>CM033392.1:20084655-20171787 GCA_019426215.1 Buddleja alternifolia | reverse complement strand
TCCAGTTGTGCTATACACCCCACCTAGTGCTTTCTACCCGAACACCGGAGAAAAGAGACGAACCCGATACCGCAAAAACACCGGAAAAAAGAAGAGTCCCATATCCCGGAGAAGGGAAAGGTCGCCGCTCGCAGGTCCCCGCAGAGAAGAGAATCGCCCATTTAACGCCGCCTGCTTCCATTCCATTTCGCGCCGGCTGCTTCCATTGTTGGAGCGACCCGTCGTCTGCCATTGAAAGGAAGAAGGAGAAGAGAAGTTAAAGGTATTGAAGCAACCCGATCCAATATACTTGTAGAAATGTGAATTTTTCAAAATTTTGTGAATTTTTGTAAAATGCAATTTCCCCAATGTAATTTATAATTATTGAAGCATTTTTTTTAATTTTGAAAACCTTGATCAATGAATGAATAAGTGATTTGTTAGGTTAATTTGTCCCAGTAATTTTAATTTTGAAAACATTTTGATATTAGGGTTTATGTAATTTTAAGGATTGTGCATTTGCAGAGTAATGGATGCTCCCCGTGTTGATGAACGTTCATCTTTGACTGAGAACGAGCCTTCTACTCATCGACACCCCCTGTAAGTAAAAACTTCTTCTATTTATTTATAATGCTTTTGTGGAGATGGGAAAATTAGGAGAAATCAGGAGAAATTGATTGGTATGTGTTGGAATTATTGATGAAATGGATGAATTGATAAGTGTTTATCGATGAATTTGATGAATTCATAAGATTGTTTGAATGAAATGATGCATGCTTTAATTTGGTTATTTTTTGGAAGTATTGATGAAATGGATGAATTGATAAGTGTTTATTGATCAAATTGATGAATTCATAAGGATTTTTCAATGAATTGAATCTTGTTTTATTTTGGTTATTGTTTTGGAATTATTGATGAAATGGATGAATTGATAAGTGTTTATTGATCAAATTGATGAGGATTTTTCGAATGAATTGATGCATGGTATAATTTGGTTATTGTTTTGGATTATTGATGATGAATTGATAAGTGTTTATTGCAATTGATGAATTCATAAGGATTTTCGAATGAAATGATGCATGGTTTAATTTTGGTTATTGTTTGGAATTATTGATGAAATGGATGAATTGCTAAGTGTTTATTGATTGAATATGTTAGTTCATAGCTCTCATTTTTGTATATGCTGTTTCGTTGTCATTATATTTGAAGAGTTTTCAATTGTGTTGTTCAGGTCCCCACTCTATATTTGACCTTGAAGAATGTAATTTCAAGGTAAAATCAACACGTATTGCAAAATGGCCGAGGAATGCTTATTCATCGAAAGATGTTTAAGCGACCATCCGGATGGGATGAATTGGTTGAGGGATTCTCAATTCGGGCCATTGTTTGACGCCGCTCCGTACACGGATATGATTCTTACTCCGTTGTGGATTCTTCTATGCCGAAAAGTGAAGTCTCCCAATAAGTCGGAGATTTGGTTTATTTTGAATGGAGTTCTTATTCGGTATTCGTTGATGGAGCACGGCTTAATTAGTGGGTTGAACTGTGGTGAATATCCGAAGGAAGGACCATTGTTGGGAGAAGAAAACTTTGTATCAAGATATCTAAACACGAAAAAGGTCACACTAGCAAGTATAAAGGATGTACTTGCAAATATTCGAATTCCAGAAGAAGTTGAGTCTCCCACTGGCGATGGTGATAGAAGGCTAAGCATTGTTAGGAAAGGGGGCCGGGACACGACGAAGGACGACAGTTGAAGTTCTCCTTACTTTATTTAGTGGGTTCGGTGTTGTTTTATAGTGGAAATGAAAATGCAAAAATAGATTCCATGCTAATCCAAATAGTGGAGAGTTTGGAATTTGCAAAGTCGTATCCATGGGGGCGTCGCTCCTTTGGTTTTCTGATGGAGCAGGTGACAAGTTTGGACATGGCACAGAAGAAGATGTCCAGAAACCACAGTGGAAATGTCCCGGTTTCATTATACCTCTTATGGTAAGTCTTGTAATGATGTTTTGATATATTGCTATATTTGAAACTGTGACTTTATATTGGGAAATATATTAACCGACGGTAATATTTTTTTTGTGTAGCTTCTTCCTTTTGAGTGCATGTCCGTCCTGTCACCTGCTATTGGGCAATTGAGGGAGAATATCAACCCCACGTTGCCCCGAATGTGCAAGTGGACGACAAAACCGAAAGTGAAGAAACAATTGCGAGTTTCGACCAGTTCCTTGAATTGGTGTTAAACACAAAGGTTGGTATGATTTTTTTTTTTGACATTATGTTTTTGCAATTAATATAATGAATGAGTTTTGTAACTTATTATAATTCGCCAAATTTTGTAGGACATTGCAAGCATACTAAGGCCACTCCGGAGGAACGCGCTTCAATCGATAAGGAGTTTCCTCCTTTCAATGCAAACAACTCCGTGGTGGACCCGACCACTGATGCTTGGGCTGCAATTTTAGAGTCAGGGGAAGAATTCTATTTGAAGACATGTACCTTGCTGACGTGGTCGGGAAATGTTCTTCGCTTGGATTGGACGGAGTCGAAGACATTAGTGATCCTCTGCCGAAATAGACCCTCAGCCATCCCAGTCGACAGCATTCCACCGTTATCTCCATCCCTCTTCGTGAAAGGGCTCCGGGTCATTCAACGGAACCTAATAGCGAAGTTTTAAGAATGTTCAGTGAGATTTTGGCAAAAAATCTGAGAATGGACTCAAGAGTGGATGGTAGACTAGGCAACGTGGAAAATATGCTATCCAACATGGAAAATAGGCTATCAAATGTAGAAAATAGGCTATCAGGCATAGAAAATCAGATAGCTATTTTCCCCAGATTTCAGAGGGATGATGAACACTTTTCTGGTGTTGATCGTGATGTGCCAGTTCATGGTTCAGTCAGCCCTCTTGTTGAAAATGAGATGGATATTGTGGTTGATGAGGTCGTGGTTGGGGAAGGAGAGGTTGCTAATGTCCTAATGGACTTGAAACACGATGAGATCCCTCCTGCCCCTGTCGATCGCGACCATCCAAAGAGGGAGAGGAAAAGGGCAGACTTATACAGTCGCCATGGACTGAGTTAGCCCCACCGAGAAGGTAATACAGTCAGTTGTTATTTAATTTTTATTTGTGTACGATATATTTTCTCTTTCGTATGATTAACGTGTTTTAGCTACAGGCCAAAACTGCTACGGATCCTCAAACGGGACACCTTCAGTTCGAGGCTGCAGGTGGATCTGGATGCAGCTCCTTTGTCATCTTTCCATGAAGGAACCGGAAAAATAATGATGAGTGGAGAGGATGAGGAGCCAGGGCTTAAAAAGGTGAAGGTGGAGGAGGTTACAGTGGAAAGAATTATCATTGTCAGCCTTTGACCCCATACGAGCAGAAGCAATATATAAAGGCCATGGCCCCTAAGTTACCGGCTGACAAAATAGTGGTGAGTGTGAATGACTTCCCTGTAACAGTAGAAAACTTTCGCACCTTGAAACCTCGAAAATGGCTTGATGACGTAGTCATTAATGCTTACCTCATTTTACTGGCTGAAAGGCAGATGAGGGAGCCAGAGAGGTACTTGAGGTGCCATTTTTTTAATACTTTCTTTTTAGTGAAGTTGAAATCTGGCGGTAGTTTGATAGTATGGAAAACTGGGTAGATTCAAACATTTCTCTTGTTGATTGTGATGCAATCTTTGTCCCCATCCACGATATTAATCATTGGGCTTTAGCCATTATCAACCTGAATGAGAGAAAAATGCAGTATATTGATTCGCTGGGTCCTCACATGACTGATAATGGGGTTTTTAACTTGTTGAAAAGCTATCTTGTCCAATACGTGAGGCACAAATGTAGACAAGATTTTGATTTGAGTGGATGGGCTGATGAAATTGTGTGCACCATGCCTCGACAACTGAATGGCGATGACTGTGGAGTGTTTATGCTCAAAAACATCGACTATTTTTGTACTCGAGAACAGTTTAGGCAATTGAAAAATTATAACGCCGAGCGCATGGGTTTGATCAGAAAGAAGATTGCATTAGATATTTTGAACAAGAGGGTTGTTTGAACAATAATTGTATTATGTTGGATACTTATGTATGACAATGTAAATTGAATTTTATTGTAAATTGAATCAATTGATTTAGATATTGGATTGCAATGTTGTTATCTTACAATTAGTTGGACCCCTGTACTGTGTGAATATTTGGTATCTGAAATTGCAAATGTTGTCAACGAACATGTTCAGGATACATTGGATGTTGATGAGGCATATTTTTTTGTGCCTCTGACCGCAGACGAGAATAGACTGATAACAGATTCCATGTCCGATCCCCGTAAGGCGAAATCGTTGATGAGTATAACTTATGGTAGAAAGAGAAGCAGATTAGTACAAGGAGTTTAAAACAGTTGAAACCTCGGGGATGGCTTGATGATGAAGTATGTAATTTCTACATCTTGTTATTGAAAAAGAGAGAGTTGCGGGAGCCAATGAGGTACTTGAAATGCCATTATTTTGGTTCTTACTTTTATAAAGTATATAAAAGTAGAGGTTTTCAGTCGGTGAAAGTTATGACTGATGCTAGAACATCGACAGTTGATTATAGTCTTCTTCAGTGTGATAAAATCTTTGTGCCGATCAATGATAATTTGCATTGGACTTTAGCAATTATCAGCCCGAAGGAAAAAAAAATGGAGTATCTTGATTCATTTGGGCCTACTCGGGGTGATAATGGAGTTTTTAACTCGCTAAAAGATTACGTACTCCAATACGTGAAGCACAAATGTATAGAAGATTTTGATTCGAGTGGTTGGACGTACAACATTGTCAGTAACATCCCGCTACAGGAAGAAGAGTGCGACTGTGGTGTGTTCATGCTCAAATACGTGGACTTCTTTTGTACAAGGGAAGAGTTTAGACCTTTGAAAACATTTAGTCATATCCACATTCCATATTTTAGACAGAAGATAGCCTTGCAACTTTTGACCAATTCCATAGTTTGAGGAACATAGTAACTCTGTATTTGTGTTATGTTGTCAAATATTTATACCGGCCTACAAGTTGCCAAAGTCTCACTTCTAAATCCATAACATCAATTATTACTCCATTTAATAAAACAGAGGATTGTGAATAAGAAAATTGAAAGGGGAAGAAAATTCAAAAGGGCAGTGCACTTGGCACTCCTGTGCCAGAAACTCGGCACCGTAGTGCCGAGTTCACTGCCTAAGGCAGTGCACTCAGCACTCTGGGTGCCGAGTGTCGGCACCGTGGTGCCGAGTGCACTGCCTTAGGTAGTGCACTCGGCACTCCTGTGCCAGAAACTCGGCACCGTTGTGCCGAGTGCACTGCCTAAGGCAGTGCACTCAGCACTATGGGTGCCGAGTGTCGGCACCGTGGTGCCGAGTGCACTGCCTTAGGTAGTGCACTCGGCACTCCTGTGCCAGAAACTCGGCACCGTAGTGCCGAGTGTCGGCACCGTGGTGCCGACTGCACTGCCTTAGGTAGTGCACTCGGCACTCCTGTGCCAGAAACTCGGCACCGTTGTGCCGAGTGCACTGCCTATGGCAGTGCACTCAGCACTATGGGTGCCGAGTGTCTGCACCGTGGTGCCGAGTGCACTGCCTTAGGTAGTGCACTCGGCACTCCTGTGCCAGAAACTCGGCACCGTAGTGCTGAGTGTCGGCACCGTGGTGCCGACTGCACTGCCTTAGGTAGTGCACTCGGCACTCCTGTGCCAGAAACTCGGCACCATAGTGCCGACTGCACTGCCTAAGGCAGTGCACTCAGCACTATGGGTGCCGAGTGTCGGCACCGTGGTGCCGACTGCACTGCCTTAGGCAGTGCACTCGGCACTCCTGTGCCAGAAACTCGGCACCGTTGTGCCGAGTGCACTGAAGTAGTCAGTGCAGTCGGCGCTCTGGGTGACGAGTTTCGGCACTCTGGCTAAGGCCACGGATATTGTCGACTATTCTCTCCGGTATTTACACCGAATCTTGGCATTCACACTTTTTGACCGAGGGTGTAGCGGAAAAGTATCCACAAAAGAACTTGGAGTTCTGTGGTGTTTTCAAACCGGCAAACGTGCAGACTTGACGAAAATTTTATGTGAGAGATTTGTTCAAGTGTCGAAACAGGAGAAGGGCCAACTACTAATGGGGGGACTTATTACCCGCATTGCCGAGCGGATCGGGGCATTCGATCGAACTACAACAAATCAAATTCCTATTGAGGGTCTGATGACAGTTGATAAGAACCACCTCGCCGGTATGCACCTTCTGAAAAAGAATCCAGCAGGATTCGGTTTCATCCGAGTGCCGCACCCTCGGGAACGGAGTGATGCGGCAACAGAGGTTGTTACTCTCAACCCTCCATTTCAAGATCCACCAACGAATACTGCAGCAGCCACCTCAACTAATTTCGACCGTCTTGACCGTCTTCAGTCTCAATTCGCCGTTCTCGCACAAAATCAAACCGAGTTGATGAGAAATCAAACAGAGATGATGAGACAATTATCTGAGTATTTCATGTTTGTCAATTTTGAACCACCCCCGCCTCCATCAACATGACCAGCACCGTTTTTGTCACATGTTCATAATGTTTACGTAGTTGCATTATTCAAGTGTATGTTTAAGATTGACCAGGATTTCCGACCTTTTTTGAATATATGAACATATATGACGGTGATTTCTGGGGTCCTATGTTGTTGAATATATGAACAAAATTAGAACTACACAAATTAACACACGATTAAACATTACACACAAAGTAAAACAACTCCGTAAAATAAAATATTTTACACAAACGCCGAAATTGTCTCAACTGGTAATGAAAATTACTCAATTAACAATTCAAACTACATTTTCATCAAATGCGATCACATTCCACACCAAACGCCTCATCCTCGCTTTCAGAGTTGCTGGATCGATGGAAATCGTCAAAATCATCACAGTCATGTTGTTGCTTCACTTCATTGTCTCTCTCTTCCATGATGACACTCAATAGCTGAATCATTTCATTTTCCTCGATATGTTTTCTAGTAGCGTTGGAAAGTCGGGGATGCGAATCCATCAACGTTACTAACTCTTTCACCTTGTCTCTGAAAATGAAGTACAAGCAAGAATCATTACATGCGTCAATTTTCTCCTTATAAGGATCTGCGTTTTTCGGGGGCTTCTCAATTCTGCTATGCCCCATAGGGCCCCTCAACAGTAAACCAGGAGGAAGCAAGCTGCACATTACACGCAAACTAGTCACAAATTTCGTTATTAAATAACATATCATAAATAGATTGTAGAAATACTACCTGCGATAAGGATCAACACAATTCTTTACTTTACACACAGCATACAATGCTGTCTCATATTGTGCATATATACAATCGTTTTGTTGGTCATAAATTAATGTTCTACACGACTCCGTCCCCGTTTCTGAGAACACCACAGCGGCCAGTAACTCTGTCACCTCTGACCTCAGTCTTGTCCGGTAAAAACAGGATTCACAATCCCGGGGTTTTCACAATTTGTCACAGCACAGCAACCAACAACTCCACATAGCTTCGTCCTATCATTTTAAAAACGACAACAAACATACCCTTTAAGAAATGAACTTCTATATGCAACATGTACATCCGGACAGCATTTCATATTCATACTCTAGTAAACACAAGAAATGACTAATACGAAAACGAAACATGGTATCAATCATCATAATAAAAAGACATGTCTTAATAACAAAAGCTTCTTACATTAGGAGGGCAAAATGAGGTGGCAGCGGCGTAATGATACGGAGCTTCTTAAATATATGCAACCAAAAACAAGACCAAAACATAAGAAAGGATTAGAGAAAACAAGAGTTATTGCAATGACGGATTTGGTGTCTAAACTAGTTTGTACAAGCAATTAATGAAAACATATATAAATATTTTCAGCCTAAACACATTAGGCCACGTGTATTAGTATTCACCACATTAGAGGTGCAAGGTTTGATCAAACTAAAACCAAACTTTCAAGCTACTCCAAAAAATCAACTTCTATGAGCTCAAAATCATGCAAATTTCAACATTACACACTCAATTGAAAAAGGATCGAACCCGCTACAGGAATAACAGACAAAAAATATCATGACTATATAAGATTATAGATCACTTACTCACGATTGAGGGATGGGGGCGGGATGGACGTCTACGGTGCAATGATGAGACCGATTTTATGTCAAAGATTTGAAAGCTTGGAAAGTTTTTTGCAATGAGGAAATAAGGGAGGAAATAAGGGAGGAAAAAATCAAAGGCTGAAAAAAATTCGAAATTCAATTGGGCGGGAAAATGAAATTTGGGCGGGAAATTGAAATTTGGCCCAAATTTCGTCGGCACAATGGTGCCGTAAATTCGGCACCATGGTGCCGACTAGTCTGCCTAAGGCAGAGTACTCGGCACCGTGGTGCCGAATTTTCGGCACCATGGTGCCGAGTGCTCTGCATAAGGAAGCATACTCGGCACAATGGTGGCGAATTTTCGGCACCGTGGTGCCGAGTACTGTGCCTAAAGGCAGCATTCTCGGCACCCTGGTGCCGAAAATTCGCCACCCTGGTGCCGAAAATTCGCCACCATTGTGCCGGACAATTTTTTTAATATTTTTTAACCAATTTTTTGTTTTCCATCACTTTTCACTATTACACTATATTTATTCTTTCTCATAGGCCCTCACCATATATATTCTTAAGATTTTATAGTTCAAGGTTTAGGGTTTAGGGTTTAGTGTTTAGGGTTTAGGGTTTAGGGTTTACAATACAAAATAAATATATTTTGTAGACGGAAAAATGAATATATTATTATTATCAATCATAACAAACTACGTCTGATTCGAGTTTTAGACCTTTTAAACATTACTTAAGTAGTTATAGTTTATCACAATCTATAAATACAAATTGTTAAAATTACATATGTAGCAATATCCTGTAGTTAAGTGCCACATGACATATATATATATATATATATATATATATTGGGGAACACAAATCTCAATTAAAACAATTGTAACTTCAAATGTATATATATATATTACAATGTTGAGCTACTAATGTCTCTAGTGAAAGAATCATCAAATAAAAAATACAAATACACAATACAAACAAATTGTTTAGAAGGTTGAGGGATCTTTCACACGTTTTTTGTGACTTTTTCCTTTTTCTCCACCAGATTGATATCGTAGTTTTCGAATCGCTCCACATTTTTCTACGCAAGAAGGAGCTTCAACAACATTTCCCTCTATTTCAGCGGGGATGATCCACTCAGACGGCTCACTAGGGACGGGGTATATTGTTCTAACATAAGCCAAAGCCCATGTTTGTTTCAAATAATATTTAGAGATTAAATTGAGAAGGCCATCATCATCCCCTAAACCATTATATGCCGAAATGGCGTGCGCGCACGGGATATGGTCAATGTCAAAAACCCGGCAAGTACATTTTTTTGCTTGCAAGTCAACAAAGAAAGTTTCGCTGCCACACTCAACAATGTACTCCCCTGTGCACTTATTCAAGACGCGCGTTTTAAAGAAAGTGGATTGTTTCTTCCTTGCATGCATCGTTCTCTCGACTTCCGGAGTGAGATTTTGTGACAAGGACCCGGCTGCAGCTTCGTTACGGTGCTTGTTGAACCACGTAATTATTAACTTCACAATTTCATCCAACAAAAGAATCAAAGGATATGACCTCGCAGTAGTCAACACAGCATTAATAGACTCCACTCCGTTCGTTGTCATAATATTGTATCGTGCACCATTAGAGTAACAACGAGCCCAATGATCTTTCACAGCAAGTGTGTCTTTAAGATACTCATGGTACTTAAGATTTGAAACCGGCTGTCTTGTTTCGAGGTCACTAAAGAATCTTTCAAATTCGTGCTCAGTATATGATTCAGCGCAAACAATAAACTTCGTCACAATGTGATCCTTTGCCTGCTTCTTTTGCTTAAGGCCCCTACCGGTAGAAACATAGTTCTTAAAATTTTGGGATATATGATAGGTACAGTATCCATGGGAAGACCTTGGGTAAACTTTCTGAACGGCATTTTTAATAGATGCATGCCTATCAGAAATGATGACCAAATCGTCAGAATCGGGTATGACATCCCGAAGTTTCTCCAAGAACCAAATCCAAGTTTCATCGCATTCTTTACTTACCACGCCAAACGCAAGTGGATACTGATGTTTGTTGCCATCTTCCGCAGTACAAACAAGTAATACTCCATTATACTTGGTCTTCAAATGCGTGCCGTCAATAACAAGAACTTTCCTCATGGATGCAAAACCTTCAATGCAGGCTCCCAACGCAAAGAACAACGACTGGAAAATGTTATTCGCATCCTTACGCAAATGAGTAACCGTGCCCTCATTCACTTTCTCCAACATATACAAATATCTAGGAAGCATCTCATAACTAAGCCCAGGATCACCCCTAATAGAATCTCTAGCAATGTTTCTACCACGCCTAGCTTTGTAGAAAGAAACGTCAATGCCACCCTTATTCATCATTTCCCCTATTACCTTTGGAGGTGGGGCGCTTAACTGACATGGGAAAGTATTTAACAAAAATCCAGCAACCGCTCCTGAAGAGCACCTTTCACGGCGCTTTAACAATGTAGGCCGGCATGTATGGATGTTATTATGAGTTCGCAATGAGAAAAACGGGGACCTTCCAGTAATTGCCGCACGAATACTCCACTTGCAATCAGGGACTTTACATTTATATGCCAAGGCTTTTTTATTCGACTTAGCTACAACAACATTGAAACATAACTTAAGCGCTGAATTGTTAACCAAGGCTTTCACCTCTTCCTTGCTGGTGAATTCCTGACCAATCACAAGATCTAGACCATCATCAAAGCTGAAGGTTCCAATACTCTTTTGGTCACTAGCTTCATCTATGAAATCTGACCGGTGGATGGGATCAGAGTGAACTTTGTACGAACATTGGGTGGAAATAAAAGAAGCGGCTGCATCACGCCTTGACTTCACTTTTTCAAAATAGTGGCTTGCATCGGGCTTTGCATTCACATTTTCCACACAGGGAGAAGGACTAGAAAGTGGATTGGAGTAGGATTTATAAGGACTGGTTGCATCAGGCATTGAGTTCTCATTGTCCACATTATAATGAGGACTCGATGGTGGATTGGGTTTAAAAGGAGTGGGTGCAGAGGCTTTCGATACGGGCGGGGAGGTGGGCTTGCTTAAAACAACACCAGGCCGACCAGGGGCAGATATATAATCATTCACTAACTCCTTTTCAAAATAATATTTCTCATTCTCCATCTGAATTTCATTTTCAAACTTGATTTTTTTTCCTTCAACATCTTTCATTAAAAGCTCCACATGCAGAATGCTTCGCCTTTTCGTCACTGGACATGAGTCCACCAAATAATGCTTCACGTCAATATCGGTCTCGATGTATACCGGATTACCAACATTACAAGAGGATGGAATGTAACTTACTAAAACTTCATAATTCTTCCATTCAAAAGGAGCAAATTCAAACATGACTTGGAAAAATTGCAGCCGTGTAATCGACTGTGGATTAACTCCACTTAGCAGAAAACTCAGCATTTTATATTTATTCTTTGACAACCATTCACATTGTCGTGCTCCACACTCTCCCACTTTCATATTCCACTCACCATCGTATAAATAGTATATCAAAAACTCCGACATTTTCCTAGAAAAAAAAGATAAAGAAACATAGTTATTACAAAATACAATTAGTAATGAATGAGCAAATATTCTTACAAAAATTTATTACAGTTATTATTACAAAATACAAAAGTTTTGCATTGATCAAATATAGCCTAAAAACACCATTTTCAATGCAAATTAATGAGAGAGTCTCTATCAAGCATTTCGTCGAACACCTTGTCTACATAATTCATCTCTATCTCCAACAAATTCAAACAATCAAACTTCCAACACACATATAACAATTCAATTAATGCTACAATCACAAAATCACATTCTAAACGCCTAAAAACACACTATTCAATGCAAACTAATGAGAAAAACTCTATCAAGTATTTTATCAAACACCTTGTCTACATAATCCATCAAAATCTCCAACAAATTCATTCAATCAAACTTTTACTCCCAACAAATTCAAATAATCAAATTTTACATCAACCAATTATAATTGTTTCCCTTACCTCTATGCCCGTTGGGAGGGCCCAAATTGGAGATGAAAGGGCCCGAGATGGAGATACACCGAAGGGCCTGAAATGGAGATAGAACGCTGAAAATGGATTCAGGGGAAGAGAAGATCGATACAGGCAAAGATTGGGGTATCAAGGATATTTTAGGTATTAAGTAAATATTGGTTTTTTTAAATTATTATTAGTATAAATAATTGTAAGGGTAAAATAGGTATATCACATGCCAAAACTTTGGACAAGCCTATAAGGGAGGCCTATATTACAAATGGAGCTTATGTCTTGAGGACTTTGTGCAAAGTAAGCCTATTTCGCTCAAATTCCCCCACCCCGCCCCCCCCCCCCCCCCAAAAAAAAAAAAAAAAACTCCACCCTCCCCCAAAAAAAAATAAAAGCAAAATGGATATGCGTGATTTTTTTCAATACATTTTTACTAACAATGCCACGTGAGATAAAATAATAAGTAATTCCTTAGTATGTTATTTCATTCTGATTTTTTACTTTATGTTGAGTAAAACAATGAAAATACTACTAAACAAATATATATATATATATATATTTCATATCTTTTGTAAAAATAATATTACTTTATTGATAAATTTTATATTTTACATTTCCGTGCTAATAATATTACTTTAAACAATTACAGAAAACATAAAAGAGCCACAAATAAAGAGAACTTTTTCATAATGTGTATAGAAGGGTATTTTTATAATTTTAATTTAATCAAAGTGGAATGTTATTCACCCATTCTCTAAAACACATAGGGTAATCAACTATTTTCAATGTGCTATTTTTCAAAAAACATGAAAGTAAAATAAAACTATTACCAAAGAGAGAAAATGTAAAAAGAAAACAAAAATAAATATGTTATTGAACCTTTTACCAAATTTTCATAATTAGAATAAAATAAAAAAAATCGGGGCATATAATGCAACAAATAAAATCTTATTTACCATCATAACTAAAGAAAAATTGTATGAAGTTTTCAGAATGACATATCTCATGCATCTTTTAAAATTAGTTTAAAAGTTAGACAATAAAATTGCAAGCAAATCACGTGTGAGCTTCTCCAAAAGAATTAAAAGAATACACATAGAAAAAAAATTATAAAAATAAAATAAAGAAGTATATATATAGAAATATATGTGTAAATGAAAAATTGCAAAAAAGATATTTGTATGTAAAATCTAATGAATCTCTTCAGTCCCAACAGTATAGAAAAAATTCAATAAATCAGGAAGGGATCTAAAAGATTAAGCAAATAAAGAGAAAATCTAAAAAAAACAAAAAATTCAAGAACCTAAAAGAGTATATGAAGACTGAAGCAATGAAAGATATGAAAATAAAAAAAAATAAAAAAACATGACTAACAATGTGCATTTTGTGTTTTGTATAAGTTTTCAAACAACATTATAAACTACATCAAGTAAAGAGATTAAAAATCATACGAAATTAATTGCTGGAAACATTTTAGCATACTCATGTGAACAAATATGAAGAAGACACAAATAAGTACAAACATTTAAAAAGAATAAAATATCAAAAAAAAATATATATATATATATATATATATATATATCAATATATTACACTATATATATTACACGGACATACTTATATATGATATACACACAGAAAGATAGGGAAAAATGCAAAAATCGTTCTATAACTATATCACTTTTCACTTTTGGTCCGTTATGTATCATGACTAACAGAAATATTCTATATATTTCAAAAATTGGCATATTTAGTGCGATTTTAAAATTTTTCAGTCAATTTGACCGAAAAATCTTCAACACCACATTTCATTATTCAATTGTTATATTCTCCTCTTTCCACCTCCTTAGAAACTGAGAAATCAAAATATGGACTACAAGCGGTTGATATTCCTAAACTCTTTTTTTTTTTTTTTTTTTCTATTACTCCGTTTCTCGGGAAAATTCAATATCAAAATTGAGACTTATGAAGCGTTGAGTGGGAGGTTCGGCAAAGAGGTTTGTTACTTTGTTTTCAGCAGGAATAAACTCGATAACTTCATTCAATCCAAATCATGAAAATTAAATACGTCGTCTGTTAGCTAGAAACAAACAGTTGACTAAGTCAAGGTAACAAACAATTTAGCTGACAAATTGAAAACAATAAAAATTACTAAACTCAAAGAGACTCGGTCGCTTCACATAACAAAATCCTTTGTCCAGTTGGGCCTCTTAATGTTGCGTTTGGGCTTTAATTGTGTCTCCAGCCCAATGGGCATATCAGTATTACTGTACTATTTAAGCAGCGCCTCGTCCTCCGCCGAACCCAAGTAGGGCAAAAGGAAGGGAAGGAAGGGGGTGTTTTTTTTTCATATATCAAACTCTGTCAAACCCTACTGCTACTAGTGGATATAGATAGATACATAGATGGCTGCTTCTTGTTCAATTTTACGTTGGGTTTCTCCGAATGCAGCGGTTCCCACCAAGCTTAGAGGTGGTGCTGCTGCTCCTCCACGATCGATGATGAGCGTTGTTGTTTCGGTTAAAGCTACTAATTTCAAATCATCAAGGATCTCGATTAAATGTACTAATTTCAAACCATCAATGATCTCAACGCCAACGCCATCAACATCAAGGATCTCGATTAAAGGTACTAATTTCAAATCATCAAGGATCTCATCACCAACGCCATGGTTGATGCTACCCCCGGCTTTCGAAGACGAGAATAATAATAGTAATGATAATATGGTTTACAAGTTCTATAACCTTGCAGAGAACAAAGTCATAAACCTCCCCGCGGGCAGTAAGACTGTGGGAGGAATATTACCTTTTGATGACATTATTGAGTTCGTATCATCGTCGCATGGGTGGCTTGCTTTGTTTAATCCGCGCAACTGTGATTTGTTTCTATGTAATCCTGTCTCTGGTCGTCACATAAAGCTTCCACCTATTCACACCTTACCTATTCCTGACTTAAATTTGAAAGGCGGGTACGGGTGCGTACACAAGATGATCACCTCTTGCTCTCCCGAAGAACAAGACTGCCGTGTGATGATGTCTTATGGTCCAGAACATAGACTGGCTTTCTGCTCCCCCAGTGCCAGCTCAGCAGAATGGACTCCCATTGGCGCTCTGTATCACATGGACGAAGACAACAGCCGTTTTGCAAGAAGTTACGAGCATTTTGTCTACTCCAGCAGACAAAAACTCTTCTACTGCATCACCCAATGGGATGACTTTGAGGCTTGGGATCTCCAGGACACTCGGTCTCCAAAGGTTATTCCAATGGACTTTACCATTGATGAGGATAATTACCCATGGGTCCCCCATGGGCCCCTGGAAAAGTTGCGGAGGAGTTGCTCATGTGCCATGGAGGATGATAATTACCCATGGGCCCTGTGTAGTGCCTTGAAATTCCTTGTAGTTGCGGAGGAGGAGGAGGAGTCTGGAGGTGGCGGTGACCTCTTTTTGGTCATGCGTCACGTCATGCGTCATATGGCCCCTGATGGTTCCTATGTCGACGATGAATCGGATGAATTTCCGTACAAGACTATTGGTTTTGATGTTCATAAATATGATTCGGAGAAACGTGCGTTCACGTACATGGATGATGGTTCGTTAGATGGATTAACTCTTTTTATCGGTAACAATCATTCATTTGCCATCAAGACTGATGATGACTTCAATTACTCTGAATTGAAGCCCAATTCCATTTACTTTACCGATGTAAAAGGCTTAATTCCACCCAAACGGCTCTGTGTGCCATATGGTGGGCACGACCTTGGTATCTTCAATTATAAAGACCGCACTTTCTCGCCCTGCTACTATCCATGTGATAGGCAGAGTATACAGAGGATCATTCCAGCACCTATGTGGTTCACTCCAAGTCTAAATTAGTTAGGAGTGACTTTAAATTAATTTCTTGTTTTTATGAATATATGGTAGGTACTGGAGTCTTATTAATTGTTTTATATTTCTTTTCTTTGTTTTTATGATGGATTATTGTTTTGGATTTCTTTCTTTGGTTTGGTAATTCAATTAAATTTAGAGGGTGTTTGGCTAAGCTTATTCAAAATATCTTATAAGCTCCTACATCTTATAAGATGTTTTAAGAGCTTATAAGATGTAACGCTGATTAAAAAAAGGTGGGGGTGGGTTACTTTTTTAAAAACAGCTTATAAGATCCAAACAGCTTATTTTTTAGTCTTATAAGCTATTTTTTTAAAAAATTTACCAAACAAATTTATAGAGCTTATAAGCTCTAAAACATCTTATAAAATGTTTAGAGGAGCTTATAAGCTTAGCCAAACACCCTCTTAGTAGTATTAGTATCGTGTAGTATCTTCGTTAAAGTAGTTAATTCAATTGAATTTTGCCTCATCAAGTTGAAATTTTGCCTCGTGTTTAATTCAATCTTTAAAACAACTTTAGATTGTTTTCTATGGGTTGAGAAGTAGCTATCTTTCTATGGTCATATGAAGTGGGCCTGATCGTTTACTTTGGCTTCTCAAAACTTAATTAGATAATATTGCAGCTAAAGTATCTCTCATGTAAGGTTGCAAATTATACCCAAAACAGTGTTTGTGTAATCAATGTCCCATATCTACTACACACACAAACTTGTTCAATTTCAAAAGATGGAGAAATCGTGCTTCTTCATAGCTAATATCAGTCGAGACTACTATCTGCACGGCCCAAATAGCTTCGAACACAACGACGATCAAAATGCACTTCATTCCTTCAAAACTAATATCATTTCAGACCTTATGAAATCTTGGCCAAAAGCTGGTCTTATGGTACATCGATTTGCAACTGGATTGGTGTTTCTTGCAGAAATCAAAGAGTCACAGCCTTGACTTTATCTGATTTCACCTTTCAAGGCACTATTCTCCGAATCTTGGCAATCTAACATTTCTCACTTCTACAGACCTTACCTCTTAACAATTTCACAGGCATCATACCCGAACAACTTTCCAATTTATGCCACTTAAAATACATATATTTGGGATTCAACTTCTTGACAGGTACAATACCATCATGGCATGGAAACTTACCGGAACTTGAGGTAATTGTTCTGAACAACAATAGTTTCTCTGGGAAAATCCCGTTCTCATTGGGCAACAGCTCAAAGATATGGATAATAGACTCTGGGTACAATCTTCTTGATGGAATAATACCTCAAGGGATTGGTAATCTATCTTCCCTGGAAAAGTTAGACTTGAAGTATAGCAAGATTACAGGTTCCATTCCATATGGTGTTTTCAACTTGTCTACTATCGAAAGATTTATCTCACAGGTAATAGCCTGTCAGGTGTGCTACCCAGAGGATATCTACAATAATATTTTAAAACTCAGCGGACTCTTTCTATCCCAGAATCTACATGAAGGGCAAATTCCGTTTGATATTTATAAGTACAAGGAACTTGAGCAGTTATCGTTGTCGTTTAATCATTTCACTGGAAGCATACAAAGATCCATTGGCTGGTTGCCCAAGCTCCAAGCTTTGTATCTAGGGCTAAACAGCTTCCAGGCTATGTATTTCTTGTTTCTGCATTATCAATGGGTCGATTTATGCACGAAAACTGAATTTGGAACTTTGAGAAGATATTTATTGAATTCTAGTGTAAATCTTGGGAGTCCTGGGGACAATCAGAATCATCCGTGCATATTGAAGTTCACATGGATTCCACTAAAGGATTGTCCATAAAGTTCAAGTTGACGGGGCCTTCTATGAATAATCCCGAGCCCTTCTCTGTTGGTTGTATGTCTTGCATATATCTGAAGATAACTCTTTGAATTATCATCATAATCTATATTGTAACAAGACATTCTTAGAAAGACTTGAGTCTCGGGTTAATTATGATATTGTGGAATATAGTGCGGCCATTGGGCTTAGGCAATTCTTTGTCAAACCATACAAACATTGTCTTTTGTCTCTTACTTTAAGCCCCTGGCTCCCTAAATGAAATTAAGAATATTTAAATTAGCTTAGCAGATATCCATGATCATGCTACTCTATCTATATCTATATCTATATATATATATATATATATTATATTATATATATTATATTATATATTTTATATTTATTATTATTATTATTATTTATTATTATTTTATTATTATTCTAAAAGTGTGGATCCTAAAGTGTTTGTTCCAATTGTGAAAAGGCCAAATTAGTCCTTAATAATTTATTGAATATCATTATGTAGTACATTTTAATAACTCACTTAATAGCATAAAAAAAATAAATTGTATTTGTTTGCATTTTCAGAACAAAGAATTCTAAAAGTTGGCCGTTAATTAACGACGGCTATTAAAGCTATGTCAATGTCATGCTAAAAACAACTATACATCTTCTTCATAAATAATCTTGTCATTTTCCCCACTGCAATAAGTATTATTACTGTTTCATAAAAATACATATAACTCCTACTCTTCCACTTCCCATCCAACTTTACCACTTCCTCATCCACCTATATAATATCCCCTTTGTGGCTAAGCCAAATGTGATATCTGATTATGCAGTTATTTTCTTAGAAAATATTTTCTAATTTATTATTATAAACTACCAGTATATTAGGTTCCACATATATCTTGTAGTAGAAAAGCTTGTCCTTATAGCCGACAATTGAATTTCCGAAGCGAATGCATGTCACTTTGTATATGCAAAGGCAAAGTCCTTAGGCCATATATCCACCATATTGTTCAAGTAAGGGTAGTTATAGAAGCACATGCAATTGTAGATAGGATATAGGTTTATTGCCTAAATGGAGATTAAACTTTATTTCAATTAAAAATCATAGTCTGAATTAAATTTAAGACACTGCTTTAGCAATCTTAAGATAGGATGTAGTGCTCTTTTGGCAGCAACAGTGGGAGAAACTTCACTTTTGGAAGCACAAACATATATAACATATATTTAAATTGTCCAAACTTCATATCAATTAATTTGGGAAAATCGCATTTTTAGTCCCATAACTTTGCCCCAGTTCACTTTTGGTCCCATAAGTTACGGGATTCTCACTTTACGTCCCATAACTTCTACAAATTCTCACTTTTGGTCCCAAACCCCTGATTCCGTCTATCTTTAACGGGAAATCGCACGTAAGGCGCTCGTGCGCCGTTAGCCAGCTCGGTTTGGGGGGGAAATTGTTCACATTCACTGTTTAGGGGGACAAATTGGCGGCAAAATGGGGCTATAAATGGGGGAAATCAGATTTGGGGCAAACTTGAGAGGTTTTTCTCAATTCTTTAAATTGGAGATTGAAATGCCTTTCTCAAAGAAGAACTTTCGTCAAATGGGGAAATTCTATGTGATTGTGGCAAACCTGCAACTTTGCAACTTCATGGGAGGATGAACATTGCGGTAGAAGGTTCCATGGATGTAACAAAATTGAAGGTAAGTGTCGTTTTACCATTTGGGAAGACCACCGATGTGCGACCAGGCGAGGATAGTGATACCTCAGCTCCATAAACGATGCGAAAAAATGCAAGAAGAGATCCCGGAATTGATGCTCATGGTAGAATTCTTGTCTGAAAAGGTGAAGAAAATGCAACAGAGGGAGAAGAGAATTAATGTTTTGTTGTATTGTTTGTTTATTTGTGTGTTTTTTCTCCTTTTCTGTATTTTGTTTTGATGTGAGGTGTAAGCTTGTATGGAAGTTGGGTTCCTGTGGAGTTTAGTTTATATTTCAATTTCAGTGCTGTTATTTCAGTGTTGTTAGGTTTAGTTTAGTTTTAATTTTAGTTTTAGTTTAATAATTATGTAATGTTAGGTTATGTTTATAAAGTAGTGTCTTTTGTTCATGGATAATGCAGTGTGTAACTTTTCACTAAAAAAGCCAAATTGTCGGCCAAATTGATAGGAAAAATGACATTACAATGCAAGATAAAAATCAGTCATTTATAAACTGAAGAAAGGTAACAAGAACAACAAAAAAATATCTTCAACAAAGCAATGTAGCAATCACAGTTCCATTCTGAACTCACAAGTCTTTTAGCCAAGTCACTACATAAAGTCTTTGTTCCAAAAACAGAGCCATAAGTTGCTGTTTGACAAAACTATACTACTAAATCATCCTTCCAACACAAGCTGCAGTTTGACAAAACTAAACTACCAAAACACAAATGATTCCAAAAACAAAGAGCAATTCAGTTTTACCAAAAAGAACCAAATAGACTAATACACAAAACCAATCACTTGTTTCCTTGTTTGGCTAAATCTTCTTCTCTCTTTGCATTCATTTGCAGCTGTCAGATTCTTCATAGTGACAAATTTTTTACCATCTTTCTGGATAACTTTACGGGTGGCAGAATGGGCTTCCTCTTTCTTGTTGTCAAGGACACACAAACTCTAGGATGCTCTGGTGCAAATGTGACTCCCTCATCTTACTTAACACCATGGATTTGTCTTGGGGGTGGTGGCATTGATGAGCTTACACTCAATGGTGGCTGCATTAGTGGCCTTGATGGTGGCTGCATTAGTGGCCTTGATGGTGGCCTGAATGGTGCACTTGGTGGTGGTTGAACAGGTGGCCTTGGTGGTGGTTGAACAGGTGGTCTTGATGGTGCTTGAATAGGTGGCCTTGAAGGTGGTTTTAGTGGTGGCCTTGATTGTGTTTAGTGGTGCCCTTGTCATCTTTTTAGGGGGAATTGGCTTTCACTGGCCTCTGACTAGCAGTAGATGAGAGTCTTGTTTGCTATTGCTTCTCAAAATCTGTATGTATGAAATGTAAAACATTAAGATACCAAGTAAATGGACAATATTAAACTATAACAAATAATCCACTTACTGAAAAAGTGGCTCTTGTTTCAGTCATTGTAGATGGAGCATTTTTTTGGATCCTGATGCTCAACCCCTGCAATAAGTGGAACACAAAGATAAATGTATTGAAATGCTTGTATAAGTTAAGTATGTAATCTTATTTAACTTACTGCTTTTCTTGGTACTGCTTCAGTTTGCTTGCCTTTGCCCTTGTCTTTAAGCCCTGAAAAATAAGGAACACAAACATAAATGACACTGAAGTTATTCTATATAATTTAGTTTGTGAACTTAGTTTTAAACTTACTACTTTTTGGACACTGGTTCTACTTCTGTTTGTTTTCCTTTCCCCTTATCTTTCAAGCCCTATAAAATATGGAACTCAGTATATTTGATATTCTTATTATGTTAAGTTAAAACAATATAAAGTGAAGAATTTACTGTAAGTTTGGCAACTTCTTCACAGTGCCTCAACTTGGTCCTTTTCCTTGCCTAAGAAACAAATATAGAGATTAATCTAATTATTAAAAAAATTACATAAATATTAAAATCAATAAATTAAGAACTAAACACTTACAGTCAGTTTGTTTCCATCTTGAGTAGGCACAGGGGTGGCTGAACTAGTGCTGAATTGCACACTACATTGGGAATCAATACCTTGAATGCTTGACTCAATGTTGCTAACTTCCATGCTAATCTGCTCCCAATCTGGTTCCTGGCCCCTACCAGCTTCATTTGGTCCATTGGATGTTGCTTCTTGTCCCCAGTCACCTGCTTCCACATATGCATTTTGAATTTCTTGCTCAAAGTTTGCCTCCAAATTTGCTTCTATGTCATCCTTTCTTTTTTGGCATCCCTTTTTATTGTGACCAGTTTCTCCACAATAGCTACACTTGAGGCTTTTTTGTTGTCTCTTCATTCTAGTTTGCTTCTTTCTCCTCTGGTTTTTTTTTTTTTTGCTTGTTTGCATCTTCACCGATCTCTAATCTTCTTGCACTAGGTGGTCTCCCTACCCCTCTACCCAAATTTGGTGGAATTAAAGGTACCTGCCCAGTTTTTCTCCACTTTTCTTGGCCATTAACAGGGTATATGCAATGCATATATACCCTAGCATATGTCTCAACAGAATAGCAGGGGTGGACAAAATCTTGAGGGTCTAACCTTTGGCAATTAATGGCACAAATGGCATGTTTGCAGGGAATCCCTGAAAGTTCCCATTTCCTACATGAACATGTATGCTTCTCTAAATCAACTTTACAGTTACCATCTGGGCATGCAATTTCATAATGGTAATCTGTTGCTTTCAATGGTATGCAGTCTCTTGTTTTTTCATCATTTCTCATCAAAAGAAACTTAATTTTAGGACAAATTTTACCCTTCCATCTCTTTGCACACCTATCCCTATTCTCTTGCAGTCTACCCATTAACCATGCCCTTATCCACTCTAACATTGATAAAATCATTTTTTCCCTTGCATCAAGAATATTGGAATTGAATGATTCACACAGATTATTCAATAAAAGGTCACACTTAGAAAATGTATTGAAATGTGACTTACTCCAATTAACAGGGGGCTTGTCATGCAACCATTCAACAACATTTTTATCCAATTTTGTCATTTCTTGCATCCTACACTCAAATTCAGAAATTGTACTGGCCCTAGCAGCTTTCCATACTGCCCTTTTATATGCCTTTCCTCTAAATCCAGCTGTTTTCATGTTACCAAACAGATGTCTAACACAAAATCTGTTATCACTACCTGGGAAAACAATTTCAAAGGCTGGAATTAAACCTTTTTGTTTATCTGACAAAAATGTCCACTCAGAATCATTTTCAATTTTCAAATCAAATTTTAGCAGTGTTAAAAACCACTCCCATGACTCTTTAGTCTCCCTATTAACAACTGCATAACAAATGGGATATGAGTTGTTATTTGGATCTATGCCTACTGCAGCTAACAAAATGCCACCATGGGGGCCTTTTAAGTGGCACCCATCCACCCCTATTAATTTCCTGCACCCTGAAAGAAACCCATCTTTAACTCCTTTAAAACAAACATAAAACTTACCAAATTTAGGGGTTCCACTACCATCATCTGGTGCTAAAGTAAGTATAACAGTTGAACCAGGATTAGAAGTCCTAAGTTCTTCAGCATAATCCCATAACCTCCCATACTGATCCTTAGGGTCCCCCTCTATGTTTTTCAAAGCCCTCCATTTTGCCCTATAGGCCTGATTTTTAGATACATGCACATTGATATCTTCAATAACATCTTGCCTCCAACCCTTCACATTTCTTTTAGGATCTGTTCTAAAAGATTTTTCATACTTGTTTCCTAACCAAGTAGAATTGCAATTCTTCACATGAAACATACCACCACAACTATGTTTTGGATTGTAGTCTCTAACTTGGAAACTAGACTCACCACCCACAGCCAGGACATGAATTTTCCACTGACAACCTGCCTCTGCACACTTCCCATATATCCTTCTTAGGTCATTTTTTATAATTTTCAAGTTCCTCCTAGTTCTAATTGCATGAGAACGAAAAGCTTTCCTAAATTCAGACTTTGAGCTAAAGTACATCCCTAAAACAAATGTTGGATCATAAGTGTCTTGGGTACTAAAAACTGGAAAGTTTTCCCCATTTTCTGCATCTGAATCCTTACCACTATCAAAGTCACTGGAGTCTGACCCTATTCAACTCCGTCCAACCCACCATCTTCTTCTCCCTCTCCATCACTGCTATCTAGTTCATTGTTTCCTACATTTGTATCACTATTTGCATCCTCTTCATTATTATTATTATCAATATTTTCAACATCATTATCAATATCTTCACATCATTATCAATGTCATAATCACTATCTGTGAAATCTTCATTTTCAGAAGACTCTTCATCATTATCCTCACACCACTCCCTGGTTCCTCAATCCCACCCTTAGAAGTCCCCACTTGGCTGCCCAGGACATCTAAACTAGCCATTAAGTAGATTGGAACCTCCCTATCTGTTCATGCAGAAGACATAATTGGAGTACATGGTGTGATTCTTGGATTAAAACAAACCATGAGGCTGCAAATTATAGTATCTTTTATGTCCCATATACCCTAACACCTCACATAGTTTATCAAGGTAGTCAAACCCCAACCTGTTCATGTCTACATAGTCAAACTTACTAACACTACCCCCAATATATATGGGTACCCTATTACTAAATTGGCCACCATGATGAAGTGCTATGGTTATTGAAGGCTCTGTTGGATCTGAAAAAATTTAAAAGAAGAAAAGCACAAAAACCAATAACATATAAGTAAACAGAAAAACCAATCTCCTAGTCAGACAACACATAATGCACTAAATTAAGCTACATGAGTAATTTTAATATGAAGCAACAACACAACCATAATATTTAGGACCACAAGAATAAAGAAAGAACTAATAAACTACAATAAAGCCAACACAATTACCCCACCAAGGGCTCAAACTGTCTCTGCCTGCTCAACTTTCACATAAAAAAATAAAATGCACATGCCCACTCATAAAATTGAAGCAAACCCCACATTTATATTATACCTCCAACCCCACATTCACATTAAAAACCAACCCCACATTATCTTATTCAGAATCACTTAAAGAAACAACCCAGATACCCTCTGTCATGTACAAACGAACAACAAGACCCCACAAACACTTGAAAATCCCAAACAAACCAACATAAATCCAAAAAACATTACTATTTTTTGTAAAGTCATCCCATAAACGACACTCCAACACATTATTAACCATAAAAATTACTTTTTCCAATACAAATCTAAGTATGTCACTTACAGTATAAAGGAGGGGGGGAATCATTAAAATCTGGATCCCTAAGTGACATTCTTCACTCTTGGAACCTTCCTTGTTGAAAATACTTCGATTTTTCTCAGAAATTTATGGTAGATTTTGGGTTGTGATAATTTAGGGTTTTGTTGAGAGAAAAGAGGGGCACGGCTGATTTGAGTTGATTTGGGGGTAAATGACTTTGATATTTTTTTCTAAATGTTTTCATAACTCATGTGCCTCTCACGAGCCCAATTTTCCCCCCAAAACCCCAAACCGAGCTGGCTAACGGCGCACGAGCGCCTCACGTGCGATTTCCCGTTAAAGATAGACGGAATCAGGGGTTTGGGACCAAAAGTGAGAATTTGTAGAAGTTATGGGACGTAAAGTGAGAATCCCGTAACTTATGGGACCAAAAGTGAAATGGGGCAAAGTTATGGGACTAAAAATGCGATTTTCCCACCATGGTTATGTTGGTGCATGAAAACTATGTCATCATTTGTTAGATTATTTTTACCCACAGTGAACCCCAAATTTTGGTCTCCAGGGTTGCCTATGAACAACACCACCTTTAACATTACTGTGAATGATATGGAATCAAGAGTGGTGACATCACTGAACTCCAACTCTTCAACCTTAACAACTTGAGATAGGAGAATGCTTGGATAACCACTAAACAAGTATTTTTCAGTTGCATTTTTCTCTTTTGGCATTCCCTCAAGCGCATCAAGATCATTTTCCAACAACTCACTCCTAGGCGTTTCATCGAACACATTAAGCATCCTTTCCATCAGATCTTTCCTGGATATTTCGTCAAAAATTTGAGGCTTCTCAATCTCTGTCAAGCCTTCTTGGAAGGGTGATGCATTAACCTCAGAAGCTTCACCAACCAATTCCTTCTTTGGCATTTCATCGAACAACTTGAGTTCATGATGGTTAACCACAAGTTTTGAAGCCTGAGACTTGCTATGCTCCCCCAGCACATTCAATTCACCATTTGAAACATCTATACTTGATATTCTAATAGATAATTGAGGCTCAATATTTGTTAAGTCTTCTTGACATGAAAGTGAATTATACTCTGCCAAATCAGTACACCCTCCCACAACATGCAATTCATCAACCATAACATCTCTACTCGAAATAGATGACTCAAACTTTGTGTTGTTCAATTGTTGCGAAGAAAGGGGAGCAGACTTACTGTCATTAGCAGAATGCTTTGATTCCTCTGGTTTGAGTTTCATTTCTTCAACACACGAAGAATTCGGGCCGGCGGGTGAAGAGCATTGTTTGCTTGCAATAATAAGAACTTTTGTGTTATGTCATATACAATTATTAAGATGTGTATTTGTAACTTATTTTTTGTTTATAATACTTATTTTGATGTTTATTGTAATAAATAGGCCTAGAAAAAAATGTAAAGCGCACTTGCCTGACACCTTTACAGTTTAGACTCCATTGATAATCTTTTCATAATCCATATTATTTCGATAAACAATTGCCTTTTCATAGGAAGAGAGGTGAAGAAAATGTGAATTCTTTTTTTAATTTTAGATGTTTGCAAATACTCTTTTGCAACAATTTTCCACTGTCAACTTCCATTAACAAACACTGACCACTTCTGATTTTTCTTTAATTCTGATTATTTCCATTTATAATGAATTCTACATAAGTAGTTGTGTTTGTAAACACTACATTGATAGGGTGTAAGATGAGTCGAACCAGCTCATGAGCTGGGTTGACTGGAGTTCAATTCAAGCTTGAGTCGAGCTTGTTAGGAATCAATGCGCATAAACGAACTTAAAAGTAAAGAAAAAGCAAGAAAAAGAGACAACGATTTTACGTGGTTCGGCAAATTGCCTATGTCCACGGACCTATGCTAGAGAGATTTTATTATTCTTGTGAGAGAGATACAATTACAATGAAGAGAACTTCATCTACTTATATGTTATACACTTGGAGACTAAGATATAATGACCTAAACCGAGTAGGTAACTCAAAACTTGCCAAAATTACACAAAACCGCGTAAAATTAACGCTCCCAGCGTCGGACCCATGCCTAGGCGCCGAAAGGCCACGCCTGGGCGCCACTGTGCCGGCGCCTAGGCGCCGTTATGGCCACGCCTGGGCGCCGCCGACAGTAACCTCGGCTCTTCTCCTGCGTGTCGCGCCTGGGCACGTATATGGCCGCACCTGGGCGCTGTTCCGGCTCAATTTCTTCTTCCTTTGGCACCTTGATTTGTCTCCACACTTTAAACCCATCAATCTCCCACTTGGAGACCAAACTCAAAGTAGAAACACAACCTCTTCATCAAACTCCATGACTCTTCATTCTCCAAATGAAAGCACTCTCTCTCTAGCATAAGTCGGCCTCCACATCACATAAGTTCGAGGCCAACTGAGGCCATGCAAAACCTCAGTTTCTCGGTGGTAACTCCCTTAGTTAACATATCCGCCGGATTCTTCGCACCAAGCACCTTCTTCAACTCCAAAGTCCTATCATCTATCATCTCTCGGATATGATTATACTTCAATTGAATATGCTTCGTCCTCGAGTGAAACACCGTATTCTTTGCCAAATAAATGGCACTTTGACTATCACTATAAATCGCACAATCTCGTTGCTCCTTATCTATCTCCCTCAGAAAGTTCTTCAACCAAACCATCTCTTTGCCCGCTTCTGAAATAGCAATGTACTCAGCCTCGGTTGTGGAGAGTGCTACACACTTTTGTAGCCTAGAAGTCCAACTTATTGCAGTGCCACCTACAGTGTAAATGTACCCCGATGTACTCTTCCGACCATCTTGATCACCACCTAAATCCGCATCCACGAAGCCCTCCAAAGTAACACTACTGCCCGAAAAACACAAGCACATACTCGATGTACCCCTCAAATACCTCAGTAGCCACTTTACTGCTTCCCAATGCTTTAACCCCGGATTAGCCATGTATCGACTCACAACTCCCACTGCATGAGCTATATTTGGCCTTGTACACACCATTGCATACATTAAACTCCCAATGGCAGAGGCATAGGGAACCTTTGCCATTTGATCTCGCTTCTCCTCAGTTTTAGGTGATTGTTCCTTGCTTAACTTGAAATGACTCCCCAAAGGTGTACTTCTAGACTTTGCATTTGAGATTGCAAATCTAGCAAGTACCTTTTCAATGTACTTCTCTTGAGTCAACTTGAGACTCCCACTCGACCTATCTCGAATGATCCTCATCCCGAGGATTGTATTTGCAGCTCCCAAGTCTTTCATCTCAAATTCCGTGGATAGTTGCTTCTTCAACTTATCAATTTCTCTCATGTTAGACTCAACCACTAACATATCATCCACATACAGTAGCAATATTATGTAACAATCCCTAAACTTCCTGAAATAACAACAATGATCCATTTGACACCTAGTATATCCACTACTAGCCATGAAGGTGTCAAACTTCTTATACCATTGCCTCGGAGCTTGTTTAAGTCCATACAAGCTTTTCTCTAGCTTGCATACAAGGTCTTCTCGTCCATTCTCCAGAAAACCTTCCGGTTGAACCATGTAGTTTTCCTCCTCCAATTCTCCATGAAGGAATGTCGTTTTTACATCTAATTGCTCAAGATGCAGATCCTCTGCAGCAACAACACTTAGAACCATCCTAATAGTAGTCAACTTGACAACCGGCGAAAATATTCAGTGTAGTCAATCCCTTCCTTCTGCTGGAACCCTTTGACCACCAACCTTGCCTTGTACCTTTTACTACCATCCGGTTCATCCTTAACCCAGAATACCCACTTGTTCTGCAAAGCCCGTTTCCCCTTCGGTAACTCAGTCAACCTCCAAGTTCTATTTCTCTCAAGCGAGCTCATTTCATCCTTCATGACTAGCTCCCACTTGAGAGAATCTCCCACACTTGTCGCCTCTTTGTACGACTCGGGCTCACCCGAATCCGTTAAAAGTAAATAGTGTAAGGAAGGGGAATACCTCATGTTTGGTTTAGGAGTTCTACTCGATCTTCTCAAGGTTGGTGGTGGAGTCTCTGGATCATCCTCGATCCTATTCTCAGTGTCACTCCCAGCAACCTCGTCTAGAGTGATCTCTTTCAGTATCGCCTTTGGTTTCTCGTTTTCCTCAGTCTCTGCTCCAAGTCTATCCTTGTAAAGCACCCTTTCGTTGAACGTGACATCCTTATGCCTTATGATTTTGTTGTTTTGGTAATCCTAGAACCGATACCCAAAATCTCTCCTCCATAGCCAATAAAGATGCACTTCTGTGCCTTAGGATCCAACTTATCCCTGTCATCAGAACTTCGCAAGACATAAGATAAACAACCAAATATTTTTAAATGCGATAAATTTACCTCCTTTCCAGACCAAACCTCCTCCGGTATTTTGAAGTCCAACGGTACTGAAGGTCCCCGGTTGATGAGGTAAGTCGTCGTGCTCACTGCATCAGCCCAAAATGTCTTTGGCAACCCAGAGTGAAGCCTCATGCTCCTAGCTCGTTCATTCAAAGTCCTATTCATCCGCTCTGCAATCCCATTCTGCTGCGGAGTCCCCGGAATAGTCTTGATCATCTTGATCCCATTCTCTACACAATAGTCTTTGAATTCTTGGCTATCATACTCCCCGCCATTATCCGACCTTAGACACTTCAATCTCAACCCCGTTTCATTCTCGACTTCTGCCTTCCACTTCCTAAAGGTATTAAACACATCCGACTTATTTTTCAGAAAATAGACCCATACCTTTCGAGTGGAATCATCTATGAAGGTGACATAGTATCTCGACCCTCCAAGTGACTGTATGGGAGCCGGTCCCCATACATCAGTATGCACAAGCTCCAACTTCTCTGCCTTCGGTTCTCTACCCGTCTTGGAAAAGCTCACCTTTTTCTGCTTCCCAAGCACACAGTCTTCGCAAAGACCCAATTCAACCGACTTTGAGATTGGTAGCTTCCCTTTGGATGCCATGATTCTCATTCCCTTCTCACTCATATGCCCAAGTCGCCTATGCCATAAGTGAACATCCTCTATAGCCTCGACTGCAGCAAACGAGTCCTTCTTTATTTCTGTGGTATACAGAGTCCCCGACTTCTTACCACGAGCCACCACCAGATTACCTTTGGTGATTTTCCATACACCACCACCAAACACCGTGGTGTACCCATCACTGTCAATTTGACCCATTGAGATCAAATTCTTCCTCAACCCCGGAACATGTCTCACATCATGCAGTTTCAATTGCATTCCCTGTGCCGTCGTTATAGTGACATCACCCTTACCAACAATTTCCAAGGGTTCGTCATCTGCAAGAAAAACCTTTCCAAATTTTCCAGAAACATAATTTGTTAGATAATTCTTACATGAAGTAGCATGGAACGACGCACCTGAATCCAGGACCCATTGGTCAACTGGACTGTCAACACAGCAAACCAAAGCATCTCCGACATCGTCTACTGCTGCGTTTGCTTGTTGATGTTCCCGGTTTTGATTCTGACCCCCCTTTTCAGGACAATCCCTCTTGTAATGGCCTTTCTTCCCGCAGACCCAGCAATCAGCCTCCTTGCGCGGTTTTGACTTCCCTCGCCCCTTTGATTTGGATCGACCTCTACCTTTCTGACCACCCCGTTGAACACCTCTTCCTCTGATCTCCGCACTCAATGCAGCAGATGTGAGTTCTCCTGATTCCCTCCGGCGAATATCCTCGCTCAAAATCAGATCCCGAATCTCCTGAAGTTTCAACTTCCTTTGGCCAGACGAACTACTCACAGCAGTTACCGTCGCACTCCAACTATCCGGTAATGAAGACAATAAAATTAAGGCCCTTACCTCATCCTCGAAATTAATATCAATCGAGCTCAACTGAGTGATGATCACGTTGAACTCGTTGATATGGTTGGTCACCGATCCTCCCTCCGTCATCCTCAAATTGAATAAACGTCTCATCAGATAGACTTTATTCGATGCGGATGGCTTCTCATACATATTGGATAACGCCTTCATCAAACCCGCTGTTGTAGTTTGATCTAGGATGTTAAACATCACGTTTCTTGATAACGTCAGTCGAATAACCCCTAGGGTTTGCCTATCCAATAACTCCCACTCCTCGTCTGACATCTTTTCAGGCTTCTTCCCCAACAATGGTTGATGGAGCTTTTTCTGGTACAGATAATCCTCCATCTGTGTTCGCCAGAATCCAAAGTCTTTTCCATCAAATTTGTCAATCTTCACTTTTCCTTCTTCAGACGCCATTGATTCACACCGATTGATTTAACCCGTGCTCTTGATACCAGTTGTTAGGAATCAATGCGCATAAACGAACTTAAAAGTAAAGAGAAAGCAAGAAAAAGAGACAACGATTTTACGTGGTTCGGCAAATTGCCTACGTCCACGGACCTATGCTAGAGAGATTTTATTATTCTTGTGAGAGAGATACAATTACAATGAAGAGAATTTCATCTACTTATATGTTATACACTTGGAGACTAAGATATAATGACCTAAACCGAGTAGGTAACTCAAAACTTGCCAAAATTACACAAAACCGCGTAAAATTAACGCTCCCAGCGTCGGACCCACGCCTAGGCGCCGAAAGGCCACGCCTGGGCGCCACTGTGCTGGCGCCTAGGCGCCGTTATGGCCACGCCTGGGCGCCGCCGACAGTAGCCTCGGCTCTTCTCCTGCGTGCCGCGCCTGGGCGCGTATATGGCCGCGCCTGGGCGCCGTTCCGGCTCAATTTCTTCTTCCTTTGGCACCTTGATTTGTCTTCACACTTTAAACCCATCAGAGCTTTTAAAGCTCGAGTTTTTTATGAGCAGAACTCGAGCTCACTTATAATTGTTCATAAGCTCGCGAGATGGCTCATGAGCTTATTATTATTATTATTATTATTATTATTATTATTATTATTATTTTTATTATTTTTTTTATCTTATATATATGATTGTAAATACTCAAATATCATAAAGCTAATACTTAAAATATTGTTTACAACATATTCTAATGATACTTAAGTTATATTTTAAATTATTTCAATCCAAACATGTCTTCATGACACCCTCCTTTATAAGATGTGTAATCATTGTTTATCTTATATTAATATTTATCCCAATGTTCATTATTATTATTTTTATAAATCAATTTTTGGAATTGTTATATGGTTATTAACCTCAAACATAATATAAATAAAAATTATTTTTTTCAAACTAAATTACAAAATGGACATTCTAAGGACTTAAAAAAACTTTCTTATCTATCTCGTATTCCCAAATCTAGTAAGTATATTATTTTATATTATCTATAAGTGTGTATTGGCAAATCTCCATTAATTTAGTAATGCCAATAAAGTAATATTAATCATAACAATACAAGTAATAATATAGATATAATATGTAGAATTATGTATAATTCATTGATACAATGTTTCTACCACATAAGTTCAATAAAAACATTTCATAATTACCTCATTAATTCGTAATATATTGAATAAAAGATAAATATTGTTATCTTATCTATAAATGTATTTTTATTATAATTATTCTCATTTTACTTCTGACATATATACATTATTAACATATTTTAACAAGTTAATCAAAAAGAATTTAAAAAAATAATTAAATTAATTTTTAGTACGAGCTCGAGCTTTAAAAAGTTAGCCTCGTTGAGCTCGAACTCGAGCTTAAAAAATATAATCAAGCTCAATCATGAAAATTTCACCAGGCTGGGCTCGACCTCGAGCTCGACTCATTTACACCCCTACTTGGTACTATTAAGTATTTACTTTACAATTACCCTTTTTATACTATTAGGGTTGAAAGACAAACCAAACTACTCGATACTCGACTTGAGATTGATCGCTAAAAGCTCGTTTGAGCTCGGTTCGTTAACATATCAAACAAAACTTGAACAACTTTCTGTGTTTGATAAGTTTTGAAGCTCGGCTCGATTAGTGAAAAATTATAAAAACCTGTACAAAACAATCAAATTACTCGAGCTCGACTCGTGTTCGGCTTGATTAATAATCAAACAAGCTAAACACCAAAATTGAAGCTCGATTGTATTTCAGACAAATTTGAACAATATCTTGATCGACTCGACTCAACTCGAAACATTTACACAATTATATACGATTGAAACATCTCATATCCTGTTTATAAGAAAAGACTGCACGGAGATAGAACTGAAATATGGGGCAAGAATGGAATTTCATAAATCATAACGTTTTTTTCTTTGTTTTTAAAATTTTTAACTGAGGAGATTTTTCGATGATACTAAGATTAGAGAATTTTGTAATTATCTTAATTTGCAAGAGAGAACGGTATAATTAGTTCTAACAATAAATTAAATAAAGGTGTAAACCTTAAAATTCCAGTTATGTGGAGAACCAATAAAGAGAATCTTGCAACATTCTCTCTTTTATTCATAAATAATTATTTATGAATGAATAATTGTTTATAATAATTTCCGTACTTGTAATTAATTAAAACCTATGGGTTTTGTAAAGGTCAACTAATAAGTCTGATTATTCTGCAATTCCAGCTAATTTTCTTTCAGTAATCTCCCTTTTTTATTGTAAAAAATAAAAAAGGGACAAAACATCCAGAGAATTCTACACAAGATTCATGAAATGTCCGACACTTTCATTTGTGATTAATATGCGACAAATTCAGTTGGGCTGTTGACACCCGGATATTTAAAGCCATTATGATTAGTTGTTATTAAAATTCCAAAAATATATGTATACATATATGAGAATCTGACCCACTATTATAACAATTTGATAGGGTATGTATTTACTATTATGTACTTTATAACTACTTCCTAAATATACTATATATGCTGCATTTTGCACTCAAATATCTTAAATTACAAGCAATCAAATTAAGAAATAGATATTCAACCTCCACATAAAATATCATCATTTTATCAAAAAAGTTGAGATTTTCATATTACGTATTTTTTTATTTCTTAATATGTTAGTGGGTTTGGCGCGATAAAATTAATCTTATATTATGAGAGTGTTTGACTAAGGTTTAAGCTCTTTAAAATATCTTATAAGATGTTTTAGAGCTTATAAGCTCATACAAAGTGTTTGGTAAATTTTTTAATGAAACAACTTATAAGTTCATAAAATAAAATGTTAGGAGCTTATAAGCTATTAAAAAATAAGTAAGAGAACTCCAACTTATTTTTTAAGCTCTTATAAACTAAATAACTTATAAGCTCCAAAAACATCTTATAAGCACTAAAAGTTTATAAACACTTTAAAATAAACTTATCAAACACCCTTTATATGTATTACCGAATGTCGACCAAAGCAACATTTTGTAACTACTCTTTTATTGAAATATTCAATTGGATTCCACCCAACTTAATCTTTTCCCATTAGCCAAAAAAAAAAAAAAAAAGGAAACATATTGATATATGTTCATGTGAAAATTGCAATGTCTCCATGCCACATGGTACCGATATTTTACTTTTTAGTACCACGCCTTATACTGTTTTATCTTTAGTCTTTGAAATAATAAATCATGTTTATATGGATATTACCAAATAGTCCTCCGACCAAATTGCATCGAGGTCCCTCATATAATTGTATGAGAATCCCTAAAATTTTCTTATTTGCATTACACTACAAGTTTTGTGTGTTTTGTATGTTCGGGTCGAATCAACCCATGATCGGACCCTACAACGTAACCCTGTATTCTGATCGTCCACAATCACCATGTGGCATCATCCGGGTGACTCACTTCTCACACTCAAATCCGTAAATATTGATATCTATAAATACCTAACAAATATTTGTGGTTACAATCATTATTGATAAATTTCCTGATCTAGCATCCTAAACCCTAATACTTTGACTATAAACTTGAAAAGTAACTTCCCACTATATAAATATGAGTACTCTAGGGTCGCCTCACATGAACCTCATACTAGAAGCATATTAATTAAGTGAACTACGTTTAGACCTGATCCCCAAACATGTAGCAGGTAATTAAGTAGGCAACTTGTTATATCCAAGTACAGTATATAAACTTGATCCTCTAGCTTCGTGTGACGATTCGAGGTTACTCAGGCTGACTTAGTTTGATCCCCAAATTCGGCTTAAATCAGGCCAAATATTTCGGAATTATTGCAACATTAGTGCTGGATTAAACACGTTGATTTTTAACTTTTCAAATTCTTAGAAAACTAAGGGAGAAGTTACAATTTGCCCTCTCAGTTGCACATCTTATATCAAATACCTCATCAAGTGTTAAATATCCCTCTAGATAACTCTTTGCCCAAATATTGCCACTCCAGTTGAAGCGAAAAATTAAGAGAGAGAGAGAGTTCCCTATTCATTGTTGCGAAGTCCAATACCCGATTGATGGAGGGAACAACCAGAGAAGCTCCAACCAGAGAGAGAGCTCTTTGCCCATTGCCACTCCAGTTGAAGCAAAAATTAAAAGAGAGAGAGAGAAGGTGTGTGTTCCCTAGTCGTTGCTGCGAAGTCCAATTCCCGATTGATGGAGGGAACAACTAGAGAAGCTCCAACCATCTCTGGCGAAATAGAAGATGGTCCTTCATCCATCTCCCCCAAAGATTTAGAGCCACTTGGAAGGTACAATGAATAATATTAAACCTCTAACAGTCCATCTCAGAACAATCATCAAAAAAGCTATGGGTTCGAATATGCCTTGAAAATCAATGAAAGAGGAAAGTTCGCAAGTGAAACAAAGTTCACAACAGAATGAGACGTGACTCGTCCTTCATCAGCGTGATGATGAACTCACCATGCACTGGCAAGCCTCGACCATTCGATTTTGGTAGGTCACGCTCGCCAATGCCTTGCAAACGACCGCAATCAACCATCTCCAATCTTTCACTGATGACAGTTTCTTGAAAAATTCATGAGACCAATGTCTTTGCCATAAAAAGATCATACTTTGATATTCACGTCAAAAGGGTTTCTCCCATCACTTTTGCCAAGTATTTGATGTCAGTATGACCCGAAGACAACAATTGATATAATTGCCAAGTACATACATTCTTCATGTCAAGAATTCTTGGAAGGGAATGAACATCATGTGCAAAAAATGTTGCACTCTTAAAAGAAAAGCTTGAAAAATTGTCTAATTTATCCTCACGTAGGAATTTAAACTACATGACTTGATCCTCACAAAGTAAGCATACAACTAGAATCAAAATTCAAGTCTAAGCCAATCATAATAAAGAAATGTCTGAGAGGACACATACTCTAGCTTGACATCGAGTCTAAACAAAAATCTTAGAGATGATGAACTATGCCCAGGGGAGCCAGCAATTATGGTGACGGGGGGGCGAATTTTTTGTGAGTTTCATTTACCCGGCAGTGAAGGATTGTATTGGGGGGGTGCGGGAGGTTTGCCCCCCGCGGTACGGTACGATATATATATATGCGAAAAAATTGAGGATTAGGTTCAGTAAGAACACTTTTGACATACTTTGTACTCTATACCTCTTTTTGTTAACAGTGAAATTCTCTTATTCTCTCCCTTGGACGTAGGCAATTGGCGAACCACATAGAAATAATATTTGATACATTTTTCGTAACTAATAAAATAAAATATGGTTTTAAAACTAAAATAGAAAATGGTCCTAATATTAAATAAAACAAAATATAAAAAGCCTAAAAAGTATGTTTGGAGGGGAAAGTTAAAGGAAAAAATTTAAAGTCATAACTCGAACTCAAATTTATTGAACTGTTGTGAATGATGGATATATACAAAAGTAAAACTATAATTTAGCTTGATAGTTAGATATATGGGCCGTATATAGTTGTAGTTCATTTGAGTTTAAAAATGGGCTAGCTACTTTACAAATTACCATATATATAGATTATTCTTCAGTTTATTAGGGATGTAAATTACGTTTGCAATTTTTGAGGAGGGGCAAAATCAAATTTTCAAATTTTTTACATATGCACATTGGATAAAATAAAAATTGATAGTCCTTGATTATGCAAGAGTGTAATTAGTAATTTATCATTTTTAGAGTTAGTCAGGAAAGATCCACTTGTTCTTATTCACTGATCAATAATAGTATTATAATATCAAAGAAAAATAACTTCATTTTCACTACTACTCGTTTATATGATGTTTGGTTAAATCAATTGATAAAAAGGTTATTTTTGTCATTTTCGAGGGAGGCAAAGTTACAAATATTAATATTATATGTAAAAGTAAAAAATTTTGAGAGGGGCGAAATCATAAAATTTTATAGGCAAAACTTGAAAATTTTAAAATTTGAGGGGGCGCGATGGCACCCACTAGACCCCCTGACTATGCCTACAATGGAGATGGTTAAACTATTCCCGCCAGCATTCCTTGCGAAGCACACTCCAGAGAATTGGTGGCATATGACGTGTCCAAATAATTGTCATGGGTAAAATAGGACCTTGTGGGGATGTATATATTATTCGACTTATTTAATTATGACACTTATGGTGAAAATCATCTATTATTATTACATTTAGACAACCCACGAAAACAAATGTCTGCATTTATAAGGCCCGTAAACACATGAACTATTGTATAAACATTCAACGTGTCCCAAGGTGAAAAATACATTTTCTACACCATTTTTAAGTATTAATTTTCTTGTAAGAATGATAATTAACTTGAACGTCAGAGGAGCTATGCTAAGAAAACTTCTAACGTCCTTAGTCATTTGTTACAGGTGCAGACAAATTCACATATTCAACATCTCAAACACATGAACTCTTTTTGAAAGGAGTTGTCATCATCATTTGAACGATGAAAATACTATTCATCATATGGTAGATTTCAGTTGCACCATTATTGCATATAACGAACGATTAAGAGAGTGTTTTGGTGAGCTTATAAAGTTCTTAAAATATCTTATATGATCTTTGAGAGTTTATAAGATGTTTATAATATGTTTGATGAAACTTTTAAAATAAGATCTTATAAACTCAGTAAATTGAATGTAATGATCTTATAAACCCCTCAAAAAATAAATTCTGAGAGTCTAATTATTTTAAAATTTTATCAAATCCTTTTATTTTGACATCTTCACTTCAACAATTTATTTTTACGGTAGAACCCAACAAGCTAGGTAAGAACTTATACAACATATTTTACAAGAGTGAATATTGGAGGGTATGCGCAAGGAAGAAAGTGGAAAGAAATTTGTACTTTCTAAAAAAATAAAAACACAAATGTTTTGATATGTTTTAAAGCTTTAAGTCCATAATTAAGCAATGACCCAACATAGATAAGCATGTTCTACTACATTAGGAGAAGGGTATGGTACAATATAAATATGGAAAAAGAAATTGGGTGTTAGGATTAGTTAGTATTTTTGATATTTTTCTATTTTATATCTGTTTCGTTAATAATGAAATTCTCTCCTCATTATTTTCCGTGGATAGTCATTTGTCGAATCAAATTTTTTTATGCATTTTATTTCATGTTTGTTGGTCGACGACTAGCGTAACAACTAACAATAAGGGCAAGTGGGTCCAATTAAACTACTACTTCTTGACTTAACCCTAATTCAACAAAACTAAGAAAAAATCCCCCTCTTCTCTCTCTCTCTCTCTCCCATCGGAATGAATGCTTCTTCGTTTCTCTCTCATCATCACTGCTTGTCTCACTCATGAGACTCCTTTTTGAAACTTTTTAACCTTTTGTTTACTTTCTTTTTCACTCTCACAGGCATTCCCTGAAAAAGAAAATAAAAGCTAGGGTTTCCACTTTTTCTCTCCCCCCCCCCCCAATTAACCAAAAGATTATAAAGAGATTTCCTCGACATTTTAGCTCCGAATTTACACCCTCCCGGTTTCCTCTACTGTCAATTTCGCTTCTTTGTTTGGAATTTCCTTTTCCGTATGTAATTAATTTGGTATGTTTGATGCTCTTTTATCTCGGCATTTCTTTGGGGGGAGGTTCTTTTTGAGGGGGGATTGTTGGGGTCAGGTCAACAAAGTGAAAATTCTGTGAGTTCATTTATGTGGTTTGCTTTATGGGAGACGTACATGTGAAGCAAATTGTATGTTTTGTTTTAGTTTTAAGTTCTTACCAATTACCCAACTGCGGAGGAGGAGTTCATGAATAATTATTATTAGCTTTTCATTAACTGTGTGGAGAAGAAATATTCTCATCTGGATCTCTTTATCCTGTAGTTTTTATGCCACTTTGCTTGCTCTGCTCTGAATTCACAACTGAGATTGCTTGTTGTGGCTGAAAACAGTGGAAATTGAGTTAGATTTGGGACTTGGTTTGTAAATCATAGGACCTCCCGTGCTGCAGCCTTGCACATTTTGGAGGTACAAAGTTATTGCAGCTGAGATTCGAGCGAATTATGAGCAGGATTCCTGGATTATGGACAAAAGGCTTAGTTTTGTTGTATGGGATTGGGTATCTGTAGTTAAATTAACTGTTCATTAGCCAATTTTGTAATGGTTTGTTCGGTGATGGAGGATATTGGGTTGTTCAATCAAGGGTTGAAATGGTTGCAATCGAAGGACTCTTACTCTGTGGCAACGGCTACTGTGAGCTTTTTAAGGGACAAGGTTGGGATTTGTATGGAGCGGCACTGGCCTATGGTTTGCTGTGGGTGTGCACGATTTGGGAGAGGTTTACTGTTCTTGTTGGTTTATTGGAAAAACTGTTTCTTTTCCGGCTTCCAATCGTTTGTTGGGCTGGGATCAGCAGCTTTGCTTGTCATTATGTGGAGTTGCTTCCTAAGTTTGACATCTATGTCATGCCTTCTGTATGTGCTTCTTAGTATGGTATGCCTCACGACCTTACTAAATATTATCTGCAGTATGCTATTTTTTTTCTTTTTTTGCTGTTTTACTTAGTTTATTGCTGGTTATTTTCTTTCTCTGGGATTTTTAGGATTCCATAGATCTGATTTTTATGTTAGAGTATCACATCTTGGCCCACTATTCTTGATCATGATGCTTCGGATCTGATATTATGGAATCTGACTTTTAGTAACGTGGGTTGAATTCTGAGTGAAGCTATCGGCGTGGTCTAGTATTAGAGACTCAAGCAACAGTAAAATTTTCTGAATAAGATAGGGTCCCTCCCAACCCCGATCCACATCCAGCCCTTTAAATAAAAATGAAAAACAGAATAAGATAAAAAGAGAAAGTTTGCTGGAGCAGTTATTAGAAATGTTAGTAATTATTTTCTTTTGCATGAATGTTGCTTTTGCAACTGAAAATTTCTTTACATGTAAAGATCAAGGATTCATGATCCAAAGCTTTTTGCTTATTTTCTTAAATTGAGGTAATTGTGGTAATCCTAGAGGGCATGGCTCCATAATGCTTGCTGCATATTGGATTTGATTGGCTTGTACTACCCTTTTCTCTTCAGAGTGTTCAAGTGATTCTCTGAGGATAAAAGGAGCACGAGTACCACAGAACTCTTGAAGCATGACATTTGCATAAAATGTCTTCCAATCAAGACTGTTTTACTTCACACCGTTGACAATCCAGATGGAGTACACTGATACCATAAAATGTCATTGAGAAACAGCCATATATCACCATGTTAAAGTTGGAGTTTCTGTATAATTGTTCTCGACAGCAATAATCAGCAACAATTTTTTCAAAGAAGAAGCACAAATTTGTTACATTTGAGAACAAAGTTTCTGAACAAAATTCTACCAAATAGCTTACTCAATTTTGATTCACCTTAATTAAAGCTCCTTTGGAAATAAATTTGATTCGATTGTTCTGATTGTGAGAAAAGAATCAAGAATAACATCTCATGAAGGGTTAGAGGCAATGCTGATATATTGGACAATTTGCCCATTATATTTCATAACAGTCAGAACTGAAACATTTTTTCTTCTGGTGAATCACTTAGTGGGTTTTAATTGTGGACTGATTCGGTAACTTGGTATAGTTAACTAACCCTTCTAGTACTTTAGAATAGTGCCCATTTTTATTATTGCCAGTTTTCATCTAGTGCACAGTAATCCTTGTGCAAATAAATTGGTGTCGGCCATTTGCTCCTTTCCTGAAAAAATTATATGTGTTTGCTTCTATGCTTCATTATCTACCGTGTGTTCATACATGTATGTTACCTTCATCAGCTGAGATGTATCATGTCCTGCATTCATGTGAAACATTTGATTCACCTCAGAATAGATGCTATGCATTCTCATGAAGTGGCTCATCCTTCATATGTGAATACATGGCATGATTTGTGATCAAATTTTGATCTGATTATTTTATTCGGCGTATGTTTGTTCACTTTCTCTTGCTTGACACTTGTGGTTAAAGAAGTGTAATCTGATGAATGCAAAATATTGTTCTGTTTTTGTAATAATTTGTCAAACAGGATATAGTAACTGCAGAAGTTCTCTGAGGCTTTCTCAGCAGTATTTTTTTATGATTCACTTATTGTTGCGAATGTGTTTTCAGGGAGCAGCTGGAATTGCTGTTCAGTATTTAGGCTACACTCCTGGACTTTTTATTGTGGGGCTGTTTGCCATTCTAATTTTGTGGATGTATGCAAATTTTTGGATAACGGGTACCTTGTTCATAGTTGGTGGTATGTCTTGGTTCTCTTCATTTATTTTAAACTAATCACTAAGTTAATGGTGATGGGGGTTTCTATGCTTACCCCTTTGCAGTTTGATCCATTCATTTCACCCTTCTTTTGAGTCATGGTTCTAATCTGTTTTATTTTAGCATTGTTAGGATCTAGGATGATTTTGACTAATGTTTGGAAGTTCTGGTGAATAACCTTTATAAGATCCACCTGATCCATACCAATCCCTTACTTTAGCTTGTTCCTATTTTGCATATACAAAATTGGGAATAATATTTTGTTTATGAATGGCCCCTTAGTTGGATTTTCTCTTCGAATAATGGGAAATTCAAATGATTGGGTTTTTCCTTTCTGAAGATATCTCGGGATAAATTCTACGGTGATTATTTCTCTGAGCATGTCTTCCCTTTTGCCTTCATTTTTCTAACTCCTGGCCTTTTGTTGCTGAAGCTGTTGATAACATTATACTTTTGGTGCAGGCTATCTATTTTCGTTAAATCATGCAAGGCTTATGGTGTTTATGGCAACCCTATATGCTATGTATTGTGTCAAAGTTCGAATAGGATGGCTTGGAGTTTTTCTTGCGGTTAACCTTGCTTTTCTATCAAACGACTTATTCAACTACTTGATCAAATGGTGTGATAGTTTGAGTGAAAACACACACTTTGAGGAACATAAAGAGTGTGACCCGTTCGCAGAAGATGATTTCTCCACAGAGTGCGAGTATTCTGCCCCTACTGAAGAAGAAGAAGAAGAAGAAGAGGAAGAGAAGTTGCACTCATTTAAATCAGCCAGTAAACCTGCTAGTTCTTCATCTTTTGTCGAAAAGCCAATAGAATCTGATTCTAAGAAAGTAGTCAAAGAAGATGCAAATTCCGTAGTTGAGATGGAAAGAATTTTAAGTAGTGGCAATCACTATGAAGCACTTGGGTTTCCACGTCAAAAGAAAATCGATCTTATCTTGTTGAAGAAGGAATACCGCAAAAAGGTGTGCTAGTCAATTCCACACATGCAAATGATTTATATTTAATTACCTTTCATGCTTGCTGGTCAAAAACTCAATTTCTTGAAATTCTATCTTGTTTACTTTAACAAACAATGATTTATGGGTGAAATTTTAGAGTAGATATTGGAATCATGAATCACAAAGAATAGTTCATCAGAAAGAATATGGGGTAAATATATATGCTTCAATGTAACTTCACACTTAAGGATGCAGAAATTAACAATATATATGGATGAATGGCATTGCATGTTGACTTGAAAATTAGTATTATATCTACTCAATTCATTACAATAAGTTTGATAAAAAAAATTTAGAAATAAAGAATTCATCATTCTTGATGAACCGAGGACCGACTGCAGCAAGCTTTTCATTCTGATAGGCTAATTAGGGCTCAAGTGAGTAGATATAATAATTTTCTGATCAAGAATGCAACACCAACTATTTTCTATTTTTCTTAAATGGGATATATATATGTGTGTGTGTGTGTGTATATATATATAGAGAGAATATATCTATTCAATTATAATTTCTTATTGATTTTATGGTAATCCAGTAATTAACAATATGTGGGCAATAATAAGAATTCAAACTAATGAAAAATAATAAACCTTTATGCCAAGCTTCATTATCAAACATTGGATACGATCTTAGATGAAAATAAAGAGGTAATAGAAAATACCATATAAACGGGTAGATGTTAACTCAAAATTCATACTTAGTAAAAGATTAACTCATTAAAAGTGAAAAATAGCTAAAGAATTTCAAGGAACTCATACTTAATTATGGCGTATATTTCATGATCGAATAAATCTAATTAATAATTTATGGACGACTGACAATTTAAGAGTAATATTAACGAAGAAAAAATAATAATTAGTAATTAGAACTATATGATTAAGTAATTAATTTAAAAAATGAATGATATAGGTTAAGTAACAAAACTTTTCATTAAAAACTATTTTGTCCTGCGATTATGCGGCAACGTTCTTTTAGAGTTTTAGGGATTGCCCCGTATTGAATATTTTCAAGTATAATCATTTTGGATTAGGCTACAATACTATTTTAAACGAAAATTGAAATACGACAATAACAAGGAATTAGTTTGGATAAGAAACAAGAAAAAAAGTACTCAAGCTAAAAAAAAAACTAAAGTTTCTCCATTATATTTTTAATTTGTTCATTTGTGCCTCGCATGCTTCAACAAACAACACACATATTTTGTACTAGTTGCCTTAAAATCACATATTGACCTGCAAGCCAGTGCTTTCTGTCCTAATGTTTGAGGAGCTTATTTTCTTTTTATTTCTGCACTGTAAATTTTACTATTAGGATTTTATTGGGCTTGGTTTTAAAATACAAATAGATTGTCTAAGCAAGGCCTAAGATAAAGTGAGAGATTTGGTTAGAAGCCTCTGCCTATTCGTACTTGTACAGAGAAAACAGGTATCAACATTGGCCCATTTGTGTCTATAATGCCTGACGTTGAAGTTAATTTAACTGTCATGTGTCTGAGAGGTATCTCCCATGGATCTATGGCATCAGTATCTTCTCAAAATCATTGCTATATCTCTTGTTTAGTACACCCAATTTTTGCATTTTCCAGGCCATGCTTGTGCACCCTGACAAAAACATGGGAAGTCCGCTGGCTAGTGAATCATTTAAGAAACTTCAATGTGCATATGAGGTAAGTATTTTATTGAAAACCTGAAATAGAATTGTGGCTATTCAATAGCTGCTGATGTTAACTTTACTGGCAGGTTCTTGCTGATGCTATGAAAAAGAGGGACTATGATGAGCACCTCAGAAAGGAAGAATCTAAATGTGTTCTGCAAAAATCGCCTAGCACTTCTTACCAGGTAACTTATACTACAAGCCACCATAGCTAGTTTATTATGCGTATGTGCTTTTTTCATATATCTCACCAAAATGGAGGACAGACGTGCTATAGCTTGAGATTTTTTGAGTGATACTATAGCTTGAAGTTTGAGCTTATGAAACTATTATCTAGAGCAGTTATGTTTGAGATCTTATGTATTCGTTTTTCCACCTGATTATTATTTGTTTCTTGGTTGCATGGAATTATGGCTATGCTACTGATAAACTAGAAAAAAGGAAAAAGAATTATGGCCTACTTTGCATTGTTGTGGGGCAAGAAATAACTCAGAAGATTGACCATCTATCCATTCATGATACAGAATTCTACTGACTTTTGCTCTGAGGAATCAAGGCGCATACAGTGCACAAAATGTGGCAATTCACACATCTGGGTTTGTACCAATAGGACCAAGGCCAAAGCAAGATGGTGTCAGGTCTGATAACTCTCTATAAAAGGACGGAATTGTTGTTGCTTTTGCTTGGTATGTATACAAAATGATGATGGTTTTCTGGGTTACAGGATTGCTGTCAGTATCATCAAGCTAAAGATGGCGATGGATGGGTAGAATACAAAGGCTCACTGGTGTTTGATCGACCTCAAAAGGTATACTTCATATAACAAAACTGTATAATTCTTGTTGTATACTTCATTTATAGTTGACTCTTGCTGTAGGATGAGGTTGTGTTCAAGATGGTGCTGTAAATATGAATTTATTGTTCTGTAGAGTCCATAAATTCAGCAAATATATATTTGTTTCTAATTCTTTTGAATTTTTGACTTGGGTTTATTACATTCTTCATCGGTTTATGAATACTTTGGAATGCAGTTTCTGTAGTTTGTTTCAAAAAATATTATGTTTGGACTTATTATCTGTAAGATCTCTCTTTGGGACCCCTAAAAAGTATATTATGTCTGTCATTTAATAGGTGGAAATACCTCGTGCTTTTGTGTGTGCTGAAAGCAGGATCTTTGATGTGTCGGAGTGGGCTATATGTCAGGTCAGTCTATAAATTCTTACTTGTGGCCAATCATGTATCGTGTAGCAATAAACAAATTTATCAGTTTTGTAGATTTAACTGAATGAAACCATTAGTTGTTCTTTTTAATTATTTTCAGTCTTATCATTTTGCTTTTACTTTGCTTTTGGCCTGGTCGTGATATTGGTGATCACTTTTACGCTCTTTTGAGAAGGTCTGAAATCTAATTGCTATAGAATTAATTATGAGCATTCCTGTCATAGTGAGATTGCTCTGTAGACATGTATCTATTTTTAAACAAAATTGAAGGTAAAGAAATGTGTATTGTCTTTATCCTTGGTTTCATTATATTGGATTTAGCTCTAGATTAAAAACTTGTGCTATTTAATTATAATATCATCAAAGCAAAATATGATATTCATTAAGCAAATTTGTTAGTTCAGCGAACTTTTTTATTTCTTTATGGACTATGGTAAACTTGATCAAGAGTTGAGGATATAGGGGAACAGGGTTGATCTTATGACTTCACCGCTGGATTGCTTAGCACATCTTTCAAAATTCAATTTAGTTCGCCAGACCTTTAACTATCCACCCAGATCAAACAAATTTGCTTGCATTACTCGTGAAAAAACCTAAAAATTACTATAGTCTAATTTTATTTGGGAAGTCATCCTTTCTTGGTGCTAACTCAGACATCGCTCTACTTTCTCATATATAGGGGATGGCTTGCAGACCAAACACACATCGGCCGAGTTTCCATGTAAACATGGTTGGATTGGAGAAATCAACTCAGAGATCTCAATCAAGCAGGTATCCGTGGGATCTGGATGCTGAGATGACCGATGAAGAGGATGAATTTGAATTGTGGCTACAGCAAGCCCTAGCATCAGGACTATTTTGTGAATCCTCCAAACGCAGGAAAAGCTGGAGCCCCTTCAAACTCCCTCAGAAAAAAGGAAAGAGTCAGTGGCGAAGAGCATCATAGAACACAATTTTGAGAGTGGATTTATTGAAATCAAACTATCTCCAACAAAAAAATACGCCTATATTAATGGGTGTCATCAGGAGATATGGGGATGAGGCGTTGCTGTTATTTAGCGTGGCCTGGAAAATTGCAAGACAGATGAGAATTTGAGAGGTGGATCAAAGGATATGAAAAAAACTACTTGTTTTGCACGGTTCGTTCTGTAAATGATGTCTGAAGATTCTTCTTTGTAGTATTTCCTCGGTTACAGATCAGATTTTGTGGACATCCTCAAGTTTTAAAAGTGAAATTGAGAGGAATGGCAAAACTGATGCTGTTAGTGTACATTGGCTGATTAAGTAGCATTTGAGCAGATGCAATAATAAAATGAGAACAAAAGTAAAAAAAATGAATATATCTGTCGTTTGTGATGAGTTCTGGTATCATGTATGATACCTTGTGAAATTCTTATTCATTCTCCAAAGAACAAATGTATTCTCTGGAGTTATGGTTCAATGAACGTTCAATGCCGAGTTCTATATTTATTCGAATTAATTTTGTGAACGCAACTCATTAAAAAGTCTTGGATTTTCTACCTAAGTTTGTATCATTAATTGGTATAAATCATGTTCTATATCCAGTGACGAATCTTTGGATTCCAGCGAAATCAGACATAATCATCGTGTTGCAGAAGCTTCCTTTCATCTTAGCATCCATGTAATCCACAAGAATCTTGCTCTGTGTTTCACCATTCGTCTGCAGTAAGAAGGTGAATAAGATGAGAAACACGTCTACAATTCAATTGAAGAACATGATCCAAGAAGTAAAATTCCAAAACGATTGAGCTTGATCGCTAACATCTAAATGAAATTGGAATCGAAAAGGATTGATATGTTTGCTTCAATCAAATGGATAATAATCGGCACTCTCCTTCAGCATCTACTGATTACAGGGGTGCTTGCAAAATATTCTAATTTTGGCCAAGTGATTAAAAAAGTGGGAAAAATCAAAAATGGTCGGTGTTTGTAAATACAACTGAAAATTGCGAAAAAGTTGAAGCGGAAATGTTTGCTATAAAGGTGATTCACAATAAGCTTCTTCACGAAAAGCTGAACAAAAATGTCACAAACAACTTTAATTTAATTACAAAAAAACCAAGAATCACTTTGAAGCACCCCCATATCGACTTGGAGATTATCACTATTTAAAGAATAATTTCAGAGAATTAGAATTAGAATTAGAATCAGAATCAGAATCATAGCTTGCAAACACTCCAAAATTGCTCATTTCAAGCTAAAATTTAATAATCATCTTAGTTTTATACTCGCTGTTGTTTCTAGTTCATGATTTCATATATATACAGCACTTTGTGTTTCTAAGACACCGCTTCCTTGGATGTACGCTCGAGAATTCCATGTGTTAGGATACAAAATAAATAGATACTCTAGAGCACAAGAGAAGACATTGCGTCTCTAGAACAAGAAGAATAATTATTGTTTTACCTCAAACGCAAAGAATCCACCAGGTCTTAACATCGAAGCAGCTCCATTACATAGACGGAGAAGGTCATTCATGCCATTAGCTCCTCCATCCAAAGCAAGTCTTGGTTCATGTTTACAAACTTCGGCTTGTAGCCCATCAATATCTTTGCTTGGGATATACGGTGGATTGCTAACAAGTCCACTGAGTTCCCCTTCAACATCCTTCAGAGGATCAAACCAAGATCCTTCCCGTACTGCAATTTTATCCTGTTATACATGCATGTTGGTCACCATTTATGCTTTTAAACCGTGTAATCGGATAGGAACTTAAGAATAATTCAAGAGGTTTCTCAATGGATTTGTGTTTCGCAAAAGGTTAAGAGTCCTGATGGATTCCAAACTTACTAGCTTTATAATCTCTAAAAATATCAACAAATTTCAGTTGCATAATATTGTAATATCAGAGATCAATCAATTTTCAGAACATTAACATGCCATCATAACCAACTCATAATGGATGTTTACATGCTTTTGATGTATTCAACATCAAATTCAAAGATGTGATCAACTCAAGAAAGCTTACTACATTCAAGAACAATTTTTTGCATTTCTGATCAAAATCAAATTTGACGAAGCTCAACACATTCCACAAGAAAATCAACAATTCAAGACCCCATTTCACATTAAAATCAACACAAAGTTCACCAAACACAGGCTAATCACATATACACGTTCATAATACAAGGAATTAAACTTGATATGGGGAAAATACCCATACCCAAAACTTAACTGAGGCCCACTTAAATAATAGGCCTCGACATCCCGAATCTTAGATAAAATCAAGGCCCAATTTAGAATAGGCCTGAACAGAATCTACTCGCCGACATTGTAGACGAGTGTTTGTGATAACTATTGGGTCAAACATATAACATCCGACCCCGAGACCATGACTAAAGAGGTCGAACACTACCACTCCAGTCCATGTAGTCAAACGCTACTCGACCAAGGTCCCCGGAAAGCAGTTATAACGGACACAACCACGATGCATTTTCTCCGATATTCACGTCACGTTTGCCAGATAAGACCAAAGTTCTCAGGACAAACCAAGTGAGATGCACGAGACCAAGCAAATTGATGGTTATATATAGAACATAGGCATCTAGGCAACTCAGTTTAGGCACTTTTGGGCATTTTGAGGGCGTTCACATACTTGTAATTCAAGTTCTTAAGTTGTAAAGCAATAAAATCATCCCTCCTTGTTCAATCACTCGTTTATATTTCTTGTTCTTTGAGATCATATTTCGTTTACGATATTTGGCGATACCAAAACCAAATGAACAGAGCACTAACCTGCAAATCATACCTCTGCACATTGTACGAAGCAACGGCAACAGCAACAGGGCTCAAATCAGTAGCAATCACTCTTCCACCCAAAACCCTGGCAATCCCAATAGCAAGGGCCCCACTCCCAGTCCCCAAATCAGCCCAAACGCCGCCGTTTCTCAACTCCTCATTCCTCTTCAATGCATCATCAACCAAATCAACAATAACCTCAGTCTCGGGCCTAGGTATCAAAACCCCTTCTTCAACACTCACTATCAAATCCCTCCAGTGCTCACACCCCACCACGTACTGAAACGGCCTCCTCTCCTCAATCCTCTGCCTCCACACCTCGTACAGTTCCTCCAAACACGCCCTTAACCACACCGGAGCGGTGTCGTCCAAACACGCCCTTATCAAATTAGGGTTCTCAACCGCGTCCTCTACGAGCCAATTGAGCTCCCTGTGGAGGAGCGCGGAGTCTGGGCCGTTGTCGAGGTCCGAGAAGGTGGGCCCCACTGAGGTGGCCTTGTTTTTGGCCCAAATGTGCCATTTTTGAAGCTCCGAAAAGGTGGCCCGAAATGCCGGCGGCCTGAGGTAGAGTGGAGTTCGGGGTTTGGGTCGGACGGCGGTGGAGCAGAAAACGGGTCGACCCGGATTTGAGCGCGGGGGGAAAACGGGTTGAAGTATGGAAGATAGAGACGCCCGTGTGAAGCAACTGGACTTCATTATTGTCTCTCTCGCTCTCACACCAGTCGCGCCTTGTTTTCCTTTTCTTTTCTCTGTTGTTTTTGGGTTGGGCTGGGCCTTGGCCTTATAAATAATTCGGGCCTTTTAAAAGAACTTTGGGCTTTTGGATTATGATATTTTTTTTTTTGATATATTTCAAATAGACTTTGCCAATTATGGACAGGGCCGAAAGTCAAATCAAATTACTCGATACTCGACTTGAGATTGTTTGGTAAAAGCTTATTTGAACTTGATTCGTTAATATGTCAGACCAAATCTGAACAACCTTTTGCGTGTTTGATAAGTTTGAAGCTCGACTAGATTGGTAAAAATGATAAAATATATGCAAAAAGATCCAATTACTCGAGCTCGGCTCGTGTTCGGCTGGATCAAAGCTCATTTGAGCTCTACTCGATTAATAATCAAATCAGTTCAAACACAAAATCTGAATCTTAATAATAATTCAAACAACCTTGAACAACAACTTGTTCAATTCACTCACTGACAGCCCTAATTATAGTTTTGGATCAAAATTTTGGTTAATGAGAGGAGTATATAAAGCCTGCTTGTAAAAACTTGTACGTTTTTTAAAATTAGTAAACAACATGTGCGTTGAACGTGAATTTTATGACTTATTAAAGCTATTTATGTGTATAGATATTGTTCAATTTTAAAAATTTATTTATTCAAACCTTAAATAATGGTTTAACTAATTGAAGCATTATTCAATAATTCAAGATTACTTCAAAAGGGTAAAAATTAATTAACACGCGAAAGACTAAATTAATACGTAAAAGAATTAAGTTTATAGAAAATTGAAATCTAGATAATAATGGAAATAAATAAGTTCTTATGCAAATTCATACATCATTTAATCCTTCTCCTTCTCTTGTTTATTTTTTAGGAAAATTACTAAAACTCTCCTAAAATAAATTTTTATATCCAAAGAACTTATGATAAAAAATTTCAATTCAAAAAACCCATTCCACAAATTTTTCATTCCAAAAGGCCCAAGATTTAGGGTTGATAAATTCATGGACTTAATTGCCCTTCGCTTTCTAGACAAAAAATTTAATTAATTATAGTTTTGTATAGTGGTTTGTTTATTTAGAAATTTTATATTGATATTTGATTAAATATCATTTTAGTTTTATATTTTTAGATTTTTAATAGTCTTAGAAAAAATAAAAATATATCTTTTAGATAATTATCAAAGTAAAATAAAAAATAAATTATATAACAATATTTAAAATATTTAGTACTAAAACTAAAAATCTGTATTATTCAACTTATCAATTTGAAAATTTTAAGAGAAAACAAATTCGATGAAAAAGATCAATTGATCAATTCTTAATTTAATAGAGGAAGGGTATTTTAGTCCAAAAAGTTTTTAATCTTAACTTTTGGGTTATTTTGAATGAAAAGTTTGTAGAGTGGGTTTTTGAAGTTGAAAAATATTTTCGTGGATTTTTTGGATATAAAAATTTATTTTAGGGGGATTTTAATATTTTTCCCTATTTTTTATGGATCATATGCTCTCCTCTTCTTTTCTTTCTTTGACTTCTTTGACTCCTTGCAATTGTATTCTTCATTTTGGCTCACAAATTTAATATCTATATAGTCCTTTTTTTTCCTGCCTGTTCTATTTTCTAAAGCAAGCTCAACATATTTCTTCACAAGATCATCGACGTATCTCTATTTGAACCCCGATTAAATTGTTTGCTGAATCAAATTAGGATGACATTTGGCTTTGATAATACTTTCCTTTTTGTTTGCTTTGATACCATGAAAATGTATGTTTTTCATTTATAAATTTGAACTATATAGATATAAATGTAGTGGAACTAAAAAATATGTATCTGACATGTAAAAAACCTAATGCAATAGAGAAAATAAATAAAACATAATGTAGAATATTTTTAGTTGATTAACGTGATTTTTTCCCATCCTCGTATTTTGGATTACATTCATAACATTGCGTTAGCCATATTTCAATAAAATAGCCTTCCGCTAACACTATTGATTTAGTTTTTTTTTTTAAATAGAACCACCCTATCGGGGGGAGAGTGTTTTCGGGCCTCTCGTCCCTTGTTTATTCCAAATATATTTATTGATTTAGTTTCATAAATATATTTTGTATAATATATAAGCTTTATGTAAGCATTCACAACTATGACCGACCAAGTGAATATTTAAAACATTTGAAGGCAATAAAATGAGAAAACATCTATCAATATAAATTTTTGAGTATTATATTTAAAGAATATAAATTATTGAACATTCAATAAACCTAAATTATAATTCAACTAAGTAAATTCTTACTGCATAAACTATAATTATCTTAAGTTTGTATAAATTCTCTTGGTTTATCTTGATGACTTCTGATGTTGCTTTTAACTTTGGTTAATAAGATATTTTTTTTCCATTTATCTTCATGAATATTCAATTATCTTTTCCTCTCATTCAATAAATAATTGTTGGTGTTGTTTTTCTTCATCTCTTAAATTGTTAAATTGTTGAAATGAAATAAAATTGTAAGCAAAAGAATATCAGTATTTTCTGAAATTGTTTTATCTAATGTTTAGATTCTACGCCATTTTCTAATATTATATATCATTTTCAAAGTTGAAAATTTATGAAACTAAATGTTGAAGTAACAAATTAAGAAACTTATTTTCTCAATGAACTTAGTACATAAATATCTTGGACAATTATGAGTCGCTGAACTGTTTATAAACCTTTTGAGTTTGCTCAATTTTCACAGCCAAAAAATATAATATGTACTCCTACTTTTGAGATGTTATATTTTGTATGGATGTAAAATTCATCAAATTAATATGATTACTTACTATGAGTTATATTATCAAATATTTGTTCAGAATTCAACATAATGTGGAAAAGTACATGTTAGTAATAAATATGTACTTTAGGAGATAAATATTTAAAATGTTAAGTTATATGCTCAATAAATTTACAATTTAAAGAAAAAATATCATAGAAAATTATTTTTTCTTAATTAAACAAGCATGTTATTTTACTTTTGTTAATATTTATTAACTAATCATAAATCATCTATATAGGGTGTTTTGTCCTAGTTTTCTAATTATAAGTATCGATTTTAATATCTTTGTATTTAAATGGAGGCCTGTTTGGTTTAAATTACTTCATTTGAAAAGATTATTATAAACAAATTCATAAAGCATCAAATTAGATTAATTAATATCTTTTTTTAAAAAAAAAAATTACAAGATACATGTCATGAATATCTGATTGCTAAAAACTACAACTAACTAAGAACTATTACAATCATATAACTACTATGAAAATAGAGAAAACCCTACACACTTTCGGCGGGACTCGAACCCAAGATAGCTAGTATCTTTGTGGCCTAGCTTTGCTAATATAGCTAGAATGTATCGGCAGATTAATCAATATGTATGAATCTATATCAATTGAAAACCTCGTTTTCTTATGTAAATAAAATTGAAAATGTAAAAAGATAAATTCAATTTAGAAGCTCATTATTCTTTGATTATTGCAATTGTGATTAAGTGAAATTTGAAATTTTATTTTCTATAAATGTAATAAGTAATTTTTTAAATAGTAAGCTTTTATAATTATAATTTCTTAATCATTTTTCAACATAATTAAACAGATATTTTTAAAGAAATGAAAAAATTAATAAATGAGATATTAACAATGATAAAAACTAATAGCCACTACGAAAACATTTACTCTACAACTGATTGTTAGAAATAAAATTATTTGATTCTGTTCAAGAAAATAAATAAAATTATATGAATTGATATAACTTTTTCTAAAATTATTGGGTTAATGATTAAATACATGTAATCAATCATGAAAGTATACTGTCAGTTAACAAAATATAAAATTTCATGTACAAATTTCAAACAATTCATATATGTATTTTAATATTTTATAGTGCAAGCGTATAAAAAAAAAATATCAACATTGAAGTTCAGATTTTCAAAAATTATAACATAAGAATATAGTATAAATGATATAATTTACGTATTTATGCTCATATATCATAGTAACTAATATTATATAATTAAATTTCAAAAATTATAACATAAGAATATAGTATAAATGATATAATTTACGTATTTATGCTCATATATCATAGTAACTAATATTATATAATTAAATTTAGTGAAAGAGTTAAGTAATGTCTATATTTTTAAATATTAAAAGTTTAGTGTGGACACACTTCTAAAAACATACAATCACATATATGTGTTTGAACTGTACTATATATTAATCAGACTTAGTAATTCTACATATTATATAAAGGTAAATTATATTTTGAATATCTTTTGTAATGATGCTCAACTTTTTTGATCAATGCAAAAATAATCAAGATCAAACAAACTAAGCTTTTTTTTTTATCTTCTTTTTTCTTTTAATGAGTAAATTGAAGTGCTTTCATGTAACATCTAATTATTATTTGAAAGAAAGATTAAAAGAGAGTCTATAAGGTTGTGAAGCTCACAGATAATTACCATACATCCACATGTATTGACAATTACCAAATCAAGAACTTGCTATGCAAGTTGCGGATCTTGTATAGAACATATTCATTTAAACCTATAACTTTTAGAGGTTAAAAGGCAAATTCCCTCCAACATATTACGAGTTTCGCACTCTGCCTCTTTTTCTATTTTCTACAATATTGCATTCAACATCCAAACCTTTGAATTTCTTTTCTTTTTTCTTTTTACATTACATTCTGATATTGTTTCCAGTAGAGTATTCCACAAATATTCCGTTGAAGATATTTAGATACTTTGAGACTCGTGCACTTTTTCTCCTGACATAAAAAATGTGTATTTTGCTCATAGATCGTGCGCTTCATCATTAAATTTATATTTTAAATAAATAAAGTAAAATGTCTTATCAAAATTTCGTTTGAATTAAAGGGCGTAAAAGATGCATAAACATTAAAAAGTTTATTTTCAATATGATAAATCAATTGGGAAAAGAAAAAAAAACTTGACACCCTTTGTTGGAAACGTGTATATATATATATATATTAATCTTCTTCTTCTAGTAAATAAATAAGTAGGAGTAATCTTATGTACCTCTACATCATATTATTATTTATATATAATTGCATTGTAGAGTCCTAATGTAATTGCACATCTTAAATACTTAAAATTTATTTTTATTATTTATTATTTGACTCTTTTGTCATTAAAAATGTTAACTACATAAGAATATATTAGGTATATCAAAAGTTTCGAGAAATCATTCATACTTTTATAAAATCTCAAGAAATCACTTATACTTTTATAATAATACAGATAGAGACGTATTAAGTTTTTTAAAAAATGCCAGAAAAGGGTTAAAGGTGGATTCGGTTTGCCAAAACTTCCTAAAATTGAAAAAAATAAAATAATAGAAAGACCTCTAGATTACTTTTATTTTTAACTTATTTTTTGGTTTAGCTTAGAGAAAGCAATCTAACAAAAGAAGAAGAAAAAACTTCAACAAGAACTTTAAAAGTAATTGGTTTTAGTTTAGGCCCAAAATTATGCAGAAAACTCATTATCCAAGGGCCAGTTCTGAAGAGGAAAAAATTAGAGGCTAGGTTTAGTTTAATACGTTTGACATACATTATAATTTATACCTCTATCATCAATAGTGGAATACTCTCTCCTCTCCTGTGGACATAGACAATTGACGACCACGTAAATTCTTGTATTTTTAATCTTTATGGTCTTATCTTGTGAAAATTTTGTTGGAAAATATAATGTGTGTGAAAATGTCAAATGGTATAAATTATATATGCTACATCATTATTGAATCCAAAGATAATGTTGTATACTTGGTACGACTGGAGACACCATCTTAAGAAGGGCTTCTCTTTATGCGTCCCAATCCGAAGGATTAAATTTTCCCGTCTTAATTTTTTTTTCTTTAAAAAAGTATTACTTGGCATTACTTAGGGTTTGACACTGAACTCTTTAACAACCATCTAACTTTATCAATATTTAAAAAAATTGTTAAAAGTATTAATATGGCAACACAATAATTGGTGTGACTATATACCTATATCATGATTCATGGCTTATTATCTTGTTATTAGTGTTATTTTTTGTTGCAATGACGCGTGACTATAATATATATGTACAATTATTTTAATTATTGTGCTTGATCAAGTGTTTCTTAAGCTAAATTAATTATGATAAACGGCAATAATGACTAGTTAGGTCCAACATTTAATTTTAGAGAGGATTATGAAAACATCACATAGTTTCAACTCTCAAGACATATCCAACTAAATATTGGTGGTTCCAGACACGGTGTAGAGAATATGACCACATATTGTTTATGATGGAGACCCCTTATTAATGAGATGATATTTTCATCCTATCTGTTATTATCACGAGAAAATTTTATATAATCAAAGAGATTTCATTTTAAAATATATTTTTAGAGGAATCTTTGATGTTTTTCTTCTTAAATATAATTTGTTTTCAAACAAGACTACAATTCCAGATTCTTTGAAATTCATATATGGTTTAGGTTGGTAAATTCTTTTAAGGCTTATCATATATAACTTGTAGGGAAATTTTAATATGCTACTAACTCGATCGATTTCAATTGTAATTTACAAAATGAGCGATCAATCACATGATAAAAATATAATTCATCCACTTTGTGAATTACACTTGGGATAGATCGATAGTCGGGAGCCTGTTAGAATTTTTCTAACTAATAAATGGAAAATTAAAGATGTAGTTTATGGATGAATAATGAATTAGGTTTTATTAATTTGTACAAGTAGCACTATAGCAATTACAAGTTCATGTTGTTATACCATGGGCGGCTGTAATAAGATGGTGGTAATTGGTTGGCATTTAGCTCTGTGGCTCCTTTATGTTTTATAGTATTTGCTTAAGCTCTTCTGGTTGTCTTTTGCTTTACACTTTTGCTCTATAATTTATGCTTCTAATGAAAGCAGTGGTTTAACGTTCAATTCCAAAAAGACGGACAAAACCAAATAAACAAGAATGAAAAACTTTGCTCATGTTTTTCAATTTTATTAGTTAATAAACGTTATTTTTTTCACACGCACACTCCAAAAAAATGAAGAAGTTAAAGAATCTTGATCAACACAAATTATTAATGACTTTTTATCTATGATTTACACACACACATACATACATACATATACATATATATATATAATATTATATTTCTTTTATTTGCCTATTTTTGCTTTAGCACATGTTTGGGAAAAAAACAAACTACGCGAGATCGATTATTAAAAGCTCGTTTGAACTCATTTCGTCAATATAAAAACCCAAATATATTGAATATAATTTGAAACTCTGATGTAGCTCGACTCGATTAACTAAAATTGATGAAATATGATGAAAATCAAATTACCCACGCTGGACTCGAGCACAATTTATCAAATTTGACTCGATTAACATTCAATCAAATCTCCAATACAATTTTTAAAGGTCATTAAAAATTTTAAAATACTTTAAAAATTATTTTATTTGCTGAACTCGACTCGATTTATCTACGACCGTGATCACATTAGACTTAATTACTATAATTTGATCAAGACCAACTTCAAAACAAAGATAGGCCCGAATGCAAATCTAACTGGACCCGACAAACCGTGGAGCCCAAATTCGACATGACCTTAAGTCTTAACAATTCCAACCGACAATAAGTGAGAATCTAATGCTTGTTTAGTTTCTATCTACGTATTATTGCCGGTTTCTTTTAACATTTTCTTTTTTTGTAGAAGTGAATAAAACATTTATGAAGTTACGAAGGTTGGACGAAATAAATGAGGGTTAGACTTGAATTCAATACCTACGGCTCACCTCTACCCATTACTAAATTCACAACTTGAATGATTCTAAGAAAAAAAAACAAGAAAGGAAAAAAGCATATCGGCAAGAATATATAACATGAATTTCTAATATTTTATTTTCTTATCAACTCTTCTATGCGTTTAGTTTCTAAAAATAATCAATTGCATCATTTTGTATACCTCATAAGTAAAAATAATTAAATACCATCAAGTGAATCAAAGGATGCACGCTACGATCAAATTAAGAAGATTAACACTAATAATCTAGAAAGGTTGGATCCAATTTTTTTTTATTTAAAACTTGAGCTCTGATTTTACTAATTGGACAACGCGTCGTTTGCTAAATCATATACTATTTTTTAAAGAAAAACTAGTCACATCCTTTATTTCATTTCATCAAAATTTACAAGTGATCTTAGTTGGAGAAATAAAACTTGACAGTCTTGACACTTATATAGTTGTTGGGATGAATTCATTTTGAGTTGAAATTCTAAATTCAAACTCTCTTTGATTATAAGGAATTCAAAATATAGGTGCTCATATAGTGACAAAAGAAAAGATTTGTTAGAGATGAAATCCCAATTTCAAGCTCTGTTTGATGTATTAAGACTTCAAAATTTGGGTGTCATGTCCAACTCTTAATCACATAAAATAGAATTATTGAGACAAGTAGGTAAACGATTGACATCTTTTCCAAAGTGGACCTTTGATAAATGGAAAGCAACGGTTGAACCAAACGGCCGTTAATATACAATTAAGTGCCAAAAGTAAACAACACAAAAGTCACAAACCCAAAATAATATAACCTAAAATTTCATAATTCCCAAAGCCTCGCACGTGTTTGCCACGTTGACCTCCCCCAACCTTTTATTACACTCCCCCTCTCACTACAGCTCACGCACACACACGCTCTCTCTGACCAAAATCTCGTTTTCACTTTCAACTTTCAAACTTCAAACGACAAAGAATCCTAAGCTAACATATATTTTTTTCCCAAAAACAATAACAATAATTCACGAAAATGGTTAAAAAAAGTCATAAAATCCAAACCTACTCACACCTCACTCACCTGAATCTTGCCTTTTTCTCTCTCTCTCTCCCCTCTCCGGATTTCTCTGTTCTTGCCATTACACTTTCATTTGGATTTTTCTGATCAATTGGATGTTTTCCTTTTATGTTTTTTCCGATTGAGCTAAGAATTTGAGAAAATAAAGAAGAGGTATTTATTTGCGGGGGTAAAAGGAAATGGGTATTTGTTATTCATCGAAGAGGAGGGAGTGGGAGAACGGAAATGATAAGGTGGATACAAAGTTGAAGAAGGGTAGCAGCTCCGGTGATTTTGCCACCTTTATCAGTAAGTTAAGTGGAGGCGGCGGCGCCGCCGTTGTAGCGGAGGAGCGGGCGTTGCATCAAATCGCGGGGCGGCTGTTTTCAAATGGGGCTAGCCGCATCGCCAGCTTGTACACTCAGCAAGGCAAGAAAGGAACTAATCAAGATGCTATGATCGTTTGGGAGGTCAGTTTTCTTGATTTTTTTACATATTTTATCATTTTTTACTAATCGATAAAATTTTACTTTTTCAACACACATAATATTGTTCAAGTTTGATTTGATAGTTTAATGAACCAAGCTCAAACGATCTCGAGAGTAGATATCAAATAGCTTGGCTCGTCTTTTAGCCTAGGAGGACTAGTCATTAATTCTTGATTAACATAATCTTATAATTTCAATTAGTATGTTCTATGAAAGGAAATTTTAGGTTATAATTAGGGCTAACCTTGTGAAGAATTGAAAGAATGATGGATTTTGTTCTGTTTTGCATTTTTGGGTCAGTTTATGACTTGGTTGGATTGTTTATACGGTAGAATTTCTATACTGGAAGCAATGGAGATGCAACTTTTTGTGGGGTGTTCGATGGTCACGGTCCGTACGGTCACATGGTCGCCAGGAAAGTGCGGGATGCTCTTCCGATTTTGCTACGTTCACAGTGCGAAACTAAGCCTGAAAATGAAGAACAAAATCATGAGACTGAGAATGGGAATTTTGAAGGGATGAGACGTTTCGATGACTTCATGGAGGATGAGGGCTGTGAATCAATGGAAGTTGAGGAAATTGAGAAAGTACCCGAGATGCATATTCCGCTAAAGAAGTCGATATTAAAGGCTTTCAAGTTAATGGATAAGGAACTTAAGTTTCATCGTACGATTGATTGCTTCTGTAGCGGTTCAACTGCCGTGGCGCTGATAAAGCAGGTAATTCCTTGTGCATTATAATTAGTACAGTTTTTCCCTTCTTTCGAGTTGCTACTAATGTTTTTGTGGAATTGGAGCGATGGGGGTGTTTTTGTTTTGCATTGTACTTTATGCCGAAGAAGTTATTGCTAATGACTAGCATTTTGGTATGGTCTAGATTCACTTAGTCTGGGTCAAATAATGGTGATAACGCATTTGAGAACTGGTGAAATTTGCATTTAACTCCTCACGTGAGTTCTAGAAATACGGTGTCAAATATCCTCATGTGTAGTAATCTTTGTGGATTTTTATTTCGATTCTGCAAAGTGTCGCCTCATCTTTGTTCAACATACAATAATTTAATTTTCTTAGTTTGCAATGATTAGCAACTTTTCCCGGAAATAAAAAATGCAGAGTATTAACTACTTTTTGATGTGTGATGAATTGATTGTATGACATAAAGGAGTGTATAGAACTACTTTCCATGGTTATTTATTACTTTAAAAGATTCCACAAAACATTGGAAATGGCTTTGCTTGAGTATATAATTCAAGGAAATAATTATGCAGAAGCTCTTGATGTTTAATGCTCCTCGTGCAAAATGGCTTTAAATGATCTCATACGCACCGACATTTTACAACTGAACTGCATGGAACTAAACCACTGGCTGATCTGTGAGACCAGTTTTAGGATTATGAATTTCAATTAATTTCATAAAATATTTAATGAGTAATTGATTAAGTATAGTAACGCTTGGTTTCTACGAAGACATGATTTCGGAATTGTCATCTGTTCAAGTCACTTGACTACATATATGGTTTAATTTATCAATAAAATCAGATATTCAATTTGTGAGTAGCCAAGACAATGTTATCAAAAGCAAAGTACCATTTGTTTCCTTGCAAATTTCCAAATGTCGTCCAGATAAAATATAAAACAATTGGCTTTACATCTGTTTTGGTTATATAGTTGAAATCTACCTTTACGAGATGATTTCATCTCAGATGACGATTTTATCTTAGATTGTCTTAACAACTTATGAATATGATTATCCAGGGTCAGGATCTCATAATTGGAAATGTTGGTGACTCGAGAGCAATATTGGCAACTCGAGATAAAGACAATTCTTTGGTGGCTGTACAGCTGACTGTGGACTTGAAACCTAATCTTCCAAGTAACCCATCTCTCTTCTTCTTTATCTTATACTCATGCAATAATAATAATAATATATATCTTGAGTGATATAGCTAAATATTTTCCCTCTTACTTTCAGGGGAACATGCTCGGATCCAGAAATGTAAAGGGAGGGTTTTTGCTTTGCAAGATGAACCAGAAGTAGCACGTGTATGGTTGCCTAACAGCGATTCTCCTGGCTTGGCCATGGCTAGAGCTTTTGGTGACTTCTGCTTGAAGGATTTTGGTCTAATATCTAAACCAGATGTTTATCACCACCACATTACCGAGAGAGACGAGTTCGTCGTTCTTGCCACTGATGGGGTATTATTCTGATATCTCTTCGTATCAACAGGGGACATCAAAGTTTGCCCTTGTTATAAGGGATAACTACATGCACACCCCTTCACTTATTAAGTAATTACGAGTAGTTCTCTGAGGTTTTTGCAAATAACCATGAAACCCTCTGTCAGATTTCGAAAAACAAGGGGGTGAAATCGCAATATGCTTTCACTGACAGGGGGTCAAATTGTAATATGCTTTTATTGACAGGGAAGTTATGGTAATTTCTCAAACCTCGGGCTATTTTTTGTAATTAAGGTCTTATGCAAGGGTGTATTTGTAATTTACTAATTTTTAAAGGATTTTTAGAAAAGAAATTAATTTTGGTAATTTTTGACACAGGTATGGGATGTATTATCGAATAACGAAGCAGTGGATATAGTGGCCTCAGCTCCTGGTCGTGGAACAGCAGCTAGAGCTCTAGTTGACTGTGCTACTAGAGCGTGGAGGCTTAAATACCCCACATCAAAGAATGATGATTGTGCAGTTGTATGTTTATTTCTCGAGCATATGTCTATCGCTGATGTGTCTAAAGCGCAAAATGTTGTAGCAAAGGTTCCTGAAGAGGAAAGTAACAAGGTTTCCTCAGAAGTCGACTCCGAGAACCAAAATATCGACTACGTGGCTTCGGATGCTGCGTTTGTTGTACCTTCAGGTACAACTAAAGAGTCGAGTGAAATAGTGCCTGTTATTGAGGAAGTTGAGGAGAAGGCGATTGATAAGAGTATTGGTCAGTCTAAAAGGAGCTTAGCTGAGTGCCTTTCAACTGCAGAGGATGAGGAATGGTCGGCCCTCGAAGGTATTACACGAGTTAATAGTCTGCTTAGTCTTCCGAGGTTCTTGCCTTTTGATAAAAGATCAGCCAGCTGGAGAAAATGGCTATGAAAATACTTGAAAATGTTTTATTGATGATTGTGATTAAATGTCGTATGGTTTTGACTTGAGATGAAGCTATTTTGATTTGTGGAGGATTTGTCTGAATGAGAATGTGAAAGCAGTAAGCGTAACGAGCGATTCGATCCTGAGTCCTGAATTTAGGTTGAGCAGCATTGTGCAAAGTATATTTTCTGGATGGTCATTTTTTTTTAGGTTATCTAAGTTTTGGTAGGACAATTTTTGTTCTAATTTTACTGTGTTTGCAACTATATATATACTATTTGCAGGGAATAATAGATAGTATACATTCTGTCTGTCTGTAATTTTTTCACTCACTTGATTTGAGTACTTTTGCAACTTAACCCTCAACATTGATGGTGCACTAGTAAGGCTAAACCTCAACAATTTGTGCACCATCAATTGTTCAAATTCTTGGCTTGGTCTTGTAAATTTTTCTTAGAAATAGAGGCATTTTGGGGCCTCTCAATTCCGAACTCATCAACCTAATGAGGTTTAGCCTTACTAGTGCAGTTGAGACCCTAAATTATTTGAGGTCTTTGGTTCTACTTCCATCAACAGCTGTGGATCTCTCTACTTTATTGGTAATTGTTAGTTGTAAATTAGTACTAGTTGCTATATGTTGTAATTGATTGATGAATAATATTCGTGATGCATAAAAATGTAATTTACACATGAACCCATTTTGTAAAAGAAAAATTCGTAAATCATCAAGGGTAATTTAGTTGATTTTCCTGCTAAAATCTAGTGTGGTAGTTAGTACATGTTCAATTTCGTATGTGGAACAAAGTTCATTAAAATTGTAGTGATCCAATCAAAGCTCCATAAATATGACCCCAAAGAAGGCTAATAAGTCGAGAGCACTTATAATTTCCGATCCACAAATACCCATCTAGCCATAGTAAAAGGTATATATTGGATGCTATTCACAAAAGTCTTTCAATTATTTAAGTTTTGATATGACTTGAGCGTCGGATGCTATGGCTACCACTTTAATATTCGCTCAACTCTTGTTTCAAATCAACCTGCGAAATTACACCAGCAAAATATGAGGAGATGGAAAATACAACTAAAATACGAAAAAGATCGTTGTAAAACTATTATATTTTCAATCACCAACACAATCATTATTCAATTATATTTTAACATTAAATTTTTAGTAGAACGGGCCAACTTCGTTGAGATATGCTTGCAATGTCGGAGAAATCGGGTGAGATGCTCGACTTTAGCATATTTATAATAGGGAAAAATTGTAAAATTAGTTCCGTAAAATAAGTCTTCTTGCAATTTTTGTCTCTATGCAGACAAACTTGCAAAATTAATATCATAAAATGTAATTTTTTGCAATTTTAGTTGCAATTGCACATGATCAACACTAAATTTAAAGACGCGTTCATTTCACGTGCGTAATTTCATAAGCTTTTTAACGGATAAGATCAAAATTCCAAAAAGTTGTACCTTACGAGACTAATTGTATAATATTGCGAGCATGTAAACAATGAGACTATCACACCATATTAACAACACAAGCTTCCCCTTATAACAGGAACATTAAGTGTGAAATACTCGCAAAAATTGTTTTGGCCCGGAAACAACATATAGTGATCTTTAGATGTGTCCAATCTCGATAAAATCACTAGAAGTTGTGATCGCTTTTAATTTTGAATCCTGTAACTCTTAATAATAACTAGACTATCAGAAATGAAGTTCATGACTATATATGGTAATAGTTTAAGGAGAGCAGAAACTTGTGAACCAAGTATATATATATATATATATATATATATATGATGTAATCGACGTGAATCTCCAATAAAATAATTATTGTAATTGTATCGAGTCTCGATTATATATATCCAACCTAGAGTTTTGGGATAGCCCGAAAGACCATGTGGATGACAATTCCAATAAATGCAGGGCGGTAGATTTTTGGGACCATTGTCGTTGGCGTCGCGATTTGTTGTACACAATTTCTTTGTTAATAAATGTTATTTGGATAAGAAAAGAATTATTTTTGATAACATATTACACACACATGTACTATATATATATGTATATATGGAAGAGCCAACCTTTTGGTTAGTCTTGTTTGCCTCACAACTAAGCTTTAACACAGTAAATACATGTCGTCATGACACAATCAAGGCTTTGTTTTGGTTTTATTTCAATATATTTTTCGGAAAATAAATTTTGAATAAAATGTATTTTGAGAAGTATATAGGAGAATATGTGGAGAATAAAAACATATTTTTAATTAATTTCATGGAAATTATTTTCAAATGTAGATGTTTTATCATGTAAAATTTTACTCGATTAGTGTAGTCACATTAATTTTGATTGTATTAAGATAATAATTGAAAGATATATTTATAAATCTTAAATAATGATTCAAAAATACAGATTAATTTTGATTGTATTAAGATAATAATTGAAAGATATATTTATAAATCTTAAATAATGATTTAAAAATACAGATTTATGTATTTTTGATTTTAGTGGTGTCATATGAAGTTATCATATTTGGAATATAAAAATAACAACATAGTATTATGTGTATTTTTTTTTGTAATGATGGTAAGAAAGAATGAGGTATTATGGGAAAATATAGTGAAAATGAAACGACAAACGTGACTTTTTATTTTGGGAGAATGAAAATGACATTTCACAAACAAAGGCAAACTAACTACAAACTAAATTTTTAATTATTTAATACTACTATTTTTATCTCAATTTTACACCCAAGGCAATAATTAGTTGTATACAAACCCAAGAAATAAAATGCCAAAAAGTAAACCATCTCCTCTTTCTCCGGATAAATCTATGTTGGACCGGGTGTAATGGAGCTAGTGCCCATTACACCATACATTTGTGTTGAGATATGTGAATTTTATTATTCCAACACAAATGTGTAGTGTAATGGACACCGACTCTATTACACCGAATCTACCATAGAATCACCCCTCTTTCTCCCCCATACTCCAAATTAAAGAGCTAAGATAGTTCAAAAGGGTCTCGAAATTGAAAGGAGTTCCAGCATTAGCACACCAGAAGCAGCGGGAATAAAGTATAGCCACAAAACCCGAGACAAATTAAATTCAGGATATCTATATGCATTTATGAATTCTAACGAATGTATAATTAGAGCAATGTTATATACAATATACCACTATTTATATATCACCGTCTTTTCATTTTTCCTAATTTTGTAAGAAATTTTTGCAATCAATTGATTTTGATGGAATACATCAATATTTTCTAAAACTAGACGTGAAAAACGATAGTATTGGTATGATATATAACATTTTTCACAGTAATTTATACGGACAGGTTAGTGGTTACCGATACCCAAGTGGCGAAGTCTTGAATTTAACTGGTGAGTTTCACCACATAATTAAATAATTATAATTAATGTGCAGAATTGAAAAATCAGAAGGGCTCTTAATCAACTAGAAAAACTCTAAATTGAGATCAAAATGCCAAATAGCTAGAAAGTAATTGAAAAGGGAGAAATATTTTCACAAAACCCCCTCACAATCACAGAACAAAAAAGAAAAAGAAAACCAAGAGCAAATTAAAGTACCCATTATACCCGTGTAGTATTACTTTTTGTGTCTATCTATTTTAACACACTAAAGTGTACTGTGTATACCTTGGGTTAACACTCTCGATGTACAATAGTATTATCCCATGATTAATTACTTAAGTTGTTATTTTTTTTCCTCCCATGATTACCTTTATGATGCTTACAAATTTAAAAAGAAACTACATAACAATGAAGCATGAATTATTTTTTTATTACACACCACATTTTCCCAACCAAATTTGTATGCACATTTGCCCCATAAAAATAGCTATAATACTTCGATTGACGATGTGCAAACATGAGATTGTGTTCGTGTTACTGCTGCTTGCCATTTAATTATGCTATACAAAGTAAAAGTTCATGAATTTTTTTTTTATTGTCTTTCTTGAAAAACTTTCTTAAAACACGAAAAGTATGAAAGAGTTACAAAGGTTAAACATATATAATAGAGACGCGGTAATATGGCCAATATGACAAAACAATTATTAAAGACTTGGGTGTTTTCTTTACCCTTCAAAACATTAAAAGGTATATGTAATCCGAGGGGAATTTTAAATAAATAATATAAAATTAAATAATAATTAAGAAAATAATACAACAAAAAATGGTAATCAGAAAATAGCACATTTCGCGCTCGGGTAGCGTGGAATGGGCAGATTCCGCGCTGTCCGAGCGCGGAATGCAAATAACTTTTTTTCTTTTGAATATATTTGCCCATTTTGCGCTGCTCGTGCGCGGAATGGGCATAATTTTTTTTCCATCTTTACCGGCTCATTTTTCTCCTTTTTCGTTCAATTTTGGGTTTCGACTTGAACACATAAATTGTAGAGTTTCATATAAACTTTATAACCACAAAAGAATGAACTCATTTCGATACCCGGGTGAAGTAATACGGCAAGCAAAAAGCAGCATTAGAGCAAAGAAAATAATAATTTTTTCCTTATTTTCGGCTCATTTTTCTCCCCTTTTCGTTCATTTTTAGGTTTCGACTTAAACACATAAACTGTAGAGTTTCATATAAACTTTGTAACCACACATGAATGAACTCATTTCGATGCCCGGGTGAAGTAATACGACAAGCAAAAAAGCAGCATTAGAGCAAAGAAAATAATAATTTTTTCTTTGTTTTCGGCTCATTTTTCTCCCTTTTTCGTTGATTTTTGGGTTTCGACTTGAACACAAAAATTGTAGAGTTTCATATAAACTTTGTAACCACATAAGAATGAACTCATTTCGATGCCCGGGTGAAGTAAGACGTCAAGCAAAAAAGCAGCATTAGAGCAAAGAAAATAATAATTTTTTCCTTGTTTTCGGCTCATTTTTTCCTCCTTTTCGTTCATTTTTGGGTTTCTACTTGAACACATAAATTGTAGAGTTTCATATAAATTTTGTAACCACATAAGAATGAACTCATTTTGATGCCCGGGTGAAGTAATACAGCAAGCAAAAAGCAGCATTATAGCAAAAAAAATAATAATTTTTTCCTTCTTTTCGGCTAATTTTTCTCCCCTTTTAGTTTATTTTTGGGTTTCTACTTGAACACATAAATTGTAGAGTTTCATATAAAATTTGTAACCACACAAGAATGAACTCATTTTGATGCCCAGGTGAAGTAATACGGCAAGCAAAAAGCAGCATTAGAGCAAAAAAAATATTTTTTTTCTTTTTTTTAGACTCGTTTTTCTCCCATTTTCGTTCATTTTTGGGTTTCGACTTGAACACATAAATTGTAGAGTTTCATATAAACTTTGAAATCACATAAGAATGAACTCATTTCAATGCCCGGGTGAAGTAATACGGCAAGCAAAAAAGCAGCATTAGAGCAAAGAAAATAATAATTTTTTCCTTGTTTTCGGCTCATTTTTCTCCCTTTTTGGTTGATTTTTGGGTTTCGACTTGAACACAAAAATTGTAGAGTTTCATATAAACTTTGTAACCACACAAGAATGAACTCATGTCGATGCCCGGGTGAAGTAATACGGCAAGCAAAAAAGCAGCATTAGAGTAAAGAAAATAATAATTTTTTCCTTGTTTTCGGCTCATTTTTCTCCCTTTTTCGTTTATTTTTGGGTTTCGACTTGAACACATAAATTGTAGAGTTTTATATAAATTTGTAACCACACAAGAATGAACTCATTTCGATGCCCGGGTGAAGTAATACGGCAAGCAAAAAAGCAGTATTAGAGCAAAGAAAATAATAATTCTTTTCTCGTTTTCGGCTCATTTTTCTCCCTTTTTCGTTTATTTTTGGGTTTCGACTTGAACACATAAATTGTAGAGTTTCATATAAACTTTGTAACTACACAAGAATAGACTCATTTCGATGCTTAGGTGAAGGAGTACGACAAGAGAAAAAGCAACATAAGGCAAAGAAAATAATAATTTTTTCCTTGTTTTCGTCTCATTTTTCGTGCATTTTTGAGTTTCGAATTGAACACATAAATTGTAGAGTTTCATATGTACTTTGTAACCGCACAAGAATAGACTCATTTCGATGCTCGGGTGAAGGAGTACGGCAAGAGAAAAAGCAACATTAGAGAAAAGAATTTTTTTTTTTTTTTGCTCTAATGCTGCTTTTTCTCTTGCCATACTCCTTCACCCGAGTATCGAAAGGAGTCCATTCTTGTGCGGTTAAAAAGTTTATATAAAACTCTACAATTTATATGTTTAAGTCGAAACCCAAAAATGAACAAAAAAGGGAAAAAAATGAGCCGAAAACAAGAAAAAAATTATTATTTTCTTTGCTCTAATGCTGCTTTTTTGCTTACCGTATTACTTCACCCAGGCATCAAAATGAGTTCATTCTTATGTGGTTACAAAGTTTATATAAAACTCTACAATTTTTGTGTTCAAGTCGAAACCCAAAAATCAACGAAAAAGGGAGAAAAATGAGCCGAAAACAAGGAAAAAATTATTACTTTCTTTGCTCTAATGCTGCTTTTTTGCTTGCCGTATTACTTCACCCGGGCATCAAAACGAGTTCATTCTTATGTGGTTACAAAGTTTATATGAAACTCTACAATTTATATGTTCAAGTCGAAATCTAAAAACGAACGAAAAGAGGAGAAAAATGAGCCGAAAATAAGGAAAAAGTTATTATTTTCTTTGCTCTAATGCTGCTTTTTTGCTTGCCGTAGTACTTCACCCGGGCATCGAAATTAGTTCATTCTTGTGTGGTTACAAAGTTTATATGAAACTCTACAATTTATGTGTTGAAGTCGAAACCCAAAAATCAACAGAAAAGAGAGAAAAATGAACCGGCAAAAATGAAAACAAAAAAAAATTCTGCCCATTCCGCGTTGCCCGAGCGCGGAATGGGCAAAAAGTGTATAAAAAAAACTATATTAATGCCCATTCCGCGCACGGGCAGCGCGAAATGGGCAAATATATTAAAACAAAAAGTTATTTGCATTCTGCGCTCGGGCAATGCGGAATCTGCCCATTCCGCGCTGCCCGAGCATGGAATGTGCTATTTTCTGATTACCATCTTTTGTTGTATTATTTTCTTAATTTTTATTTAATTTTATATTATTTATTTAAAATTCCCGTAATCTGAGTGATACTTATAAGTGTTAAATATATTAAATATCTTTGTATAGATTTAGAATATTTTTGTATTTTTTTCATATTTATCTTTTACCTTATTTATTACTTAGAGTTTCTTATCTATTGTATCGATGTATATGTTATTCATCAATAAAGGTTCCCTACAGGGTTTTCTCTAATCTAACATGGTATCAGAGCTATGACTTCGAACCATGGTATCTCGATCTCTAACTTCCGTCATCCTCAAGTCGCCGTCCCCGTCCAACGCATCTTCTTCTACATCTCCTCCTCCAAAACTGGCGCTACAACTGTCACTTTCTCTCTCCTTTCTTTTACATATTCTCTCTATTCTAACTCTACATCCATGGCTACTGCTACCCTCACGGCTGAAGTCACCTCTGCCCTTACTTATTTTTGCTTTTTTGTTCTTCTATTTTCTCTCAAACTCTTACTTTAAGCCGCCTTCATACATGTTGCAATCATTCTCCCTCATCTTCTGCTACCCACATGCCCTCTCTTTCATTGATGACGACATTTTGGGAGCAAAATACATGCAATTCTCTACCAAAGGACTTCTGTCTCAGTTTTTTTTTTTTTGGATTTTTGGTCCAGTCTTAACGTTCGAGAATCTCCCGTTTCTACTGCGAGGGAGTGTTAAATATATTAAATTTCTTTGTATATATTTAGGATATCTTTGTATTTTTTTCATATTTATCTTTTACCTTATTTATAGATTAGGGTTTCTTATCTATTATATTTATATATATATATATATATATATATATATTATTCATCAATAAAGGTTCCTTACGTGGTTTTCTCAAATCTAAGTATAGAATGTATTTTATTCTAAATTAAGATCAATAAAATGTTTATTATCTTTAAAGTCCCCTATTAGGGGTCTTGGTTTAAGGGGCCTAAAGGGTTTCTTTTCACTTGTATTAATAAATTATTATAGTCATCTTATAATAATTAACAATTTTTAAATGAAATGATGGAGGAGTAGCCCTTGAAGCACCTTTGAAGTATTCCAAGAAAAATACTTGTATAGATCGGATCTTGGGCTCTACTCATGCACCTTGTGATTGAGAATAAAATACATCACATATTTTTTAATTAAAAAATAAGTGATATGTGATATGTTTTATTCTCAACCACAAGATACATAAGTGGAGTCCATGACCGATCTATATAAATATTTTCCGTATTCCAATGGCATAAAAGGAGTCAAAATGGTAAAAGGGGTGGACTTTTAAGCACGTCAAATCACTAGCTACACGTGAAGAGCAAAGCAATATGATCAGCTTTTCAATTCTTGCACTCCTAATTCATGTTGTACAAAAAAGCAAAAGTGGGGTTGCTTGCTATTCCATGCAATTTGCAGCGAGGGCTTCAAAACTAGTTAGTGGTGTGCCAATAGTAAATCCCTTTTTCCCAATTAAGTATTCCTTTGAACTGCAACATACTACTCCCTTTCCTATTCTTTCTTTGTTCTTTTGTTGTTTTCTTGGTGGTTTTACTTGCTACTATCAAATCCATTCCACAGTTTACTATAGTATTTCTTGCCATTGGAACTGAAATAAAATTGTTGAACAAGTCCAATCATAGCTTTATTTTGAAGTTTGAAACGAAACATTTATATTCATTCCAACCCTGATATGATTGCTATGTTTATATACAACAAAATTGTTTGGACAACTTGATTTGAGGGTAAATTTATAAAAAACCATCTCTGGTAAAGTTGAATCGCTGAATATTCCCTTCGGTTAAAGATATAGCCACAAATCTTTAATATAATTCGGCTTACTCCCACAATCATTAACGTTAATATTACCCTTAAATTCCCATTATTAACTGTTGGATCTTGATCAAATTCAAACTAATAACTGCCCAATTAATTTAAGTTAAAATTAACAGTCCAAAACTCCAAAATATCAGAAATATCAAGTCATTTATTTGAAATCAATGGTCCACATTTTTTCCCATTTTTCGGGATCGTCATCTGTCCAAATTTACGGTTCATATTTCTCCAAAAATAATACAAAAAATAAAATAAAATAAAATTCTCATGGTGGAAAATTAGAAAAATTGTTTTGCTGTTTTTTTTTTTTATAAAAAAAAGCCAGAAAAACTTCAAAATTTTTAAAGAAAACTCAAATAAAAATTCAAAAACTGTTACAATCCAATTTGTAAGATATGGTACTTAGATCCTACATTGGAATTATAGGGTTCCCATGTGAGATTTATATGGCCTTGGATTCTTCCACTTCAATAGTTAGCTTTAAATGTTGGGTTCTCCCATGGTCATTTCAATTGGTATCAGATCCATCTACTGCCCTTCCTAGTTGCAATCGTGCGGTGCGGATGGTGACACTAACATTGCAATGTTTGCCCGAGGCTAGGAGTTAGAGCAAAGTCAGTCTGTGACGAAGATGGTGTCGTCGGAATTGCAGTGTTTGCCCAGAGCTAGCTCACTAGCACACAGCCAAGCCACTTGGGGGCATGGTAGATTGTTACGATCCCAATTCTAAGGTATGGGACTTGGATCCTACATCGGAATTATGGGATTTTCATGTGGGGTTTATATGGCCTTGGACTCTGTCACTTTAATACCTACCTTTTGAGGTTGAGTTCTCCCTTGGTCATATAAAAAACATTAAGGGTTCCCCGACGACAGCGTTTATGGGTGGTGGGAGGTGGTTGGTCGCGCGACAATAGGTTTAGCCATAAGATCTGAAAGTGTGCTATGATGGTGGTGGGTGGTTCCCAACGTAGATGAAATAGTGGTGCCAATACGAATGGCGGTGATGGCCTATGCAAACGTTGGTGGTGGCCTTTTCGAACGGTGGTGTGGTGGTGGCCTTATGCAAACTACGGTCTGGTGGTGACTGATAGGTTGTGACTTTGCGTGTTTAAGTCCTATATTCATGAGATTTATGTGGGATTATGCATGATTTTATACCACATGTACGTTTAATTTGTGTGTTTAGGTACAAATCATTGCAATAGAGGAAAAATGGTGAAAAACATGTAAAGAAGAAGATTTCAGTGGAAAACTCAGCTACTGGTTCTAACGCTCAAATGAGGGATATGTAACGTTTGAACGCGGTAAGTCAAAGGTCAAAGTCAAAGAAGAAGTCAACGTCCGAACGCGAAGTTGAGTGACGTTCGAACATCGGGGTCGACTGAGCAGATTTTGAAAATTTTCAAGTTTTAATTGATTAGGAGTCTTCCACCCTTTGGCTATAAATATTAGATCTTTTCTCTGTGATTAGGGTTCCGTTTTAGTTCCAAATTAGATATTATTTTACTTACTTTGGAGAGCAAGAAGATCAAGAACCTCAAGATTTCAAGAAGAATTCAAGATTCAACATAGGGAGATTTTATTTTCTTGTTTTACTTTCTTCCAAGAACATGAGTATTATGTTTAGTTGTTTTTCCATTGTTATGAGTAGCTAAATGTTATAGAACAAGGCCATGCTTAGGCTGAATCATGAGTTTTGATATATAGACAGGGGCGGATCTATGTATATTTGAGGGGGGGCAGTGCCCCCACTGGAATTTTTTTTTTTTGTTAATATATAGATTTTTTTAATTTTAGTTTGAAAATTACATAAATGCCCCCACTCAAATTATCCAATGTCCCCCCTCAATTTTGAAAATCATCTTTTTACCTTACAATTTTTTTTCTATTTGAATTTCGTCCCCTCAAAATCGAAAAATATCGCATTTTCTCCCTTTATTTTGAGTTTCCCCACCCAAAATTCAAAATCCTGACTATAATAAAAAAGGTATAAAAGTATAAATTATGTCAAAAGTTGTAATTGAACCTAATTCCTTATTATATTTTCTCCCATAAATATAGCGTACCGTACCGCGGGGGGCGAGCCCCCCACACCCCCCTTAACAAATTGTATAACTATATCACAACAATCTCGCCCTTCAAGTAAAATTCTCAGTGCCCCCGCTGACAAAAAATCCTAGATACGCCACTGTATATAGAAGTACTTTTTCGTATTGATGATTATTGTTTGCTAAGTGACTTGATCTTGTTTTTAATATTTATGTGTGTTTGATCATCACATGTATGATATATTGCTTAAATTAGTCATTGGGAGAAGGTAATTCAAGATCATCACATATCCCATAAATAGGAATTGCCCTAGACATAGGTAAAGATTCTCGGGTGCAGTTAGCCGATTTTTTCGGGATTTTCTAGTTCTTAATGCATGGTTGTTAATTAGACTTCCGGATAGGGATATTATGGGGGCCATTAATTAAGTATAAGTTTGTAATCAAAAGTGATCAGTTAAAAAACATAAAAGAAAATTTCACCTTAGCAACAATAGTCCAAAATACGATTAATACTTTTATATTGATAATTAATTGGTTTGTGTCAATACATGTCTATTAGTTGTTTTTCTCCATCTGTTTTCATAAAATTATCAATCCTTGCTTTATTTTAGTTATTTACAATCCTTTAGTTTTAGTTAAGTTAACTTGATTTAAATTCATTATTGCTAAAATTCTAGTCTCTGTGGGATCGACAATACGGACTTTTAATCCATTTTATTACTTGCACGATCATTTCTCTTACTGTACAAACACATTAGGTTTTCACGTGTGAGTGACCTGATTACAAGTAGGTGAAAACTGTTTAAATGTATGATGGCATATCAAAATGAGGATCAAGAAAAAATAAGTCATACCTAAGCCTACCAATCCCTTTTGTTTTGCTATTCCAAATGTCATCAAGCAAAAATCTATAATCTATAATTTATAATCTATAATCTATAATCTACAATTTATAATCTATAATTAGAGACAAAAGTGATGTTCATTAAGTAAATAAATTTATTGTATTAATACTTAATTTAATCTAGACTTCTAAAAATATAAATGTTAGTTCATTGCATGCAGTACTATAATAAATGAGTCAAGTTGTTCATTGTATATAGTCATAAGTAATATGTACCTACTTTTTCTTAGTATATCATATTTGAAATTTTATAAAAATGGTTGATATGTGTAAGTAGCAAACAAATTTTTTTTTGACTAATGTGCAACATAAAACTTTGCAATGGACTTTAAATAAATTATACCATATGCCAAATTTTTTGATGCGTATTCCATATGAATTGCATCACACGCGGGAATTTGAGAGGAAGAAATGTTGGGTTGTTGGGACATATCTCATTTTTCATGCTTTACTCACGTCGACTCTTACATTAAATTAACAAACTTAATTGAAAAGATAAGAACATAAAATTATAAATATAAAAATATATTCCCAATATTATGAGAGTTCACAACAATCACGTAATTGGAATAGAAAAAAAAATATATGAGGAGAAAGGAATTTTATTACTCCATGTAACATCTCACATAAATAAACAAATGAGAATTATGTTTATAATTTACCCATTCGTATTTGATTTGTTTATTTAACAACGAATTAAAGAGTATTTGATTTTTTTATTTAACAACGAATTAAAGAGTCATGGAATGACTATTTTTATTTATATACATCGAAAAATTCATCCTCTCTATACTCTCTAGCATTATAATAAAAATAAATTAATTGATTAGCAAATGAGAAATTATTTTAAAAAATCTACAAGAATACATAAGGACTATCTTTAATTGAATTTGAGTTAGTGTCCCACTATCTTTTTTTTACATCCTTGTACATGGCCCTTGAAGGTTCACATTGTAACGCCCCGTATCACCTGTCTACTATCATAACTAGGTAAGAAAAAAATTCAACTCATATAAATTATTTTTAAACAAATTCAATATTCCAATAATGTGGTTCAGAGTTCTACAACTTGAAAGTACAAAACCACTAGTGAAACATGATACGACATTTCATTTCATTGATCTAGTTTTATCTAAATTTGTAGTTGATACTCCTCATGACTTCCTTGAATCCCATTAAGGTCGGTAGCTCAAGACGTCTTTACTAAGATGAGTTTGCACTCTAGTTGTCCTAAAACATCTCTCTCGAAAATCAGCCACTGTTCCACCTACTCCATCTTATCCTGGGGAAGGGGGCGGACACGAGTGATGAGCTACTAAGCCCAATGAGCGCCAGTGTGTGCATGTGCGGGGTTATGCATGTACATGATACTATTCTCGTGATGCAAGATTCATACAAGCGTGACATCAATAACTGTTGAATAATTCAATCAAACAATTATGTTCATATACGAACGAGAAGCATTTAAAGATCAATTCAAGTGGTATGAGTTTGAAGACCATATTATGAATAACCAAATAAAGCCTGCAAAGACGGAACAAGCGAGGGTCGTTATATAAAATAGGCAGCCTGTGAAGATCAGATCAAGCGAGAGCCGTATTATATTGAACATACGAAGCCCGTGAGTCAGGTGTACCAGGAATAAATCAGAATCAGATCAGATAAACCACCTTGTGACTCCCAATCGAACATTTACTACCTTATCCTCCATTTGCAGGGAGCGACCCCACAGACCGCTTTGAATTGGCCATGCCTAGGTACATGGTAGCGCCAATCACAGCCGTAGAAACCTCCATCTCGGTCCTGAAAGGGCACCTAAGTGGGCACTGAACGACGAAGCCTCTACTGGCAGCCCAATGCTACCCCAGTGTGCCCCGCGAACCGTTCAGTCACGGGCCCAGACCGAATTAAGACCGTTTTGAAAGAACATATCCAAGACCACTTGACATGAACATGTTTAGGGCCACTTCGTAGATCATATCCAAGACCGCTTTGAAGATCATATCCAAGACCCTTCGTAGATCATATACAGGACTTCTTCGTCCGAACCAACCATGAACAATTGGTACCCATGATAGAATAATTATCATGACCAAATAACCTTTTCCATGACTATTTCAATTGCAAGCAATTTGAACCATAAAATCACATAAGCATGTTCAACAATTTATATGAATCGTATTAATTATGATGTGATCATGTCCACATGAATAACAATGACATTGAATATTGCAGAATGAGATAAACTAATAAATAAAGCATTCACAGAAATTACGAGTAGATCGCCATGCGACTTTTGGTGACTAACCATCAGTTGGTTCAAGAGTTCTTTAAAATCTTATGACAAGAAAATCCCAAATACGTGTACCTAAATAAGTGCACGTCACAAACAGGTATAGGTATTAATTAACAAGTTTATCAAAAGGAAATGCATACTTATTTTCATTTGTCCAAACAATAATAAGACAAATTAATTGCTGTTAATTCTTTATTTTCTAATTAATCACTAGCTTTCAAGAATTGAACAAGTGATTAATTTCATGGAAACTGATGGAGCTATAAGAGTGCTGCATGTCCCACTAAGAACCTTAATTCAACAACTAATTGTCAACTAATCATTTAACGGTATGACTGAGCATGTAATTTGATTGAAACCTATTAATTAAAATATTAGTTACTTAATTAAGCCTACTGGTTACCTTCGCAAAAATATTGAAGTATTAAGAGTTTCTTAACTAACTCACTATAGCATGAAATGAATAGGTAAACAATCAAAGTATACTCCAACTACTTAATAATTGAAGTTTATGTAATTAGTTAGAACATGTCAAATTGACAATGATTCATTAATTGAAACTCAGTGAGGAACACACAACCACATAAAAACCAATTTACCTTAGATGAAATCATTGCTGACAAAACTAAATATTACTGCAAGTGAATGAACAAGGGGTATTTAACAATAATCTAAGGCTCTAAGTGATAAGAGGCATTTTTACGTGTTTTTAAGCCCCTTTGCGTTTATGTCTTAGGTTCATTTATCGCTTGATTCTTGCCACATGTGCGTTTAATTCGTGCATTAAGTGATTTCAGGTCTTAAATGGATACAATCAAAGAACGGGATGAAAAATGACGTATAAAACAAGTTTAGGCCAAATTGCTACGCACCCCTACGCCTAGGCGCCATCTTGCCCACGCCCGGGCGCCGTATCTGCATTTGTTTCCACTGTTGAGCGCTATTTTCTTATGTTTAGAGACCGAATTGGATGAAGTTTCCTTCTACAAAGTTGTAGAACTATGTGTTAGCTTCAAATGAGGACTTGAATCATCCAAATCGGAGTTTTGTGGAGAGAGTTATGAAGGAAATACAATTACTGCGCCAGACAGAGGCAAATACTCCCAACATTCTGCTGACGGCGCCCGAGCGCCATAATTCCCGCGCCTAGGCGTGGCCACATCCGAGATTTGATTCCTTTCAGCCAAAAGATCATCATTTGATGGGGGAATGGAACATTTAAAGCCAAGAGGTCATCACATGTAGGAGGGGGATGTCATAAGTATGTTTCTTACTAGATCTACTTTAGGGAATTTTATACTACTCACTTTAAGAGTAGTGGAGGACACACTAGGGGGGGGGGCACACATGAGGAGCTGATTGGTGGTGGTCTTCTTAAGGATTTTGGAGCACAATTGACCGAGACATCTGGGAGGAGGAGAGAGAGGGAGGCATTTGGCCATCACTTTTCACTCATCACCATTTTCTTCATCACTTTTGGAGGGGAACAAAGAGAGAGGAGCTAAGGATTGAAGATCAAGAGCAAAGATCCATCATCAATCAATTGAGGGAGTTTTAATTATTTGCATTTACATGTTTATTTCCATGAGTATGTATATGTTTGTATTAGATTTTCTTAAGGCTTTGACTGAGAGGCTAATATTGTAGAACTAAGGCCATGTGAAGGCCAAATTTATGAATCAATATATGTGAAGTTGCTCTTTGTATTAATTCTCCTATTGCTTTGTGTGTTAATTCTATGCTTTTATTCCAATCATGTGTTTGATCACCATATGCTTGCTATCTTGCCTAATCTAGTTGTTCGAGAGAAAATAGATTAGGGTGCAAGAGAATTAACACATCATCCGAAACAAATGAGGGATTGCCCTAGAAATAGGTAAAGATTCCCGGGTGTTGTTAGCCGGATTCGTTCGGGGAAGCTCTAGAACGTTAATGCGTGATTTTTGATTAGATTCTCGGATAGACATATTTAGAGAACCGTCAATTAATCATAGGATTATTATGTGCCGAGACATCGGGTAATAGTTAATTTAGGAGTTTCCACCAAAGCAATAGGAGTCTAATAATTCGAAGAGTAGCTCATATATATTGACGAGTAGATTCGGTTGTAGCATGTGCCTTAGTCATTTTATCATACGTGAGATTAAATCTATAGTACGTTTCTTTTGGTTCGTTAATTGCTTAATCTTTTTATTGCATCTACTTTTGTTCATTTTCATTAAATCATAAACTAAAATTCAAGTTTCTGTGGTTCGACAACCCGGACTTTTGTCCACTTATTACTACATACGTCTAGTGCACTTGCTATCATAGCACGTTAGCTTTTAGCGTGTCAAGTTTTGGCGCCGTTGCCGGGGACTTGTTTATTTTAGTTTTTTTTATTTTCACCAACATTTTTATAATTCTTAGTTTTCGTTTATTTCTTGATTTTCTTTTATTTTCGTGATTAGTCTAATTTTGTTCTTGTATTTAATTGTTAGGTTCTTGAGGTGCATGACCCGCTCCTCAAACAAGCCTCTATACGAGTTGGAGCCCGAAATTGAACGAGTTCTTAGGACTAGTAGGCGAGCAAGAGAAATGGCCAATAATCTCAACCAAAACCCAAATGGAAATTTCCCGGACATGAACTCACCGGAAACTAGGGAGTGGTTACAAGGTGTTCTACAAGCCATGCAAGCGGTACCTCCTCCACAACTCCCGTCGGTTCGGGGTAGCTTACCACCTAGGGTCCATACCATTCCGGGGCCCGTAGTCGTGCCTAATTTCTTCACACCAAACTACCACATTCCGGCTCACATTTTTAATATGGTGCAAGGAGATCCTTTCTATGGAGAACCGCACGAATCACCACACGCTCATTTGGAAACCATAGATGAGGCTCTTGTGACCATTCAATATCACCCACGTGATCTTGATGCGATTCGTCTAAGAGTCTTCCATTTCTCATTGAAGGATAGGGCGACAACATGGTACAAATCCTTACCTCCACAATCTATTACAACATGGAGTGAGTTGGTCGATGCCTTTTTAAATAAATTCTTTCCACCCTCAAAAATCAATGAGCTACAGAGTAATATAAAAGGGTTTAGGCAAAGGAGCAATGAATCTTTAGCCGAGGCTTGGGCTAGATATAAGGGCATGCTCCGTAAATGTCCCGATCATAATTTTGGGTTGAATGAACAAGTACTCCATTTCTATGATGGGTTAGGTCACGTATTCGGCATAGACTCAACGCGGGGTGCGGGAGGAGATCTCCTTGGGTTAGACTGTCAAAGTGTATGGGACAAAGTCGAACAGTTGGCCCGAGAAGACGAGCTTTACCCCGACGATGAAGAGGCCTCATCCTCTAAAAAGGTTGCTTGTATTGAGGAAGTAGTGAGGAAGAGGAAGTAGTAGTCTTGGAACCGGAGTTGGCAATGTTAATTATGTGGGGAATCAAAATAAACCTCGGGTGAACTTTCATATACCCGAGAATTTTCCAAAAAGGCCCAACCCCGCACAGAACGCACAACCGGGATCTATCAACCGGGGATCTATCAAGCTCCACGACCACCCTTCAATAACCCACCCCCGAGGCAAGGCAATTTCAATGGACAAGGTCAAGGTCAAGTGCAAATGCGACCTCCCACAATCGATGAGAAACTGGATGCTCACATGAAAAAGTCCGATACATCTTTCAACGAACTTCGGAGTATGATAAAGGATATGTGTATGGAGATGAAGGATTTGCGAACACAAGTAGGGCAACTTTCTAATGCGGTTAACGGTAGAGCCCCGGGACTCTCCCAAGCGACACGGAAAAGAACCCGAAGGCCCAATGCAATGCCATAGCCTTGAGAAGTGGCAAACAATTGGAGAATGACACTGCCAGTACATCCGCGCCCGAGCGCCCCGACATGCACGCCCAGGCGCCTGATCTAACCTGTTCTGGACAAAACTCTCTGCATCCCGCGCCCGAGCGCCCCAACCCTGCACGCCCAGGCGCCTACAGATACGCGCCTAGGCGCCAATATACGCGCCCAGGCGCCACCCACAAACCTGCCAGATGCATATGTTCTGCATCCCGCGCCCGAGCGCCCAGAAATGCACGCCCAGGCGCCAACAGATCCGCGCCTAGGCGCCGATATACGCGCCCAGGCGCCGCCTACTGTTTCAGTGGGTTTTCATCCGTCTAATCCAACGCTTTCTCCCCTATCGAAGTTCGTCTCCCCTTCCCAAATGCTCACAAAAAGAAGAAAAAGGAGATGGATCCGAGCTTTCTTCGAATTTTGGCAATCCTTCGGGAAGTGAGAATTAATATTCCGTTTATTGACGCCATTCTCCAAATGCCGAATTATGTGAAGTTCTTCAAGGACATACTCTCCAACAAGCAGAAGTGGGAAGAGAATGAGACGGTGTGCCTCACGGAAGAATGCTCCGCCGTATTACTCAATAAATTGCCAACTAAGCTCCAAGATCCCGGGAGTCTCACAATCCCATGCACAATTGGATCCCTATCATTCAAGAAGGTGTTATGTGACTCGGGGGCCAGCATCAATCTTCTTCCATACTCACTGTTTAAAAAGCTAGGCCTTGGAAATCCCAAGCCGACCTCAATGAGCCTTCAACTAGCCGATCGATCGATCAAGAGGCCCAAGGGGATAATCGAAGACGTTATTGTCCAAGTCGACAAGTTTATTTTCCCGTTGATTTCGTAGTACTCGACATGGAAGAAGATGTGGAGGTACCATTAATCCTAGGGAGACCATTCCTAGCCACGGGTAAGGCGGTAATTGACATTGCTAATGGTAAGCTTACCTTGAATGTGGGCGATGACAAAGTTACCTTTGATGTTTACAAAGTCCTTAAACATCCTATTGATCATGACTCGTGTTATCGAATTGATACATTTGACCATTGATTGTTGAGTATTTACAGGACAATACAATTGAAAATTCTCTCGAACAGAATCTTATGAAATCCATGCAAGTGGACTCGGAGAAAGATGATCTAGTGGAAAAGGTTCTAAGCTTGGAGTACAAATCTTCCTCTCATTCGGGAGGATTCATCAAAGTTGATAGATCATTGTCAGGATCACCTCGCCCATCTATTGAAGAACCCCCTCTCTCGAACTCAAACCCCTCCCCTCCCACCTTAAATATGTGTACTTGAACGATGACGAAACACTCCCATTGATCATTTCCTCATCTCTTTCAGGATCACAAGAAGAGCAATTAATGACGGTGTTGAGATCTCACAAACGGGCTTTTGGGTGGAAACTTGCGGACATCAAAGGCATTAGTCCAGCGATATGTATGCACAAAATACTTATGGAGGACTCCACCAAGCCTACACGCCAACCCCAAAGGAGATCAAACCCACAAATCCAAGAGGTAGTAAAGAAGGAAGTGATTAAACTGCTCGACTCAGGTATAATCTATCCTATTTCTGATAGTGCGTGGGTGAGCCCTACCCAAGTGGTGCCTAAGAAAGGGGGGATAACGGTAATTGAGAATGCGAATAATGAGCTTATCCCAACTCGTATAATTAGTGGGTGGCGTGTATGTATAGATTACCGTAAGTTGAATGATGCCACACGTAAGGATCATTTCCCCCTCCCCTTTATTGACCAAATGCTTGAACGATTAGCCGGGCATGATTTCTATTGTTTTCTAGATGGTTACTCCGGCTATAATCAAATTGCCATAGATCTTGAGGACCAAGAGAAAACCACTTTCACTTGTCCTTATGGCACATTTGCTTATAGAAGGATGCCATTGGCTTGTGTAATGCCCCGGCCACTTTTCAAAGATGCATGATGGCTATTTTTCATGATATGGTTGAAGATTTCCTTGAAATTTTTATGGATGACTTTTCTATTTTCGGAACAACTTTTGATATCTGTCTTGCTCATCTAAATGTTGTGCTTAAACGTTGTGAAGAAACCAACCTTGTTTTGAATTGGGAAAAATGCCATTTAATGGTCCGGGAGGGGATTGTACTTGGCCACAAGATCTCTCAAAAAGGGATCGAAGTGGACTAAGCCAAGATTGAGGTCATTGAAAAACTTCCCCCGCCCACATCGGTAAAAGCTGTTAGGAGTTTCCTCGGGCATGCTGGTTTCTATAGGCGATTCATCTTGAATTTCTCTAAAATTGCGAAACCGTTGTCTAATTTGCTTGTTAAAGATGCACCTTTTGATTTCAATTCTTCTTGTATGCAGGCCTTTCTTGATTTGAAGGAACGCTTAGTTTCCGCCCCTATCATGTCATCCCCCGATTGGAGCTTACCATTCGAATTGATGTGTGATGCGAGTGACACCGCGGTTGGAGCGGTCCTTGGCCAAAGGAAGGAAAAGGTATTTCGAACCATTTACTATGCTAGTAAAACTCTTAACGATGCACAATTGAATTATGCCACCACGGAAAAAGAATTACTCGCCATAGTCTTTGCATTCGATAAATTCCACTCTTACCTCGTGCTAAACAAAGTGATAGTTTACACCGATCATTCGGCTTTAAAATATTTGCTTGCCAAGAAAGATGCTAAACCAAGACTTCTTAGGTGGATTTTGTTACTCCAAGAATTTGATTTAGAGATAAAAGACAAGAAAGGCACCGAAAATGTAGTAGCCGACCACCTCTCACGATTAGAGCTAGTGAATGATCCGTTAGATGAGACACCAATTCGTGAGGAATTCCCAGATGAACACCTCCTTGCTATTTCTGAAAAAAATTTCACCTTGGTATGCTAACTTTGCCAATTACATTGTTACGGGCCGTCTTCCCCCGGATATCACTTTTCATCAAAAGAAGAAATTTCTATCTGATGTAAAGCAATATCTTTGGGACGAACCCTTTTTATTCAAAGTTTGTGCAGATGGTTTAATTCGACGTTGCATACCCGAAACGGACGTGCATGCTATCATATCTCATTGTCATGATATGGCGGTAGGTGGCCATTTTGGGCCTTCCAAAACGGTACCTAAGATCCTCCAATCAGGTTTCTTCTGGCCTACTCTTGTTAAAGATGCACATCATTATGTCAAATCTTGTGATCGCTGTCAACGAATGGGGAACATCTCTAAACATCATGAAACGCCCTTAAATAGCATGTTAGAGTGTGAGTTGTTTGATGTATGGGGTGTGGATTTCATGGGCCCTTTCCCCAGTTCTTGTTCAAATAAATATATCCTTGTTGCGGTAGACTATGTCTCCAAATGGGTGGAAGCCGTGGCCTTGCCTACTAATGATGCTCGGGTTGTCACTCGTTTTTCTGAAGAAGCATATTTTTACTCGATTTGGAACTCCCCGAGCCATCATTAGTGACGGGGGCACCCACTTCTGCAACAGGCAGTTTGAACTTTTATTGACCAAGTACGGGGTGAAGCATAAAATTTCGACCCCATACCACCCACAAACTAGTGGCCAAGTGGAGGTCTCGAATAGGGAGATTAAGCGTATTTTAGAAAAAACTGTCAACGCATCAAGAAAGGATTGGTCCCTTAAATTGGATGATGCTCTTTGGGCTTATCGGACCGCCTATAAAACCCCAATTGGCATGTCCCCGTATCGTCTTGTTTTTGGTAAAACATGTCACTTGCCCGTTGAACTCGAGCATCGTGCTTATTGGGCCATTAAGTTTCTAAATTTTGACTCTCAAAGTGTAGGTACACAACGTTTGCTACAACTCAACGAGCTCGAAGAATGGCGTCATCTTGCCTATGAGAACGCAAAACTCTATAAGGAGCGGACCAAAATGTGGCATGACAAACATATTCTCCCCGGGAATTCCACAAGGGAGAGCGGGTGTTGCTATACAACTCTCGACTCCGACTCTTCCCCGGGAAGCTTAAGTCTCGATGGTCGGGCCCATTTTTGATTTCCCAGGTCTATCCATCCGGCGCCGTTGAGCTTACAACAGATAAAGGACATACTTTCTTGGTCAACGCTCAACGTCTAAAACCTTACTTAGGGATGGATGGACAAGAGACAAAGAGTCCTTCATCCTCGCGGACCTTCGTGATTCTTCGCTTTCAGTCGAGCTAATGACTCTAAACTAGCGCTTCTTGGGAGGCAACCCATGTTTTCTTTCCGTTTCTTTTCTTTTTCCTTATTATCCCGTTTGTTGCTTTATTTTCTAGTCTTACATCTTTGTTAGTTGTGTTTTAAGTGTTTTGTCTCTTCCCTTTTGAAACAGGAAATGAAATTCTTTACAAAACTTTTCTGAACGGGGCGCCCAAGCGCCGAGAAAACAGGCGCCTAGGCGCCGATTCTGAAAGGGGGCCCCAAGCGCGAGGAAACAGGCGCCTAGGCGCCGATTCTGAAAGGGGCCCAAGCGCGAGAAAACAGGCGCCTAGGCGCCCGATTCTGAAAGGGGCGCCCAAGCGCGAGAAAACAGGCGCCTAGGCGCCGATTCAGGGGCGCCCAACGCCGAAACAACGCCGCCTAGGCGCGGGCATTACCAGTAAAAAATTCCAGGTACGCTGTGTCGCGCGCCTAGGCGCCCAAACACGCGCGCCTAGGCGCCCGTTTCTGAATTAAACAAATTTGTGGGTCAAACGGTCAAAATTCTCAAAATCTTCACAACTCCTCTCCCAGCGATTTCCGGCGACTCTCTCACCTTTTCCGGCCATCTCCACCGTGTTTCACCGCCACTTTCCATCAACATCACTCGTGCACAGTGGCCTCCTTCACATCAACTCGGTGCGAAAATTTTGGGGAAAAAGGTGAGTTTTGGCTTTACCCTCTTCCATTTCCGATTCATAGACGACGAGTAGGTGCCTTACATTATATTTTGAGGATATTTGGGGCTTCGTCCGATTGTGGATTGAATTTTTAGGAGACTTCTATTGAATTGTGGATCGTTAATAAAAAAAAAATTGAGGGTTGTGTTGTTGAATTGGATGATCTATTGTTATCATTTGTGGGTTGAATTGAATTTGTGGGTTGTTGTGTTGAAATTGGATGCTATTTTGTTGATTAAATTGTGGATTATTGCTTAAAGAATTGAGGAATCGGTTAAATCCGTGGATTGTTGCTAGAGTGTGGGTTGCTCTCTGATTTTGGTGTGTTGTTGGGCGTTGACGATTGTGTATTTGGTTGGTTGCATTTGGGTTGATTTGAGTAGTTGAGAAGTTGATCATTGTTGTTGCAAATGACGAGAACTACCAACAGACCGTCCAAGGGTAAGAAAAAAGTGGGTGAGGTTCCTCTAATGAGCCCGAGACTCCCGATAATACCCGTTTTGAAAACCCCCAAGTCCAAATTATGTGTCAGAGTTTGAGCACCCCCGCACCCTTATTAAGGAGCACTATTTAACCACCGGGGACAGCCCTCTGTGCACGAATTGATACAGTTTCATCGCTTACAGTTTTTCTGTCAAAAGCCCGAGGCCATTCATCTTCCTTGGGTCCTGGAATTCTTCAGCTCCGGGGTTTATGATGAGATTGAGACACGAGGATGGCTGGGGACTACCCTTTTGGTCCGGGGCAAACATGTCAATTATGAGTTGAGACAGATTAGGGAGAGCATAGGCACCCCGACCCTCAGACATGCGAGTTCACCACTCTTTACAATGCAGGGCGCCTCCGAGTTAGCCTGTCGGATATTTTGCGGGTTATTGGCCGAGAGGGGTGGGAATGGGTACCCGGAGAAGCTCATGTCCCCCGTAGGGCTCTATTACCCGAGGCTGCTTTCTGGCTCGACTTCATCCGATTCAATTTAATACCGAGTACCAATCGATCAGAGGCAAACAAGGAACGGGCCACCCTCATCTACGCTATTATGTCCAAGAAAGCTGTGGACTTTGCCGGGTAATCCACAAGTCTTTGACGGACCACTTTAGGAAGTTGAAGAATGAGTTAGGGCCGTTGATTAACAAAGAATTGGCTAAGCAAAGGGAGAAGGTCCCACTCGGAAGATTCCATCATTCTCCCGTCACTGATCAAGCTTTATGCAAGGCGGCTAAGGTTCCCACATTTCCTGGAGCGTACTGAGCTTCTGGTTCTTATCTCACCGTGGTAGATGACGACTCCCAGGCTCCTCCACCACCAGCTACTTCCAGAGGCCTCGCCCGTCTTCATCCGGTTACTAGCTCCCCACAGTTTCCACCTATGGATGCCGCCGCCATTAGACAATTAAAGGATGAATTGAGGGATGAGTTGCGAGATGAGATGAGGGTGGTCATGTCCGACACTTGTGCTTATTCCGTCAGCTTTTTGTAGAGCATGATGCGTTTGTCGGTTGGGGGCCGTTTGATATTCTGCTCCTCCACCTACCCACCCCCGCTCAGCAGCCCGCAGATATGCACGAGTCAGGTGCTCTCGTTCCTGAAGGAGGTGATGATGAGGCCATAATGATGAGGGTAGCCCGTTGATTGATTGGATGATGAGCGGGGAGAGGATGAGGATACATGACCGTTTGGCACCACGATTAGGCTTATCTGTTTTATTTCCATGCATGTTTCTTTCGTTTTTGGATATCTTTTGTTGGGATGTTGGATATTTTATGTTTTATGTTTGGATGCTTTGTTTTCTTTCCATGCATGTTTTCATTTTGTTTGTCTCGTTTTGTTTATTCTATTCTATCCAATGTTGATGCTCTGTATGGCTAGCATTTGTTTACTATGTAGTGATCGAACAGTGATTGCCATCGTGGACTTGATTGCCTTAAGTGGACTCGGGTTTGCTTTTCTCTTTCAGCTCCTATGGTGACGTGTACTTGCCCTTATCTTTTTCAAACATGGGGACAAGTTCATGATAAGTGTGGGGGGGGGTATACTAGATCACCATAGTCATGTTTGATTCATGTTTTACTATTTCGGTCCAAGTTTGGGGGGTGCT
>CM033392.1:19677636-20084555 GCA_019426215.1 Buddleja alternifolia | reverse complement strand
TCAAGACGTCTTTACTAAGATGAGTTGCACTCTAGTTTTCCTAAAACATCTCTCTCGAAAATCAGTCACTGTTCCACCTACTCCATCTTATCCTGGGGAAGGGGGCGGACACGAGTGATGAGCTACTAAGCCCAATGAGCGCCAGTGTGTGCATGTGCGGGGTTATGCATGTACATGATACTATTCTCGTGATGCAAGATTCATACAAGCGTGACATCCATAAAGTTGAATAATCAATCAAACAATTATGTTCATATACGAACGAGAAGCATTTAAAGATCAATTCAAGTGATATGAGTTTGAAGACCATATTATGAATAACCAAATAAAGCCTGCAAAGACGGAACAAGCGAGGGTCGTTATATAAAATAGGCAGCCTGTGAAGATCAGATCAAGCGAGAGCCGTATTATATTGAACATACGAAGCCCGTGAGTCCGGTGTACCAGGAATAAATCAGAATCAGATCAGATAAACCACCTTGTGACTCCCAATCGAACATTTACTACCTTATCCTCCATTTGCAGGGAGCGACCCCACAGACCGCTTTGAATTGGCCATGCCTAGGTACATGGCAGCGCCAATCACAGCCGTAGAAACCTCCATCTCTGTCCTGAAAGGGCACCTAAGTGGGCACTGAACGACGAAGCCTCTACTGGCAGCCCAATGCTACCCCAGTGTGCCCCGCGAACCGTTCAGTCCCGGGCCCAGACCGAATTAAGACCGTTTTGAAAGAACATATCCAAGACCACCTGACATGAACATGTTTAGGGCCACTTCGTAGATCATATCCAAGACCGCTTTGAAGATCATATCCAAGACCGCTTCGTAGATCATATACAGGACTTCTTCGTCCGAACCAACCATGAACAATTGGTACCCATGATAGAATAATTATCATGACCAAATAACCTTTTCCATGACTATTTCAATTGCAAGCAATTTGAACCATAAAATCACATATGCATGTTCAACAATTTATATGAATCGCATTAATTATGATGTGATCATGTCCACATGAATAACAATGACATTGAATATTGCAAAATGAGATAAATTAATAAATAAAGCATTCACAGAAATTACGAGTAGATCGCCATGCAACTTTTGGTGACTAACCATCAGTTGGTTCAAGAGTTCTTTAAAATCTTATGACAAGAAAATCCCAAATACGTGTACCTAAATAAGTGCACGTCACAAACAGGTATAGGTATTAATTAACAAGTTTATCAAAAGGAAATGCATACTTATTTTCATTTATCCAAACAATAATAAGACAAATTAATTGCTGTTAATTCTTTATTTTCTAATTAATCACTAGCTTTCAAGAATTGAACAAGTGATTAATTTCATGGAAACTGATGGAGCTATAAGAGTGCTGCATGTCCCAACTAAGAACCTTAATTCAACAACTAATTGTCAACTAATCATTTAACGGTATGACTGAGCATGTAATTTGATTGAAACCTATTAATTAAAATATTAGTTACTTAATTAAGCCTACTGGTTACCTTCGCAAAAATATTGAAGTATTAAGAGTTTCTTAACTAACTCACTATAGCATGAAATGAATAGGTAAACAATCAAAGTATACTCCAACTACTTAATAATTGAAGTTTATGTAATTAGTTAGAACATGTCAAATTGACAATGATTCATTAATTGAAACTCAGTGAGGAACACACAACCACATAAAAACCAATTTACCTTAGATGAAATCATTGCTGACAAAACTAAATATTACTGCAAGTGAATGAACAAGGGGTATTTAACAATAATCTAAGGCTCTAAGCCACTATTGATTGTTGATAAAAGGAATTAAGCTGCAATTAAACAATTTAATTAGATAAAGAAAAGGGGAGCGAGCGTACCTTCGGCGATGAAGAAAATGAAAACAGTGCACACACACACACACACACACATATATATATATATAACTGTACATATATATCTAGGTGTAGATAATAGGATAAATGGGACATTTTCAAGAGAGTGACATGTGGTAGTGAATTGGGGACCAAGACACGTCCAGCTCCAACACGTGAACCTCTATTCTTTATTTAAAAAAAAAAAGGTCCTTGAATTTTGAATCTTTTCAGTTTAACCCAAATTTCAACAAAGCCCAGACAAAATAATCTTTAACAATGAAAATATTCCATATAGTATTGGAGCACATGTATCTCACGTAATTCACCATGATTTAAGAAAACAATAAAGCCAAGGATAAACTTTAAGTAAGAAAGAAATGCCAAGCACTTAGTTCTTCTAATTAAAATTATCCAATACATAAATCAATAAATTTACAATTCAAAATTGTGGCTCACTACACACATAATCATTGGATTTAATAATAAATTAAACAAACATTAAATTTGATTATTTTGCATATTTAATTTTTTGACAGTTACAAAAGTTACATTTGAGTTTAAAGGGTAATGCTCCCAATTCCCGTATCTATCACATATAATATTATTGATAGTCCTTAATATTTTATATTTACTAAAGGTATAACATAGTATAATCCATATGAACTATTTGTGAAATCCTAGACTAACTTTTATATATATATATATATATGTAACTTTTATTAAATTAGAAGTATTTAGTGCCATATACTTCATATACTTGTATATAAGAACCATATGTATATAAGAAGGAAAGCCTAAAAAATCTCAATAATGCAGTACTATATCAATACTATTATATAAAGTATGAGTAATCTTTCGTGTTCTACATTCTCAATATTTTTGTGAAAATTAAAACGATCTTATTTAAAATAGATGAAAAATATTGTTTTACATGGCAATAAACATGTTTTTGTGTTCCACCACAAGATTTCCTAAATTATGTATTCTTAAATACCTATTTGTGAGTAGTAAAAGCGGCAAGTGATAAATACCTATTAGTCAATAATTCTACTATTATTCAGCTCGAATTTCATAAACATTTTTTCTACAAACTTTAGGAGACTGGCAACTCAAAATCCTTTTTTGTGTCTGTTATTTTGTATGAATGAATGTGTATCATTAAATACTTATATATAAAGGTTAAATAGTAGATGGAATGAACATTTTCATTTATTTTAACTTTTAAAAAAGTTAAAAAAGGGGCAACATTACAAGAATTAGTTTTTATTAATTAAAAATACATGTACCAAATAATTTAACTCACTTATACTCTTTTTAAAATTATAGACCTATAAGGAAGTTCATTCACAAATCGAAAACAGCTAATGACCCACGTGGATATACATATTACAAGGGGGAGGGGGTGGGTGAACCCCCAAAAATTCTATAGTCATGAAAACTATATGATTGTACCATAATCCAATTTATATGACAAAACTTCAACTTAAAATTGAGTTAATGAGATGATAAAAGAATTTATGAAAGCAGAAAAATGAAAACTTACAAATAGATTCAATAATCTAGTATTTGAATTGCAAACTTAACAATAATAATAATTAGGAAGAAAATGAATCCATGTAATTATCTATTGAAAGGATTGAAAGGAGTAAATGGTAAATTAAGCATTTCTTTTCTTTTTTTTCTCTCCTTGTTTGGATCTTTTTGTCACATATGACAGATAAAGCAGATGATATTCACACTTTACGAAGTACTATAAGAGCTCCAATTTTTATTTTTTTAAAATATGAGAACAATGCTTATAGACTCTAAAAACGCTATAAACTTTAAAATTGAATTCCAAAATTATCTTTATGCAATCTAACAAGTTATTGTCACATAATAGATACTATCTTCACTACTTTATTTCACATCAAATAATAAATACATAAATTAAAAATTGAATAGTCCTAAAACTATTATATCACTACAAAAAAATATGACATTGGTGACAAAAATGTCAAGTGACAATGTCAAAATTGTCACTAATTATCAATTTTTAGTGACAAGAGCTTTTGTCTTGTCACTAAAATATGTTCCACATGTTTAATAGTGACAAAATTTGTATAAAAGTTGTCACGTTTGATTATTAGTGACAAGGAAATTGTTGTCACTATGGGCAATTAGTGACACATCTTTTGTGACAACTTAATGACAACAATTATAGTTGTCACTTTATTTGTATTGTCACTAAGTTGTCATTATACACGTGTCACTAATTGTCAAAAGTGACAACTTTAAAAAAACTCTTGTCACGAAAAATTCTTATTGTGACAAAGCAAAACTTTTTGTCACTCATTATGTACATCTAGTGACAATTTTAACATTGTCACTTCAAATTTTGTCACAAATATTACTTTTTGTTGTAGTGTATGAAAACCTAAAACGTAAGCCCATGATGAATTTTTTTTGAGCATAATCACAAAATAATATGTGTGTATATACATATTATTTGCACTGCTTGTACATGCATATATGTATGTCTATTCCAGTATTATGCATTTATAGACCAGTTTTGTTTGACGAAATTATTAAGACTGTGAAAAGAGTGAAAACATTATATGAAGACAAATTTTATCTTCTAAAAGTCTTTAACAATAGACTTTTTACTAACAAGGTGTGCTTGTCAATTGTTTAGTAATAAAAGTGGAGATCCTATAGTAAAATATAAAACTCCAATATCAATTTCTAATAGATAATTGAGCTACAAAAGTTTTCAAACATAAAATTATTATGTAAAAGAACATTAGATCTAAGTAATTTAACTGAATTATGCAATTTTCTTGTTGGTCCCAAGTGACATACGAAAGGGTCTAGAAGGGGGGGGGGGGGGGGTTGAATAGACCCTGCGACTTCAAAAAGTTTCGTATTAAAATGGTTTTGGACGCTTGAAATGTAGACGCTTGACTGAGCGTTTACTTGAAATATAGACGCTTAGGCTAAGCGTCTGATGAAAACTGTTTTTAGAAAGTTAACTTAGACTTCAAGATTTGAATACTTTAACCAAGTAGGTTTAAGCGTTCAGTTCTTTAATCAGTTTTAGCACAGCGGAATAATTTTAGAGTCTTCTCTTTTGAAAATCTTTAGCGTCACAAGTTGTTTCTTAGTTGCTTAGCGTTTGATTGTGTTTTACTTAATCAATTTATGCAATGATATGATAGATAAGAGAATTGACTGTAAAGTAAAAGACACAACATTTGTAAGGTTCGTTGGGTGGTGTAATCCCAACTACGTCCTTCTTCTCCTTGAACACTCGGAGGCAATCCACTAAAATGATTCTCAAAGAATCACACAGAATCTTCTACAAATTAGGGAGAGATAGATGTAGATGACTTGAGCTCCTTGATCACACAGATTTCTGCTCCAAATCACTTCAATCCCCTTGCTTCTTTCACCCAGAAATAATGCAAGTATCCAACTTCGACTTCACACAGATCGCGAGGCTTGGATGGGGTTTTCTAAACGGTTTGTTTGATTTTGATGAAGTTCAAACAACTGGAAATATCTCAATAGTAATGTGGTTTCTTCGAAAAGAATGTTTGAGATATTGGTTGACTGTCTCAGGAATTGAAGAAAAACAAAGAGAATGTTTTCTTGAATATTCTGGCTTTTCTGAAAGTTTAAGGAATGAGACTTCAATGCAACAACAATTTGGCTTGGAAATTGATTGTCTGTTTGGCTTGTTGTTGAAGTCCTATTTATAGGCATTCTTGGAGAAAGTGTCCGTTTGACACATGCACAGGCGTGTGTCTCTCACTTCCACGAGTGAACAACTTTTGTCCTTTTTCCTGAAAATCTGTTGCACAAAAATTGGTGCTGCAGTCTATGAATAGTTGACAGTCCAATAGGGTGGCTTCTCCGTACGTCTAAAAGTGCTTATCACATTTAATGCTCTTATCAACATTTAATGCATTTGAATTAAATGCCCGTTGGCACTTAATGCGTTGAGAATATTTGCATTAAACTCCTTCCGGACTTAGAAATAGATTCAGGTGAAATCAGTCATTGATAGACGCTTATCCATCCTTGAATCACTTCTGTCCTATAAGGTGACGCTTGATATAGCTGGTCATTTGGACGCTTGGAGACTTTATCTTCATTCAGACTTCAGGCGCTTGAGTCTTCAAACTTTACCACTGATAAACTCACTCAGAAATTATCAGACGCTCAGCCTAAGACTACTTAGCCTAACAATCTAGAATAAAAACAAAACAAAGCCTATAAAGCCTATTACAAATCTAACGCTTCAAAGCTTATACATGATTTCTACTAAAATCAAACTTACATATTTTGGGGTCTAACATAAAGTCCTAATTGTCATCATCAAAACATCTAACATGAAATTTCTAACAATTTCCCTCCTTTTGATGATGGCAATACTTACTCTTTTATATTTCAAGAGTTAGACAGCCAAAATAAAAGTTAGCTTTGGTTAGATAACGTTAGTTACGCTTCAACGAGATGTTTCAGCTGAAAAATGCATTTTATATATATCAATGATTACACGCATTTTTACAACTGAACAAAAATTTCATACGAGACAAGAATATAGATAATGTAAATCAAAGAAACCTTAATGACTTGGTCTAACTTTGTATCGCTTGGGCATTTCAGCTCGGATAGCTTCAGTTAGGTTATCTTCCAAAGTCATCATCGCTTCATGATCTTTGTTGATTATGAGCTTATTCTCTTCCTTTTGTCTCTTCTTGAAAGCAGCAAAGTGCTTGTCCCAATCAGTTGGGTCAATACCAATATACCTTAGGCAAATTCTGAAAGTTCGGTTGAAGTCATCTGCCTTTCTTCAGCTAAAATACTTGGATCTATAGGTTCTGGAATAGATGCTCTTTGAAGAGGGATGTCAAACTGTTCAAGCAGTGCCGGAGAAGGTATTGGTAGATTTGGATACAGTGCTCTTGGAGGTTCTCTTAGCGTTCTACTAGGCACTCCAGCAGAATCACTTACCCCAACAGCAGTTATCCAAGATGGAAGACTTAGCGCAGAAGGAGGAGATAGTAGCTGACGCTTCGAAGGCGGAGGAGGTTCTTGAGCATTTGAACTGGACGCTCTCCTCAGCTTTCTTTCCTTTTCTCTTCCCCCTTATTGCCATCATCACTCTTCAGAAAATGTCTGTGAGTAAACTGACCTGATGAGCAATTTGAGACATAGAATCTGTAAGATCATCCAAACGCTTGTCGAAACGTTCCTGCAAAGCGAGGATCTTAGCGCTGGTAGCATCATTCAATGAGGTCTCTAAGGAGTCTAGACGCTTTTCAAATTGTTCTTTCATGGCTAGTTGGTTGGCTCGAGTAGCGTCACTCATTTCTTGAAATTCTTTTTGACACTCACCAACAGCCGCTTGAGCAGAACCTTTCATATGACCTATTTGAGCGTTCAAGGTTTGGGATTCAATCTTTGCTAAATCAGTCTTAATCCAGTGAAGAGATTCTTCTTTTTGAGTAGCGTGATTGCTTATCTCCTCTAAGACAGATTTCATCAAAGGTCCAAACGTTTGACTCACATCTGATGGAACCGCTTGAGGAGCCGGTCGCTTGAATCTGGATGTATGCTTGAGTGAGTCAAGGAGAGCTTGATATGCAGAATCAAAAATTATACCGCGTACATCAATTGAGAGATCCTCAACACTATCAGCAGCAACAGAATCAACGAGTGCAGGAGCATCAGAAATATCCTCTGGTGGAGACGCTTGAACTGGTTCTTCAGCAGACGCTGGAATACTTGCGACTTCTGCTGGTTCAAACACTTCAACCAACTTAGCAAATTCGTCTTCAAGCACTGACTCTGGTTGGCAAAAATCATCGAATTGGAAGTTCCAATTTGCTGCATCGGCAAAAAAATTGGAAGTAGCTTCCAGAAGTTCAGTCAGATGTTGAAGAGGAAGGCAAGTACCTTGAGTGAATGTGCGAAATGGACTATCTATGGCCCTGATGTATATGGGACCAATGATATCCAGCACATGATTCGGGAAGACTTTGGACGACGCTTGGCAGATAGAGAAAATTGCATTTGGGCAATAATCTCTAGAAAATCCAATCAATCTATCTGTTGGAAGATGTTGGAGACATTGAGATTCAGGTACATACGAATTGTAGTATTCTTCTAGATAAGGATAGATAGCTTGAGCCAGTCCCTGATTTCTTTCCAGTAGTGAGAGGACAAACTCATAGTGATTGAGTACCTCTTTGCGAATAGAAGGGAGCAATGGATATCCTCGAAATGAGTAGAGTACTGAGCCGTTCCATTTTCTGAGATTTGCAGTGAAGATGCTGTCAAAAAGAGATAGGGGAGTCATAATCTTCACCATCAAATTAAGATTATCTTCGCAGTGGCTTGGAGCGAGATTCAAGCAAGATACGGAAGAACTGCCACTATAGATGTTTGAGCGTTGAAATGGAGAGGAGTAATGGACAATCTGTGAAGCTCTTGACGCAAACACTGCTCAATCTGATGTCAAATGATTGGGAGCTTGAGAACAGGTCCGACTCTCTGTTGACGCTTCTTTAGGCAATACTTGGCGAATTGACGCTTCTTGTCATGCATGCCTATGTCAAATAAGTGGGGAGCTTGAACTAATTCTGTGAAAGTATATCGATGACCCACATATGCTTCGACCCAGTTGACTTTAGTCAAACAGTAGTCTGGTCCAACATTGACCATAGCTCGAATGCCTTCATGATGAATATCTCTGATAGATTCAAAACGATATCTATCAGTCTGATAGTTGTCATTCCATATGCTGTCAAAGTATGCATCAACTTCAATCTGGAGCAAATCCGTCAGAGATTCGAGACGCTCACCTGCATGAACCCCTTTATTCTTCCACAGTTGAAGAGGATTGGCAGATTTCTTGTTCTCAGCACTGTTTGCTATAAGAGGAAAATGTGTGTAACCTTCTCTGTTTAAGACTTTCTCGGAAGGGTTGAGAAACTCTGGGCGAAAAGGATCATATACTCTGATGTTGTAGTCTCTCAGAGCAAAACCAGTTGACTTACTGTGCCCATAGTCTAGGTAGTAGGCCAAATCCACATTGTACCTAGAAGTTCTACCTCCTTGCCTAGCGGTAGACATTACATCCCTGATCTTATTGTCAGTGTCAATCAGCAGGGCAATCTCATTCTCAGCAGCAATGTATCTTTCTTCATTATAGCCTGCAGGAATGAAATCTTCTTCGAGCGCTGGGGGCATATAGTTGATTGAATGATCAATCGTCTTCAGCGTGTCCAGCTTGAAGAAGTGCCTTGGCTTTGTAACGTCTTCAACAACGCTCTGACCTTCTGAGCGTGCCTCTGTTATAGCCGGAACAAGAATTGATGTTTGAACCTCTTTGGGAGCGGGTTCTTCAGTTGCAATTGCAGCAGCTTCTGCGGTAACGTCTTTGGTCATAGCCACAACTTCTGTCATCTCAACATCTAAGTGGATGTCTGTTGATGCTTCAGCAGCAGCTGGAACTAAAGCTGTAATACATGAACTATCCTCTATAAGAGCAGGATCTTCTACAGATGTAGGAATAGAAATGTTGTGGGAAGAAATAAACTTACCTTGAGAACTTGTCTCAACAGCAATTTGAGCGCTTGGCTCATCCGCGATTTGAGTGCTTAGCTCAATAGTAGCAGCTTGAGAGCTTGGCTCAACCTTCTCAGGCTTCTCAGGAACAAATGCAGCTTGACGCTTGCTTGTCCTGGGACTCTTAAAGATCTTCTTTACATTGATTCCTTCAATGAGCTTGAGCTTTTGAGCGGGAGGAGCAACAGCTGGTTCCTCAAAGTCTATTTGTTTAATGATGCCTTCCAGCTTTCTCCACTTGAGAGGTAACTTGTCCTCTTCATCCTCATCAGTTTCCTCATCACTCTTTTGGGGAGAGGGAACAACTTGAGCCTTGGGCTTTCTGGGAGCCCTCTTCTTTGTTGCAGCCGGACGCTTCACGGCTTCTTCTAGAACTGGACGCTCAGCTTCCTCATCGGACGCTTGACGTATTTCCAGACGCTCAGATAGTGGCCTAGCACCACCACCAACTTTGGGAGGATTGAAGAGATTACTCAGAATCCTTTTTCCTAGCAACTTGGTCTTTTTCAGCGGTTGACCAGACGAGTATATACACTTTGATTTGTACAGCAGGTCACTTAGAACAAGCCCATAAGGTTTATTCGGGGCTCTTAAACAGTCCCGAAACCTTCCAAAAATATACTCACTCCAGTTGATCTTGATGTTGAGGAGTATCGTCGTCATCATCTGAAATTGTACTGGGTTTACCTTATCAAAGGTACCCACTCTGCATTCTATGATCTTACTACAGTAACCAGCCAGCAGTCGGTATTTGGATACCAGCTCTTTCTTTTCAAAATACTGTGTGTAGGGTACACCGTCGTAAGCACTCATGGTTGTCCATGCTTCCTTGATTTGATCCAAAGTAACGCAGTCCAATGCCTCACCCTCATTTGGGAGATTGAAGTTCTTGGCAATGGAGGCAGCAGACAAAATAAATTCCTTGGAAGGCTCATTCTTGGATAGAGGAATTAGATAAGAGATAGACTTCTTGTCCTCTGAGAGTTTAGCAGTTTTCCAGAAGGTGTCAACTTCCGTCGGAAACAGATAGGAATATTGAGTCAAGAAAGTTTTAAGCCCAGCCTTGACTACCATGTTCATCATATCTGTCAGGTTGATTTGAGGATGTTCATAAAGAAATTTCCAATCGACTACAAGGCCTTCAGTAACCTTGATGGTAGGCTCGGCGGAAGTAGCAAAAGATTTCTTTGGTGCCATTTTTAGTGAAAGAGATGAACTGAGATTTTCTTTTTGCTTTGAGAGAGAGAGAGAAAGTAAGATTTGCAGAAAGCTTTGAGTGAAAGTGAATGATTTGTCAGCAGAAATTGTGTTTTAAATGACACAGTAATGAATTTTTGAAACTTGTGTTCTCTAGTCTCTGTAGGATTTAGACACGTGTAAAGAGTTTTAATCTCAGCCATGAATTCATTAACTGCGGACGCGAGTTGTGTGTACGAGAGAGAAGTTACATTTGGTAATTCCCATATATAAAGATTTGACATCCGAGTTAAAATTTTAAAAAAAACGTTTGGCATTTTCAGAGTGTAACACACGCGCCTGATGGTACACTGACACGTACACAAACACGTGCTATCTCTGAACCGTCATTTTGAAAAGTTTTTGATTACCTGCCAGTTTGATGTGATAGAAGCGTGTGAATAGAGTAAACAATAGACTGTTGAGTCTATCCACTACTTCAAGAAGCGTGTAAAATTTATGCATGACTTTTAAAAACATTTTTATATTAAGTGTTGAATGGAATTGGTTCAACGCTTAACTGATACCACTGGTTGGTATAACACTTCTTGGCATTTATTATAACTGTTGTAATATCGACGCTTGAGATCAAAGTCCTTTTTATGTTTGAGCGTCCAATAGTTTATGCATAAATAATACTGAGCGTTGATGATCATGCATCTGAAAATTTTGATCATTGACGCTTACAGTTATATTCAAGTACAATTTTAAGGTTCCCCCTAAATTTGATAACTTGTACAAATTTTTTTTAAGAAAATCTTTTAGACATAAATCAAGTGGATTCCCCCTAAATTATATGTCTAATAAAGTATGATGCAAAATGATTAAGCATTTAAATCAATCATACCTAATTCACTTCTCAAAGTGAGAAAACGTTGTTCGTTGAGCGCTTTGGTGAAGATATCTGCCAATTGTTTGTCAGTTCCAATAAAGTGCATGGAGATATCTTTCTTTTGAACATGGTCACGAAGGAAATGGTATCTAATGTCAATATGTTTAGTTCTGGAATGGAGAACGGGGTTTTGAGTCATGGCGAGAGTACTTTGGTTATCACAATGAATGGGGGTTGGACCTAGGATTATACCATAATCTCTAAGCTGTTGCCTCATCCATAACACTTGTGCACAACAACTTCTTGCAGCTACATACTCAGCTTCGGCTGTGGAGGTAGCTATGGATTGTTGTTTCTTACTATGCCATGAAACTAACCTATCACCTAGAAATTGACATGTACCACTACTACTCTTATGATCTATTTTACAACCTGCAAAATCTGCATCTGAGTAACCAATTAGTTCAAAAGGAGAATCCCTAGGATACCATAAGCCCACATTTTGTGTGCTTTTTAGGTATTTAAGGATCTTCTTGGCAGCAATTAAGTGTGACTCTTTAGGATCAGCTTGAAATCGTGCACACATGCATACCGAAAACATAATATCAGGTCTACTGGCAGTAAGATAAAGAAGTGATCCAATGATACCTCTATAATTAGTGATATCTACTTTCTTTCCACTTTCATCTTTATCTAACTTAAGCGTTTGGCTCATATGATGCATTCTCCATACCAAATTTCTTAATCATATCTCTTGTATATTTAGCTTAGTTAATAAATATGCCATTAGGGAGTTGTTTAACTTGTAATCCTAAGAAGAAAGTTAATTCACCCATCATGCTCATTTCAAATTGTTCTTGCATCATTTTCGAAAATTTCTCACACAGACGATTGTTAGTAAAGCCAAATATAATATCATCAACATAAATTTGGACTAAGAGAATATCTTCGTTATTGGTAATTTTAAATAACGTTGTATCAACTCTGCCTTTTGAAAAGCCTTTACCAATAAGAAAGATAGAGAGGGTGTCATTCCATGCTCGGGGTGCTTGCTTAAGCCCATAAAGTGCTTTGTCTAGCTTGCAAACCATACCCTTACCATAGTTATTGATGAATCCCGGTGGTTGCTCCACATATACTTCTTCTTGGAGTTTACCATTCAGGAAGACACTCTTCACGTCGATCTGATATACCGTAAACTTGTTGAACGCTGCATACGCTAGAAACATGCTGATTGCTTCAAGACGGGTGACAGGAGCATATGTCTCATCAAAGTCAATACCCTCTTCTTGGTAATATCCTTGTTTCTTATTACAATGCCATTCTCATCCATCTTGTTTCTATAAACCCATCTAGTTCCAATGACTCCTTGGTGAGTTGGTCTTAGTACTAGCGTCCAAGCCTTACTACGCTCAAACTGATTAAGCTCTTCTTGCATGGCTTTAATCCAACTTGGATCACTTAGCGCTTCATCCACTTTCTTAGGTTCCATTTGAGATAGAAAGCTTGCGAACATGGCCTCATTGAATGTAGTGGCTCTAGTCCTAACAGGCCTTCCAATATCTCCAATAATCTGCTCAGGTGGATGATCATGCAGCCATAGTCTATCTGGTTGGAAAGGTTAAGAGGTTGAACAGGCGCTTGACGATCAGACGCTTGACTACCTTCTTACGTAGGCGCTTCAAGTTCACAAATCCTTGTTTGCTCTTGATGATCACTCTCTTCATGATCATCAGCATTTCTTACATTGTTATCCAGAGTAACCTCACGAGTAATCTTAGGAAGTGGCACTGAGATCTCATCATCGTCGTCACTGTCATCATTAATGGTGATCTTAGATGCTTGATGACATAGATCTTCAACTCCTACATCATTTATATTAACCTTACTCGGTTCTTGGTTAGCATCACCAAAAACAACATGAATAGATTCCTCAACCTTCGATTTGATCTTATTTAGGATGCGAAAATTCTTTCCATTCTTGGAGTAGCCTAGAAATATTCCCTCATCCACTTTAGGATCAAATGTATTTAGGCTTTGGGATCCATTATTATGGATAAAGCATTTAGAACCAAAGACGTGAAAATATGAAACATTTGGCTTACATCCCTTCCATAGTTCATATGGATTTTTCCCATGCTGTTTGTTGATCATGCAATGGTTTTGAGTATAACATGCAGTATTGATCGCTTCGGCCTAAAACCTAGGAGCAAGCTTGGACTCTGCTAACATAGTCCTAGCGGCTTCCTTGAGCGTTCTGTTCTGGCGCTCAGCAACACCATTCTGTTGGGGAGTTCTGGGAGCTGAATACTCATGATGTATTCCATTCTCTGCACAAAACTTCTCAACAATCTTGTTAGTAAACTTAGTACCGTGATCGCTTCTTATTCTTGCAACCTTAAGATTTTTCAATGTTTGAAGTGGCCGAATAAGCATTGTTAACTTGTCACATGTCTCATCTTTTGATGAAAGAAATTCCACCCAAGTAAATCGAGAGAAATCATCTACTATCACCAAAGTATACTTTTTACCGCTTACACTGATCGTTTGAACAGGCCCAAACAAATCCATGTGAAGTAGTTCAAGTATTCTAGAGGTAGATAGATGAGGTTTTCTCTTGAACGATGACTTGACTTGTTTGCCCATTTGACAAGCGTCACAAAGGCGATCCTTGTGAAATGGTCCTTTTGGTAATCCCTCTACGAGATTTAGATTTATAAGCTGAGAGATTGTCTTAAAGTTGATGTGATTCATTTTTCTATGCCATAATCAACCCATTTTAGATTCATTTTTAGCAACAAAACATGTTGGGTTGTTATCAAGTGTTGAACCCTAATCTACCAAATATACGTTGTTAGTGCTTTTTCCTTTCAATTTAGTAGACTTAGTCTTAGCGTCATTTATATAGCAACAGTCGCTTGAGTATATACTTCAAAGCCTTTATCACAAAATTGACTTATGCTTAATAAATTGTGCTTTAGACCCTCAACATAATAAACATCACTTATCATGATGTTTCCCCTATGCACAGTACCTATACCTTTGGTTTTACCTTTGGAGTTGTCACCAAATACAACCTGAGGACCATTGGCAGCTCGATAGTTGATCAGAAGATCCTTGGAACCACTCATGTGTCTTGACGATCCACTATCGAAGTACCACACAGATGTATCGGCTCTAGCTCTAGGTACTTGCACTAAAAAAGGGAAGTTCTATTTCTGTTTAGGTACCCATTGTTGCTTGGGTCCTTTAACATTAGTAACATTGTTAGTTTTAATTAGAACTTTAGGAACCCATATTTGCCTAGTCTTCATTGTAGGAATATTGGTCTTTTTGGGTTTCACATTGTGTTGTGTGTGCTTTTTGTTCACCTTGTGCTGTGTGTGCTTTTTGGGTGTATAATAATATCCTCGATTATAATAGTAATCATAATCATAGTCATAATCATAATCATCATAGTAGCGATAATATGATCTAGACCTCTGTGGATATTGATGCTGGTATTTCCTGGGCGCTAGCTTGGGGTGCACTTTTGATGCTGGACGCTTAGCGTTTGACTCACAGTGATTAGGTTTATCCTTAGCCTTTGGAGTGTTCGGATGAAGCTTTCTTTGTGAATCATTTGCTTTCACCTTTCCCTTGCCTGAGTCAGCTTTGGCTTTCTCATTTGACCTCGTACCTTTGTCGCTTGGTTCATTTTGTGTTTGACCTTGTGAACCTTTCTCAACAAAGAAAACACCCTTTCCTTTGTTGTTTGCCGTAACATTAGGTTTGTTTGGTTGTTTACCGAATTTATTGCATCCTAAACCGGTCTTTTCACCAAACATTCTTGTTACCTCAGTCACATTATCCAACTTTCTTGAAGCTTTTGATAATGATGAGATGAGCTGCTCTGATTTGGCAAGTCTAGCGATCAGATCAGCTTTTCTCTTGACTATTATATCAAGATCGCCTTTTAATTGAATAATCTCACTCTCAAGTGATTGGTTCTTCTCAATGCATTGTTGCTAAACTTTCAACTCTGCTTTGAGCGTTACTTTATCTCTTGTGAGTGATGAGATAATAGCAAGATCATTTTGATATATTCTGGCGGCATCTTGACAATCTTTATAATATTCATTAACTTTATCAAGTAATTCATCATAAGAAAGAGGGTAAGATATCTCAGTGTTTACCTCAGAAGATGCTTCATCATCTCTGGCCATGAGACAAATAAGTGCTGAGTCATCCACTGGCTCATCATCATCACTACTCTCCTCTGAAGACTCCAAATCTTCAGGTGCGGACGCTGGTTCTGATTCTGCTAGCAAACCTTGTTGACGAAGCTTGCTCTTGAATTGGTTTCTATCCACATAATCCTGCCTTGAGGGCTTGGATACATTTGGATAAGGGCAATTTACTTGGTAGTGCTCTGGTTTCCTGCAATTATAACAAAGGTTAGTTTTCGTCTTTTGTTCACTTGTTAACCTTGCAGTGTGTGGTTTTAAGACGACGGGCGTTGAGAGATTTTGAGTAGACGCTTGGTATTAAGCAGATGCTTGGGGTGAAGGAACAGAATACTGAGGCGCTTGGTACTGTTGTTGTACTGGAGCGGGCACTTGATATGAACTCTGTCCTTGATGCTTAGGACTATTTCCTTTCTTTTCATATCTCAAGAACTTTCTGAATCTATTCAGCAAGGCCAACTCCTCTTCCTCACTGATATCTGAAGCTTTTCCTTTATTACTCGATTTACCCTTGATTGATGCTACGAGCGCTCCAGACTCAATTACTGGACTGCTCACTACATCACTAGCCGAATTCAACTCAAACTCAAATGCTTTGAGCTCTAAAAAAGCATCTTCTAGAGTTAGGCGATCCAACATATTTGATTCTCTCATAGCTGTTGTCTTCATCAAGAATCTACTAGGTAGACTTCTAAAGATTTTAACCACCAATTCTCGATTCTGTAAATTCATACCCAAGGATGTGAGTTCCGTAACAAGAGTTGTGAATCTTATGTCCAGTTGCTCTAGAGTCTCATTGGTCAACATCTTAAAGCTGTTAAACCTTTCCTTGGCAATGGAAAGTTTGTTCTCTTTAATCTGAGCTGAACCACCACAGATCATGGCTAACTTATCCCAGATTTCCTTAGTTGTGTTGCATGACTTACTCTTGTTGAATAGATTATCATTATCACCAATAGCAGTATACAGAGCATTCCAACCAACATTGTCCAAATTTGCTCTTCGACGCTCATCTGGAGACCATTCTTGTTTCAATTTTTCAACGTAACCATCCGGAGTGTCTTCCGTGGCTCCAGGCGCTCTTGTGATAACTTTATATATTTTGATTGGCCCATCTGAAATAATATTGCACATGTCATCATCACATGAACAGAGATATGTAAATGCTTTGACTTTCCATGTGTCATAATTCGACTCAATCAGTTTGGGAACTTTAGCAAATGCCATAGAGAATTTTTTTTAAAGCAACTAGATTTTGAAGAAGGATCTAAACAAGCAATTATGCTTGAACATTTTTAAATTTCAACTTTAACTGCTCTGATACCACTTGTTGGTCCCAAGTGGCTTACGAAAGGGTCTAAAAGGGGGGGTGGGGGTGGGGGTTGAATAGACCCTGGAATCTTTTTCGACTTCAAAAAGTTTCGTATTAAAATGGTTTTGGACGCTTGAAATGTAGACGCTTGACTGAGTGTTTACTTGAAATATAGACGCTTAGGCTAAGCGTCTGATGAAGACTGTTTTTAGAAAGTTAACTTAGACTTCAAGATTTGAATACTTTAACCAAGTAGGTTTAAGCGTTCAGTTCTTTAATCAGTGTTAGCACAGCGGAATAATTTTAGAGTCTTCTCTTTTGGAAATCTTTAGCGTCACAAGTTATTTCTTAGTTGCTTAGCGTTTGATTGTGTTTTACTTAATCAATTTATGCAATGATATGATAGATAAGAGAATTGACTGTAAAGTAAAAGACACAATATTTGTAAGGTTCGTTGAGTGGTGTAATCCCAACTATGTCCTTCTTCTTCTTGAACACTCGGAGGCAATCCACTAAAATGATTTTCAAAGAATCACACAGAATCTTCTACAAATTAGGGAGAGATAGATGTAGATGATTTGAGCTCCTTGATCACACAGATTTCTGCTCCAAATCATTTCAATCCCCTTGCTTCTTTCACCCAGAAATAATGCAAGTATCCAACTTCGACTTCACACAGATCGCGAGGCTTGGATGGGGTTTTCTAAACGATTTGTTTGATTTTGATGAAGTTCAAGATCTCAATTCTGAGAGTTTAAGGAATGAGACTTCAATGCAACAGCAATTTGGCTTGGAAATTGATTGTCTGTTTGGCTTGTTGTTGAAGTCTTATTTATAGGCATTCTTGGAGAAAGTGTCCGTTTGACACATGCACAGGCGCGTGTCTCTCACTTCCGCGAGTGAACAACTTTTGTCCTTTTTCCTGAAAATCTGCTGCACAAAAGTTGGTGCTGCAGTCTATGAATAGTTGACAGTCCAATAGGGTGACTTCTCCATACGTCTGAAAGTGCTTATCACATTTAATGCTCTTTTCAGCATTTAATGCATTTGAATTAAATGCCCGTTGGCACTTAATGCGTTGAGAATATTTGCATTAAACTCCTTCAGGACTTAGAAATAGATTCAGGTGAAATCAGTCATTGATAGACGCTTATCCATCCTTGTATCACTTCTGTCCTATAAGGTGACGCTTGATATAGCTGGGCTTGGAGACTTTATCTTCATTCAAACTTCAGGCACTTGAGTCTTCCAACTTTACCACTGATAAACTCACTCAGAAATTATCAGACGCTCAGCCTAAGACTACTTAGCCTAACAATCTAGAATAAAAACAAAACATAGCCTATAAAGCCTATTACAAATCTAACGCTTCAAAGCTTATACATGATTTCTACTAAAATCAAACTTACATATTTTGGGGTCTAACATAAAGTCCTAATTGTCATCATCAAAACATCTAACATGAAATTCCTAACATTTCTAATCAAATTAGATATAGACCATATGTTATTCGTTGATGAATGTTATGTTTTGTATATTTTGCTTACAAAATGGCTATCAAGTTAAATGTCCTTTATTTTATTTTTAATAATACAAACATAAAATAAAAGTTAAGTAATGTTATTGAATAAACTAAAATAAATAAAAATATTAATTGATCAAACTAGATTTAGTATATATAATAGGATAGTGCACTCTTTAGTATTATATTGAGTTGAGGATTACCATCAAGTAAAATATTTTATAAATAATAAAATGTATATATCACATTTTTTATCTTATAACTATCGATTTTTTCATTTTTTAAATTTCTATTTGTCTATGATGTATTGCTATATGATACAAAATTTCATTTAAATGCTGAAAATGATCAAAAAATGCACTTTGGTCATGAAAGATAGGAGGTGCACACTCAATCACAATCATTATAGACTTTCACATATAATCTCTTATGATAAAATTCTTAAGCACAATGAGTTCTTTCCATTAAAAAATTGATGAAAGTCATTAGTCGACTTCTAAAAATTGCTTAAACCCCTTGGATTATGTAAAACTAACAAAAATTCTATTACTTGAAAGGAAAAAGAAATAAAAGACTGGGGGAGTTATGTGTTACATAAATTCAAAGATTGAGTCATAGGGAAGAGGTAGTAACAGGGATGGTGGTGGCAAAGCAATTTGAGAGAGAGGAAAGGGGAGGACAAGTAGTTATGGTGCTGGATATGGTGGCTGTGGTGCAAGTGAAGAGCGATGAAGGTACAGATGGGGCGTGTTGGGCAGGGAACTACGTCTAGAAAACAGGCTAGGGTGGGATATGGTAGAGCTGGTGAGACAAGGTGAGGTTGGGGTATTTTTTTATTTTTAAATTTTTTATAATTCAAGAAGAGTTTTGTAATTTTAAGAAATTAACTAACGGCTTTTGTAATTAGAGAACTCTATTAGGTTCAAATTTTCATCTTGTAATACTATATGTCAAGGTCTAATAAAGATTGGGATTAAAAATGCACAACTCCCTATCTTACAGGAACAAAAATACAATTTTACCTTAAAAGTAAATTAAATATACGCAGTATGCCACGGGCAACGCAGGTGAATTTTACTAGTTAGGATAAAAGTTGAGAAAACAAATATTATTAATTGTGAATTTGGATATGAACAACAAATTGTAATTGAAATCTGGAATGTAAAGCACTTTGTGCAATATAAAATCTGAAGATAGAATAATATCCCCAATGTGAGAAACATTGCTAACTAGACCATTGGAAGATTAACAATAGCATATGATTTATCAATAATCATAGGAGTTTCAAGAAGATTATAATTAGAAGTCATATGATGAGTAGCTCCAATATCTATAATCCATTCATTTTTATCGAATTGAGCTAATAAACTAAAATAGAGGGACAAATTACCCGCCAAGTTTGCAGAGGGTTCAGAAGCTGAAGTAGAAATGTTGCTAGCTGTAATAGTCGTTGATATTGTTGTGGTGTAAACAATGTAGGTTGGGGAGGATTTCCATTGCCTTCATCGTAGATCATGTTATTCTGATCCATAGTATTGTTTGAGGTACTCCAACCTCAAAGTTTTCAGAATTAGCAGAAACATGATTTGCTTGAAATCCTTTGTTATATCCACTAAATTCTTTGTTATATCCACTACAATTTGTCATGCATCCATTCTAGGAACCTCTGCATTTGTTTCTTCCAACCATTCTATTTTCTCTACTGATGAGTATAATCATTACCTATATAGGTGTGATGGATATTTGTGGTCAATGGTAAAAAATTATGGCTTGGAATGATAATAAAATATATGGCTAATAATAGATAAAACCATGGGTAAGGTTATGACCCGGCCTGGATAAACGACCCAACAACCCAAGGTATTAAAGCCCAACAGTTATTCGGCATGTGTCCAAATCCAATCAGTCCAAGTGTCACATCACAAATAGTGATCATTCCATCCTCTATAAAGACACACTCCATTCAAATTCAGAGGGGGGGGGGGGGATCATAAAAAATTTACTCTCAATACTTTTAACTTTACTGAGTTTCATTATCTTATCTTGAGAATTCAGTGTGGTTGGCCTCGTAATCGAACGACGCTATAGCATATATTATAGATTCTTTTTCTGAACTACGGTTACACTTGATCCTATCTGAGTAGGTACGTAGGCAGCTTGATTCTATCAAGTCCAGTCTATAATCTAGGTTGATTGTTAATAGGGTTTTTGGGGTAGTAGGATTTGGCTCGTCCTTGTTGACGAAAAAGGGGCTAAATCATTTGGCCCCGTTTATGGGAACCCTTTCCAGTGGTTTCGCCAGTTTAGTAAGAACTATGGAAGAAGCAAGTCAGAGACAAGAGAAGGCTGTGGCAGTAGAGTCTCAAGGGTCACCATCGAGAGAGCTCCCACCATAATTAGAAGTGGAGCCACCCCAGGAGAAATTGATTACAATGACTGAGGCAGAATTCAACAGAATGATGCAAGAATGGGGGCAGAAGTTTCTCCAGGAGCAATTGGCAAAAATGCCAACAACACCAAATGTAGGGACTATCCATCCTACCCCAGTCATCCCAGGACGGCAATTCCAAGAACTCGACCCAGAAAGGGAACGAGGGGAAGATGGCCGCAATACGAGGCCGCGTCGACTGTTATTTCAAGAACCTGACCCTCGAAGGGAACAGGGTGAAATGATCCGAGGCGAAAGGGACCGAAGAGGTGAAAGGGAAGGACGTCCGCACGAAGCCCGAAGCTACGCAAATTCTGCACAGTGTGCTAAGGCTCGAATCGAGGTGGAGCTAGAGATGGAACCCGGTGAGATAAGGCAGGATGGGATGCCGCAGAAAAGAATGGTCCAGGTCTCCGCACTACAGCGTCGTAACTCACCCTTTCATGTGGATATTTTGTGAGAATGTATGCCGTTAAATTTCAAAGTACCGGATCTGCTAAAATATGATGGAACTCGAGATCCTCGAGAGCATGTAATTACTTTTGAAAAAACGATGGTGTTGCATAATTTGAGTGATGCAGTGAATGCAAAGATTTTCCCAACTACCTTTGTGGGTCGGGCCTTGGATTGGTTCTTTAATCAACCTCCAGGCACAATAGTAAAGTATGAACAATTTATTTTCAAGTTTGAGAATCACTTCGCTAGTAAATCCCGAACAGCTAAATCAGTGTCTACCTTGTTGGGAATAAAGCAGAGGGAGGACGAGACCCTAAGGGAGTTTGTAGATAGGTTCAATGACGAATCCCTGGACGTTCAAGGGGTACATCACGAGGTAATCCAACAGTTGTTCATTAATGGCCTGAAGGAAGGACCATAGGCCGGAGCTTTGATACGAAACCCTCCAATAGACCAAGAAGGAATGATGATCCTGGCGAGGCAATATATCCACGAAGAGGAGGTCTATCAAATTAAAAGGGCAGAAAAGAAGGCATCGAGGCAAAATAGGGAGAAAGAGCAGCAAGAACGACGCGGGATGCCGAGATTCGTCAAGGAACAAGAACGGCAACCGCGATACGTAAAATACGAAACTATACGCCTTTGAAGACGACACGAGGCAAAGCTCTAATGGAAAATGAAAACTCTAAATTAATAATCTGGCCCAAAAAGATGAAATACGATCTGAAGAGGAAAAATAACCACAAATATTGTCGCTTTCACAAGGACAATGGCCATGACACTGAGGATTGCTTTCAACTAAAAAATGAGATCGAAAGGTTAACCAGCCAAGGCTACTTACATGAATTCATCGACAAGGCTCGAGAGGCTGAAATTAAGAAGCAAAAAGAAGGGACACGACGTGACCACAGGTCTAGAAGTCGATCTCGGGAGAGTGAAAGAGAGGCGAAGGTCGTGATCGTAATGACAATATATATCGTGATGACCGGCAAAACCCGCCTCGGAAGGATGAGAAACGAACCCATGTAGGTTCAAAATAATGCCCATGTTTGGGGAGAGATTCATACCATTGCAGGAGGACCCTCATGCGGGGACTCACAAAGTGCCAGAAGAAGACACCTTCATGATGTACGATCCCACGAGGAACAAGGTCAGGCGTTGCATATTATGCATGTGGCATCTAGCCACGAAGCTATAAGCTTCGATGATCGTGACTACGAGGATGTCCTTCGACCCCACGATGATCCGATGGTGATTACTATGAACGTAGCCAATTTTGCTGTTCACAGGGTGTTAGTGGACAACGGCAGCTCTGCCGATAGCCTGTTCTTGTTAGGTGTATGCCCTAGATGCCAATGAGGATAAATAGTTAGATTAGGGTATCTTATTATGTTGTACAAACTATTAAAATGATATTAATAAAGGCATCTGTATTTTGTTCATATAAATCTTTATGGCATCTAAATAAGTATTAAACATATAGTCCATGTGAATAAAGGTTTGACTCTTTGCCCTTTATGGAATAAAGACATGGCATGGGAAGAGTCTTACACCTTATCACTTAAAAGGGTTCGCAAGTCAAAGAATCTTAATTGGGCATTAAGATTCGATTTGTATGATACATGCTCTGACAATGAGTGCCAGTCGAACACTATAGGGATAGTGGGAGCAAGTATCATAGATATGTCAATGGAATTGACATATTCGAACACGGCTCGTAGTAATCTGATCACATGGGTATTTACTCAATGACTGTCAATGATTGGATTACTGATCGTAATAGTATGCGTGAGCCTTAAACCTGAGGGTTCATGATCAATGTGCTTGTATTATTGGATCTGTTACCAGAGTAGTTAGGCCCATATCACCCGTCGGTGGGGTCGACCTCGAAGTGCGATATAAATGAGGCAAGTAGCAGTTGATCAGTGATGGCCAAGATGGGATTCACTGTCTCGATAGTAAATGAATAAGTATCCTGTGCGATTATAGGCTAATGAAATTATAAAGTCTTTGGCCAAAGCATAACAACTAACTCATGTGGGACACTGAGGGTAGTTTAGTAATTTCATTATGCTATAATCTAATGCACAGTATCAAGTTTAGTGAGTTTGACATTTTCCATGACTCTCACTTGATCGGGATACGTCAGTGAAGGGCTTATACTCATACGACATTTATGATCAAGAGGTTCGTAAAATGATTCATTCATTTCGTACTCAATTGGGTTACGATGTGAGTCCACGAGACTGACTAGGTGACACTCACATCCTTAGGTAATTCCTCCATTTGCCAATTGAGACGAACCTAAAGAGTCGCTCTATAAGAAACGAACGAGATGTATCTTTTTGTGTAAATCTTTTAGAAAGAATTAAATGGACTGATTGATTTAATTAGATTAAATCAATTAATTAAATATTAAATTTAATTAGATTAAATTAAATTATTTAATTAGTATATTAATTAAAAGGAATTAATTAATAGTATATATTATATTTAAATTAGATTTAAATTAAATATATACAGATGGGCTAGAAATTAGACAAGACAATTAAAAGCCCACCCAGTCCAAGGAAGTCCTAGGAGGGGCGGCCACTTAGGGTTGGACTAGCCTCCAACTTGTTCCACAAGCTAGTTGAGTTTCAAAGAACTCCTACAGTGGAACAAACCCTAAGACAAGAAAGAAACACAACACATAAGGAAAAGAACTCTCTCCCTTCTCTCCTCTCTACCCATCCACTACTGCAAAGAATGAGGAGTTTCAGGATCTTTGGAAGGCTCGTTTCGCGTGAAACTTTAGAGACAGGAGCCCTTGGAGTATTGCTGTTCTGCAGAATCAGTAAACGAATCAAAAATGTAATTTTATTCGTTCTATTTTTCGCGAAACCCATTAAAAATCATCAGATCTATTTTTGTGATCTGCCGTTAGGAATCCTTGAATCTTCCGCTGCAATTCTCTGTTTTCATGTATGGGATTCCTAACAGTGGTATCAGAGCCGACTTAAACGGATCTGATGATTTTTGCGTTTAAGATTATGTTGGTTAAAATGAGATTTTTAAAATTTGATTTTATATGTTTAATATTCGTTGTTAAATTTGAAATTTTGAAAATATTCATCGCCTTGAAATCGTCGCACGATTACATGTTTTTTCGCCGCCGACAACGGCAAATCGGGGTGGCACCACCGTGTGTTTTTGAAGCACACGCGAGCACCACCGCTGCTCGTGTAATTAGAAAAACAAAAAAAAAAGGAAAAGGGGGTAGGGTGGCGGCGCTGATTTGTGCCGCCACCACGGCGACGGAACTAGGGCGGCAACAGCTGTAGCCCAGCACACGTGCGCTATGGGCGCTGGGCCTTAGCCTGGAGCACCAGGCCTAGTAAATTTATATATATATTTATATTTTTAATATTTAAATATATATATAAATTAATAAATATTACGGTTTGACCCTAATAGACAAATTCGACCCGTGATTTGTCAAAACCCCTTTTTCCTAAAATATTTTTCTTAATATTAAATTGGATTTAATTAAGTTAAAATTGGATTTGACTTTAATATTAAATTGGATTTAATAATATCATAAGTTAAATTGGATTTTTTTTTTTATGATTTGCGATGACTAAATAAATAGGATTTATTTTAGGTTGATTATATTTTTTCAAAATAAATTAGGAATAAGTTTGACTTATTTCCTAAATAATAAATTGGATTTATTTCCTTTTAAAATTGAAATTAAAATTCATCTTTTCTAATTAAATTAGATTTAATCGGTTTTTGAATTTCTTTTCGATTTTAAACTCAAAACCAACATAAACTTAAATAGTTTTCTTACATGATTTGATGTATGTTGTGGTGTATGCTTCCATGAACTTAGGGTTTTACCGTTTTAGTATTATCTGGGTTGTATTGGGCAATTGCCCCCCAGTTTGTATTTTTAATTTTGGTAGTATGATGTATAGGGTGCTTTTTGAGTTGTGTATATTAGAAGCAGGACCTTTTCTAGCTTGAAGCCCGAAGATATATTAGAAATTAGATTTGTAATAGACCCCTATCCCCTGATTGATCTATTGGCTTGGATCAATCTAGAATGTCCATGGAAATGCATGTTGTTAGAATAACTAGGTTTTTCTATGTATGCATGATTATAATCCATATATGCGCGTAATAAATTAATGTACAAAGTGAGACCTTAATTTTTCAAAAATTCTCCCACATTAAATACTAAGTAAGTAGGGGATATTGGATATCCTTGCTCTCCATCAAACTTGGAAAAGATGGGATTATGAGTTATGCATGGCGTCGTCCCGACTAATGGGGGTTATGCATTAATTCATAATCCATATCTCTTCAAGTGCATTTGATGCCATCGATTGAAGCAAATCTTATCCCATACACCGTTACAAGTTGCAAGAGAAGATTCAACTGTTAGATCGATAGGAGTTGATGGGAAAGTACTTAGTTGGATCACCACCAATATTTCGTTACAGGCTGAGGTTGAGTGATCCATGAGCCAAAGGTAGATTGAATCATCAGTAAGACTGGTTGACATGGAATGTCACTTCAAAAGTTCCAATGAGCCATACATTGTTACAGATTGCAACTCATTGAAATTTTTTAAGAACTCAATCACTCACTATGAAATCTTTCCAACGAGATTTTCGTTCATTGCAGTGGGAGTGCAATGGTTCGAAAAATGTAGTGGGAGCCAAGTCAAAAATTAAAGTCCTAATTTTTACTCGGGTACAACATAATTATCTAATTGAATCTTGGTTATTTTCTGCAGTAATTTTATCTCTCTCGAAATGGTAAAGCCACTCAAAGTTTTGCTTGAAAAGAACGTTTTGAACGGCCAGAATTTCTCTGATTGGAACAGAGGTCTGAGGATAGTCCTAAATGATGAAAATCTCGAGTACATGCTGGAACTAGATTGACCACCGAGGCCTGGGGTCAACGAGGATAATTCAGTCAAACTAGCATACTCAGATTGGGTCTCTGATGCTCGTAAAGTAAGAGATTATATGTTGAGCTCCATGTGTGGCGAGTTACAACGCGTGCATGAAAACATGGATAGTCCCAAATCCATCATGCTGCACTTGGAGAAGCTGTTCGGGGAACACGGAAAGTCCGTCAGATACTATGTATCCAAAGAGCTCTTCAACATAAAAATGAAAGAGAATGAGGATGTTAAAGATCATGTTTTGAAGATGATCTCCATGCTAGACAGGCTTAGGTCTCTAGGTTACTACATGGACCTTCACCTTCAGGTGGACCTCATTCTCCAATCATTACCTAGATCCTTCTCGGATTTTGTCATCAATTTTGACATGGATGACATTGAAGGATCACTCTCGACATTTATGAACAAGCTGATGACTGCACAACAACGAATGAAAGAGAGTTGGCGTGCATTCAAGTTTCCTGTTATTTCAAGTAACACTGAACTAGCTGGCAAAATCAGAGAACCCAAAATCACAAAGACTCAGATCTTTAAGAAAAAGGGTCCAAAGAAGACAGACACATCTCTTCACTTCCATGAGATGGGGCATGGAAATGTGACTGTCCCATGCTGAATGCAGAAATTACTTCAGGTATAGAACTTAATGTTTTAGAAACAAATTGTTTTGTTACCATATTTTCAACTTCCTGGATTTTAGACTCTAGGGCTAGTGCTCACATATATGTTATGGACCAGGAGCTGGAAAGAAGTAAGAAGTTGGAGCATGGTGAAGTGATGATCAATGTTGGCAGCGGTCATAGTGTAGCAGCCTCACACATTGGCACCACTTCCCTTAATTTATCATCTGGACATTTATTATATTTAGACAATTGCCTTGTTTTGCCCAATGGGCTTAAGAATATTGTTTCAATTCCTGTTTTAGTCAGGAAAGGTTATTTATTTTCCTTTATGAACAATTCTTGTGACATATATTTTAGAAATGAATGTGTTGGCAATGCATCTTTAATAAATGGTTTATATTATATTAATGTCCAAAATGATTGTAATCTTAATGCTGTAACAAGAAAACGCAGAATGTATGATACAAACTTGAGACAACTATGGCACTTAAGACTTGGTCATGTCGGGGACCAAAGACTACATGTGTTAGAAAAGGATGGAGTCATAGACTCGTTGGGATCAGATCCCTGTCCCACTTGTGAGTCTTGTATCTAAGGCAAAATGACCAAGTCCCCCTTCACAGGGAATTTTGAAAGAGCCACGGAAGTCTCAGGTCTAGTTCATACTGATGTGTGTAGACCATTTGGAAATATGGCCCGCGGTGGTTTTCAATATTTCATCACATTTACCGATGACCATTCTAGGTATGGCTACGTGTATTTAATGAAGTACAAGTCTGAACTATTGGAGGAATTCATTGAATTCAAGACTTTAGTTGAAAACCAAACCGGGCATCATATCAAGACACTTCGGTCTGACCGCGGTGGCGAGTATATAAATACGGAATTTGATCAGTTCCTTCGGGAACATGGCATACTGTTACAGCTTACTCCTCCAGCAACTCTACAATTAAATGGCATAGCAGAACGAAGGAATCGAACACTGTTGGACATGGTTCGATCCATGCTCAGCTACACAGGATTTGCCTATTTCATTGTGGGGACACGCGTTGCTTACAACAACTCACATTCTGAATAGTTGTCCCTCCAAATCTGTTCCTAAAACACCGTATCAGATATGGCGTGGAAGGGAGCCTAATCTGAAACACAGAAGAATATAGGGTTGCCCAGCTTACGTGAAAAAAGACCAAGGCAGAGAAATTGGAGGCTAGGTCCATAAAAGGGCGATTCATTGGATATCCCAAGGATTCCATGGGATATCTTTTCTACCTTCCCAATGATTAGAGAATCATTGTTGCCTTACAGTCAATCTTTCTCGAAGAAGAATTCATTCGAGAAGGAGGAGCTGGTAGAATTATTGTTCTACCATAACAAAATGAATCCCCTGTGGAAGACACTGTTCAAGAGACCCAACTCGACCGAGAAACGACACAACCATCAGTGCGCAGGTCTACTAGAGTATCTCAACCGCCTACGAGATATGGTTCTCTACTAAAAGGAGAGCATAATTTGTATGCAGTAGCAGAAGGAAACCATGGAGATGATCCCTCTAGTTATGACCAGGCAATGATGGATATTGATTCTACAAAATGGCACGAAGCTATGAAAGTGGAAATGGATTTGACGTATTCGAACCAAGTCTGGAATCTAGTAGATCCTCCCAAAGGTATTGTACCTATTGGATGCAAATGGATCTATAAGAGAAAGATAGGTCTGGATGGCAAGGTGGATACCTATAAGGCCAGGCTAGTGGCGAAAGGGTATAGTCAGAAGGAGGGCATTGACTATGAGGAAACCTTTTCACCAGTAGCTATGATCAAATCCATTAGAATTCTACTTTCAATAGCTGCATACCTGGATTATGAAATCTGGCAAATGGATGCGAAAACCTCCTTCCTGAATGGATTCCTCGAGGAGGATATCTATATGGAGCAGCCTAAAGGTTTCATATCCAATACCGATTCTCATAAGGTCTGCAAGTTAAATAGGTCCATTTATGGACTGAAGCAGGCCTCTCGCAGTTGGAACCTTCGTTTTGATGAAAAAGTACGAAACAACGGCTTTATCAAAAACGAGGATGAACCATGTGTCTATAAAAAGGTCAGTGGGAGTAAGATATCATTCCTGGTACTATACGTAGACGACATTCTACTTATAGGGAATGATACAGGTTTGCTAACTTCTGTTAAGACATGGCTTTCAAGCACATTTTCCATGAAAGACTTAGGAGAAGCCACCTATGTCCTAGGAATTCGAATCTACAGGGATAGATCAAATAAGACAATATGTCTCTCCCAAGCCCTCTACTTAGAAAAGGTCCTAAAGCGATTTGGGATGAAAAATTCTAAAAGTGGTCTTTTGCCCATGAGACATGGAATTCATCTCTCCAAAAAGATGAGTCCTCAAAGTGAGGAAGATCGAAGAGAGATGAGTACCATCCCCTATGCCTCGCAGTGGGAAGTCTCATGTACGCTATGTTATGCACGAGACCAGATCTTGCATACGTTGTGAGCGTAGTAAGTAGGTTTCAAGCTAACCCAGTCAAAGAACACTGGATAGCCGTGAAATCAATCTTAAAGTACTTGAGAAGAATTAAAGATATGATCCTCACATATGGCGATGGAGAAATGAAAGTGGATGGTTATACTGATTCAGATTTCCAATCTGACATCGATGATCGAAAATCCACTTCTGGGTTCATATTCATTTTGAACGGTGGAGCAGTGTCTTGGAAAAGTTCCAAGCAAAGCACAACTGCTGATTCGACCACCGAAGTTGAATATGTGGCAGCCTCGGAGGCAACCAAGGAGGCTGTTTGGATAAAGAAGTTCATTACTAAACTTCAAGTTGTTCCTAGCATGGAGCTTCCGTTGCCACTATGGCGTGACAACAATGGAGCCATCGCGCAAGCAAAGGAACCAAGGTCTCACAACAAATTCAAACACATAGAGAGGATATATCACATAATTCGAGAAATCGTTGGAAGAGGCGACATCGCCGTGTAGAAAATAACCTCAGCGGATAACGTAGCTGACCCACTCATAAGCCATTAGCGCAGGCGGTGCGAGAGCAACATCTTGAGAAGACGGGTATAAGATACCAAAGCGATTGGCATTAAATGTAAGTGGAAGATTGTTAGGTATATGCCCTAGATGCCAATGAGGACAAGTAGTTAGATTAGGGTATCTTATTATGTTGTACAAACTATTAAAATGATATTAATAAAGGCATCTGTATTTTGTTCATATAAATCTTTATGGCATCTAAATAAGTATTAAACATATAGTCCATGTGAATAAAGGTTTTACTCTTTGCCCTTTATGGAATAAAGATGTGGCATGGGAAGAGTCTTACATTTTATCACTTAAAAGGGTTCGCAAGTCAAAGAATCTTAATTAGGCATTAAGATTCGACTTGTATGACACATGCTCTGACGATGAGGGCCAGTCGAACACTATAGGGATAGTGGGAACAAGTATCATAGATATGTTAATGGAATTGACATATTCGAACACGGCTCGTAGTAATCCGATCACATGGGTATTTACTCAGTGACTGTCAATGATTGGATTACTAATCGTAATAGTATGCGTGAGCCTTAGACCTAAGGGTTCATGATCAATGTGCTTGTATTATTGGATCTGTTACCAGAGTAGTTAGGCCTATATCACCCATCGGTGGGGTCGACCTCGAAGAGCGATAACAATGAGATAAGTAGCAGTTGATCAGTGATCGCCAAGATGGAATTCACTATCTCGATAGTAAACGAGTAAGTATCCTGTGCGATTATAGGCTAATGAAATTGTAAAGTCTTTGGCCAAAGCATAACAACTAACTCATGTGGGACACTGAGGGTAGTTTAGTAATTTCATTATGCTATAATCTAATGCACAGTATCAAGTTTAGTGAGTTTGAAATTTTCCATGACTCTCACTTGATCGGGATACGTCAGTGAAGGACTTATACTCATACGGCATTTATGATCAAGAGGTTTGTAAAATAATTCATTCATTTCGTACTCAATTGGGTTACGATGTGAGTACACGGAACTGGCTAGGTGACACTCACATCCTTAGGTAATTTCTCCATTTGCCAATTGAGACGAACCTAAAGAGTCGCGCTATAAGAAACGAACGGGATGTATCTTTTTGTGTAAATCTTTTAGAAAGAATTAAATGGACATATTGAATTAATTAGATTAAATCAATTAACTAAATAGTTACTTTAATTAGATTAAATTAAATTATTTAATTAGTATATTAATTAAAAGAAATTAATTAATAGTATATATTATATTTTAATTGGATTTAAATTAAATATATACAGATGGGCTAGAAATTAGACAAGCCAATTAAAAGCCCACCCAGTCCAAGGAAGCCCTAGGAGGGGCGGCCACTTAGGGTTGGAGTAGCCTCCAACTTGTTCCACAAGCTAGTTGAGTTTCAAAGAACTCCTACAGTGGAACAAAACCTAAGACAAGAAAGAAACACAACACAAAAGGAAAAGAACTCTCTCCCCTCTCTCCTCTCTAGCCGTCCACTACTGCAAAGAAGAAGGAGTTTCGGGATCTTTGGAAGGCTCCTTTAGCGTGAAGCTTTAGAAACAGGAGCCCTTGGAGGATTGTTGTTCAGCAGCATCAGTAAACGAATCAAAAAGGTAATTTTATTCGTTCTATTTTTCGCGAAACCCATTAAAAATCATCAGAACTATTTTTGTGATCTGCCGGTAGGAATCCTCGAATCTTCCGCTGCAATTCTCTGTTTTCATGTATAGGATTCCTAACAGTTCTTACATGTGTTAAGAAAGATGAATTTCGATGAGAGGAGATTAACTCCGATAAACACTCCGTTGATGGGTTTCGGAGGCGCCGAAGTTGTCCCTTTGGGAACGATCGATCTGCCCACTTCGTTGGGATACAAGCCTATGAGGAAAACAACTATGATGAAATTTTTAGTGGTAGATGCACCTTTTGCATACAATGCGATCCTTGGCAGACCGGGACTAAATTTGTTCGGGGCTGTGGTATCGACTCCACATTTAAAAATGAAATTCTTAATCAAGGGTGGAGTGGCAATCGTGCGCTGCGACCAACAAGTTGCCAAGGAATGTTACACGACATCTCTAAAAAAAGACAAGTAGGACAAAAAAGCAAAGCCAAAGCCAGCAGAAAATGAAACCATACCTATCAAAGGAGGGGAATTGGAGTCCAAAAAAAGGCCGCGTATGGAGTCTGGGCGAGTGGAACCGATGGAATAAAACTATAGAATTGTTCCCGGGTGACTCAAATAGATCTACCAGAATCGGATCTCAGATGCCAGAGAAGTTAGAGATATTGGTGATTGACTTTCTAAGGGAAAATGCTGAAATATTTGCCTGGCAGGCTTCGGACTTCAAAGGGATCGACCCTGAGGTGATTGTACATCGATTGAACTTAGATCCGAAGGCGAAACCTGTAAAACAGAAGCGCAGAAATTTTGGGGCAGAGAGGAATGCTATCATAGAGGCTGAGGTGAATAAGCTGCTTGAAGTAAATTACATTCAGGAGATTCAGTTTACGGACTGGTTGGAAAATGTTGTGTTAGTGCCGAAATCAGGAGACCAATGGCGTATGTGTGTGGACTTTACAGATCTAAACAAGGCATGTCCTCGTAACCCATACCCACTGCCTCGTATTGATCTCTTCATCGATTCTACAGCAGGATGTGCTCTTCTAAGTATGATGGACGCCTATCAGGGCTTTAACCAGATTATGATGGCACCAGAAGATAGGGATAAAACCTCGTTTGTCACGGCCAAGGGGGTATATTGTTGCAACGCCATGCCCTTCGGTTTAAGAAATTCCGGAGCAACATATCAGAGATTGGTGAATGCAATGTTCAAAGAAGAAATAGGGCAGACCATGGAGGTATATGTTGATGATATGTTGGTCAAAAGTGTGCGTGAAGAAGATCACCCGGGTCATCTACGAACTGCTTTCCAGATTATGCGTACATACGGCATGAAGCTGAACCCAAAGAAATGTACCTTTGGAGTTAGAGGAGGAAAATTTCTGGGTTTTATGGTGACGAAGCGGGGCATCGAGGCTAATCTAGAGAAGATAAAGGCAGTAGTGGAGATGCAGTTTCCGAAGTCTGTGAAAGATGTCCAAAAGCTAACTGGAAGAATGGCTAGTCTTAGCAGGTTTATATCAAGGTCCACGGATCGTGGTCTACATTTATTCAAAATCCTGAAAAAGGTAAGAAATTTTGAATGGACAGAGGAATGGGAAAAGGCATTTTAAGAACTAAAAAGGTATCTGACCTCTGCTCCGTTATTAACGAAGCCAATTGTCGGAGAACCTCTCATGCTATATTTAGCTGTGTCTGACGAGGCCGTGAGTGCTGTTTTGCTTCGTGAACAGGATGGAGATCAGAAGCCTGTCTACTACATCAGCCGAACGATGCAGGGAGCTGAGAAAAACTACACAAAAATTGACAAATGGGCATTGGCCCTAATAACTGTAGCTCGTAAGTTGCGACCCTATTTTCAGTCACATAATATTGTGATACTTACAGATCAGCCATTGAGGCAAATTTTAGCTAAACCCGATATTTCAGGGTGCCTCGTAAAATGGGCAGTTGAACTTGGGGAATTTTCAATTGATTACAAACCCCGAACTGCTTTAAAAGCACATGCATTGGCAGATTTTATTGTCGAGATGACAGTAAACTATGAACCTAAAAATGCAACTTTGTTAGGAATTTCATGTTAGATGTTTTGATGATGACAATTAGGAATCTTGTTAGACCCCAAAGTTGTGTACGCTTAAATTTCATAGATACATTGTATAAGCATTTGAACATTAGAAATGTATAGGCTTTATTTTACCTTTTACTTTTGACATTCTTAGATCAAGCAGTCAGTTAGATTAAAGCGTTTGATACTTTCTGAGTGAGCTTATCAAGACTGCGAAATCTGAAGACTCCAAGCGTCCAAGAAATCAATAGTGAATGAAGTTTGAAGAAGTTCACTCTAAGCGCCTGACATGTTCTGAGTGAGGTGTCAAGTAACTAAGACTGAAGTCTCAAGCGTCTATACTTCTAAATAAAGTCTGAAGACTTTTTTTAAGCGTCTAAACATTAAATAGTCCTCCAGATTATTTGGAACTGTCAGCTCACGAATGAAGCATCTATCAAATGACAAACATTCTCCTGAAGCGTCAGATCGAAAGGAGTTTAATGCAAATATTCTCAGTGCATTAAATGCCAACGGGCATTTAATTTAAATTGCATTAAATGCTGATAAGAGCATTAAATGTGATAAGCACTTTCAGACGTACGGAGAAGCCACCTTATTGGACTGTCAACACTTCAAAGACTGCAGCACCAACTTTTGTGAAGCAGACTTTCAGGAAAAAGGACAAAAGTTGTTCACTCGCGAAAGTGAGAGACACGCGCCCTTGCATGTGTCAAACGGACACTTTTTCCAAGAATGCCTATAAATAGAACTTCAACAACAAGCCAAATAAACAGAACAATTATCAAGCCAAATTGTTGTTGCATTGAAGTCTCATTCCTTAAACTCTCAGAAAAGCCAGAATACTCAAGAAAATATTTTCTCTGCTTTTCATCAAATCCTGAGACAGTCAACCCAATATCGCAAACATTCTTTTTGAAGAAACTACTCTACTACTGAGATATTCCAGTTGTTTAAACTTCATCAAAATCAAACAAACTCTTTTAGAAAAACCCCTATCCAAGCCTCGCGATCTGTGTGAAGTCGAAGTTGGATACTTGCATTATTTCTGGGTGAACGAAGCAAGGGGATTGAAGTGATTTAGAGCAGAAATCTGTGTGATCAAGGAACTCAAGTCATCGACATCCATCTCTCCCTAATTTGTAGAAGATTCTGTGTGATTCTTTGAGAATCATTTTAGTGGATTGCCTCCGAGTGCAAAGGAGAAGAAGGACGTAGTTGGGATTACACCACCCAACGAACCTTACAAATATTGTGTCATTTACTTTTCAGTCAATTCTTTCATCTATCATATCATTGCATAAATTGATTAAGTAAAACACAATCAAAAGCTAAGCAACTAAGAAACCTCGTGTGACGCTAAAACTTTCAAAGAGAAGACTCCAAAAATCATTCCGCTGTGCTAACACTGATTAAAAGAACTGAACGCTTAACCTACTTGGTCAAAGTATTCAATTCTTGAAGTCTGAGTTAACTTTAAAAATTAGTCTTTATCAGACGCTTCGCCAGAGCACCAACATTTTAAGTGAACGCTTAAGTCAAGCGTTAGACACTTCAAGCGTCCAAAAATCTTTTAATACGAAATCTTTTGAAGTCGAAAAAGACTTCAGGGTCTATTCAACTCCCCCTTTCTAGACCCTTTCGTCTGCCACTTGGGACCAACAAGTGGTATCAGAGCGGTTAAAATTGAAATTTTAAAATTTCCAAGCATAATTGCTTGTTTAGATCCTTTTCTTTCAAAATCTAGTTGCATTTAAAATTTTCGATATGGCATTTGCTAAAGTTCCCAAACTGACTGAATCAAATTTTGACACATGGAAAGTCAAAGCATTTACATATCTCTGTTTATGTGATAATGACATGTGTGATATTATTTCAGATGGGCCAATCAAAATATAGAAAGTTATCACAAGAGCGCCTGGAGCCACGGAAGAAACTCCCGATGGTTACGTTGAGAAACCAAAACAAGAATGGACTCCAGATGAGCGTCGAAGAGCTAATTTGGACAATGTTGGTCGTAACGCTCTATATACGGCTATTGGTGACAATGACAACTTATTTAACAAGATCAAATCTTGCAAAACTACTAAAGAAATATGGGATAAGTTGGCTACGATTTGTGGTGGTTCAGCTCAAATCAAAGAAAACAAACTTTCCATTGCCAAGGAAAAGTTTAACGGATTTAAGATGCTACCCAATGAAACGTTAGAGCAATTGGATATAAGATTTACAGCTCTAGTTACAGAACTTAAATCGTTGGGAATGGACTTACAGAACCGAGAAATGGTGGTTAAAATCTTTAGAAGCTTACCAAGTAAATTCTTGATGAAGACAACCGCTATGAGAGAATCAAATATGCTGGATCTTCTAACTTCAGAAGACGCCTTTTCAGTGCTAAAAGCATTTGAGTTCGAGTTAAACTCTGCTAGTGATATTGTGAGTAATCCATTGATTGAATCTGGAGCGCTCATTGCATCAATCAAAGGTAAATCGGGTAATAAAGGAAAGAATTCAGATATCAATGAGGAAGAAGAGTTGGCTTTGCTGAATAGATTCAGGAAGTTCTTGAGATATGAAAAGAAAGGAAAAAGTTTCAATAATCAAGGACAAAGTTCATATCAAGCGTCTTCTCCTGTGCAACAACAGTTTCAAGCGCCTCAGTATTCTGTTCCTTCATGCCAAGCGTCTGTTCAATACCAAGCATCTACTCAAAGTCTCCCAGCTCCAGTGGTCTCAAAATCACACATTGCAAGGTTAACAAATGAACAAAAGATAAAAACTAATCTTTGTTATAATTGCAGAAAACCAGGGCACTACCAGGTAAATTGTCCTTATCCAAACGTATTCAAGCCCTCAAGGCAGGATTACTTGGATAGAAACCAATTCAGGAGCAACCTTCGACAACAAGGTTTGCTAGCGGAATCAGAACCAGCATCCGCACCTGCAGATTTAGAATCATCAGAAGAAAGTAGTGATGATGATGAGCCATTAGACGACTCAACGCTCATATGTCTCATGGCCAGAGATGATGAAGCGTCTCCTGAGGTAATCAATGAATTATCAATTCCTCTTTCTTATGATGAATTACTTGACAAAGTCAAAGAATACTACAATGAATGTCAAGAAGCTGCCAAAATATATCAAAATGATCTCGCTATTATCTCATCACTCACAAGAGATAAAGTGACGCTCAGAGCAGAGTTGCGAGTTCAGCAAAAGTGCATTGAGAAGAATCAATCGCTTGAGAGTGAAATTATTCAATTGAAAGGTGATCTTGATATAATAGTCAAGAGAGAAGTTGATTTGATCGCTAGACTTGCTAAATCAGAGCAGCTCATCTCATCATTATCAAAAGCCTCTAGACAGCTGGATAATGTGACTGAAGTAACCAGATTATTTGGTGAGAAGACCGGTTTAGGTTGCAATAAACTCGGTAAACAACCTAATAAATTTGATGTTACGGCAAATAACAAAGGGAAGGGTGTTATCTTTGTTGAAAAAGGTTCACAAAGTCAAACACAAAATGAACCTAGTGACAATGGTAAGAGGCCAAATGAGAAAGTCAAAGCTAACTCAGGTAAGGGTAAGGCTAAGGCAAATGATTCACAAAGACGGGTTTATCCAAACGCTCAAAAAGCTAAAGATAAGACTGACCACTGTGAATCAAGCGCTAAGCGTCCAGCACTAAAAGTGCAACCCAAGCCAGTGCCAAGGAATTATCAACGTTAATATCCAAGACAGTCAAGATCATATTATCGATACTATGATGATTATGATTATGACTATTATTATAATCAAGGATATTACTATACATCCAAAAAGCACACACAACACAATGTGAAACCCAAAAAGGCCAGTATTCCTACAATGAAGACGAGGCAAATTGGGTTCCTAAAGTTCTAATTCAAACTAACAAGGTTACTAATGTTGAAGGACCCAAGCAACAATGGGTACCTAAACAGAAATAGAACTTCCCTTTTTGATTGCAGGTACCTAGAGCTAGAGCCGATACATCTGTATGGTACTTTGATAGTGGATCGTCAAGGCACATGCCCGGTTCCAAAGATCTTCTGATCAACTATCAAGCTGCCAATGGTCCTCAGGTTGTATTTGGTGACAACTCCAAAGGTAAAACCAAAGGTATATGTACTGTGCATAGGGGGAACATCATGATAAGTGATGTTTATTTTGTTGAGGGTCTGAAGCATAATTTATTAAGCATAAGTCAATTCTGTGATAAAGGCTTTGAAGTCATATTCTCAAGTGACTATTGCTATATAAACGACGCTAAGACTAAGTCTACTAAATTGAAAGGAAAAAAAACTAACAACGTATATTTAGTAGATTGGGGTTCAACACTTGATAACAACCCAACATGTTTTGTTGCTAAAAATGAATCTAAAATGGGTTGGTTATGGCATAGAAAAATGAATCACCTCAACTTTAAGACAATCTCTCAGCTAATAAGTCAAAATCTTGTAGAGGGATTACCAAATGGACCATTCCATAAGGATCGTCTTTGTGACGCTTGTCAAATGGGTAAACAAGTTAAATCATTGTTCAAAAGAAAATCTCATCTATCTACCTCTAGAATACTTGAACTACTTCACATGGATTTGTTTGGACCTGTTCAAACGATCAGTGTAAGCGGTAAAAAGTATACTTTGGTGATAGTAGACGATTTCTCTAGATTTACTTGGGTGGAATTTCTTTCATCCAAAGATGAAACATGTGACAAGTTAACAACGCTTATTCGGCAACTTCAAACACTGAAAAATCTTAAAGTTGCAAGAATAAGAAGCGATCACGGTACTGAGTTTACTAACAAGATTGTTGAGAAGTTTTGTGCAGAAAATGGAATACATCATGAGTATTCAACTCCCAGAACTCCTCAACAAAATGGTGTTGCTGAGCGCCGGAACCGAACGCTTAAGGAAGCCGCTAGGACTATGTTAGCAGAATCCAAGCTTGCTCCTAGATTTTGGGCCGAAGCGATCAACACTGCCTGTTACACTCAAAACCGCTGCATGATCAACAAACAACATGGAAAAACTCCATATGAACTATGGAAGGGACGTAAGCCAAATGTTTCATATTTTCACGTCTTTGGTTCTAAATGCTCCAGTCGCTCGTCTTGAAGCAATCCGCATGTTTCTAGCGTATGCAGCGTTCAACAAGTTCATGGTGTATCAAAAGGACGTGAAGAGTGCCTTCCTGAATGGTAAACTCCAAGAAGAAGTATATGTGGAGCAACCACCAGGATTCATCAACAATCATGGTAAGGGTATGGTTTACAAGCTAGAAAAAGCACTTTATGGGCTTAAGCAAGCACCCCGAGCATGGTATGACACTCTCTCTATCTTTCTTATTGGTAAAGGCTTTTCAAAAGGCAGCGCTGGCACAACGTTATTTAAAATTACCAATAACGAAGATATTCTCTTAGTTCAAATTTACGTTGATGATATTATATTTGGTTCTACTAACAAGCGTCTGTGTGAGAAATTTTCGAAAATGATGCAAGAACAATTTGAAATGAGCATGATGGGTGAATTAACTTTCTTCTTAGGACTACAAGTTAAGCAACTCCCTAATGGCATATTTATTAACCAAGCTAAATATACACGAGATATGATTAAGGAATTTGGTATGGAAAATGCATCATATTCAACAATTCCAATGAGCCAAACGCTTAAGTTAGATAAAGATGAAAGTGGAAAGAAAGTTGATATTACTAATTATAGAGGTATCATCGGTTCACTTTTTTATCTTACTCCCAGCAAACCTGATATTATGTTTTCGGTATGCATGTGTGCACAATTTCAAGCTGATCCTAAAGAGTCACACTTAATTGCTGCCAAGAAGATCCTTAAATACCTAAAAGGCACACAGAATGTGGGCTTATGGTATCCTAGGGATTTTCCTTTTGAATTAATTGGTTACTCAGATGCAGATTTTGCAGGTTGCAAAATAGATCGTAAAAGCACTAGTGGTACTTGTCAATTTCTAGGTGAAAGGTTAGTTTCATGGCATAGCAAGAAACAACAATCCATAGCTACCTCTACAGCCGAAGCTGAGTGTGTAGCTACAGGGAGTTGTTGTGCACAAGTTCTATGGATGAGGCAACAACTCAGAGATTACGGAATAATCTTAGGACCAACCCCCATTCATTGTGATAACCAAAGCGCTCTAGCCATGACTCAAAACCCTGTTCTTCATTCCAGAATCAAACACATTGACATTAGATACCATTTTCTTCGTGACCATGTTCAAAAGAAAGATATCTCCATGCACTTCATTGGAACTGACAAACAATTGGCAGATATCTTCACCAAAGCACTCAATGAACAACGTTTTCTCACTTTGAGAAGTGAACTAGGTATGATTGATTTAAACGCTTAATCATCAAGCATCATACTTTATTAGACATATAATTTAGGGGGAATCCACTTGATTTATGTCTAACAGCCTTCTTTGAAAAATAAAAACAAATGGTACAAGTTATCAAATTTAGGGGGAACCTTAAAATTGTACTTGAACATGACTGTAAGCGTTAATGATCAAAATTTTCAGATGCATGATCATCAACGCTCAGTATTATCTTTGCATAAAATATTGGACGCTCAAGCATAGAAAGGACTTTGACTTTAAGCATCTATATTACAACAGTTATAATGAATACCAACCAATGGTATCAGTTAAGCGTTGAATCAAGTCCAATCAAATCTTAATATAAAAATATCTTTTTCTTTACAAGCCATGCTTAATGTTTCCAAACTTCTTTCGAAGTAGTGGGTAGACTCAAAAGTCTATTTTGTACTCTACTCGCACGCTTCTATCACATCAAACTGGCGGGTAATCAAAAGTTTCTTTTCAAAATGACGGTTCAGAGATAGCACGTGTTTGTGTACTTGTCAGTGTACAAACGGGCGCGTGCGTTACACTCTAAAAATGCCAAATTTTTTTAAAATTTTAACTCGGATGTCAAATCTTTATATATGAGAATTACCAAATGTAACTTCTCTCTATTACACAAAACTCGCGTCCTCAGTTAATGAATTTATGGCTGAGATTCAACAATAGTTACACGTGTCTACATCCTATAGAGACTAGAGAACACAAGTTTCAAAAATTCTTTACTGTATCATTTAAAACACAAATTCTACAGAATGACAATTCACTTTTACTCAAAACATATCTGCAAAACTTATTCTCTCTCTCGCTTAAAGCAAAAGAAAAATCTCAGTTCATCTCTTTCAAATGGCACCAAAGAAATCATCGTCTACTTCTGCTAAACTTACCATCAAGGTGATTGAAGGCCTTGTTATCGACTGGAAATTTCTCTATGAACAACCTCAGATCAACCTAACGGACATGATGGACATGGTCGTCAACGCTGGGCTCAAACCATTCTTGACCCAATACTCTTATATGTTTCCAATTGAAGTTGATATCTTTTGGAAGACTGCTAAACTTTCAGAGGACAAGAAGTCTATTTCTTGTCTAATCTCTTTATCCAAGAAGGAGTCTCCAAAGGAATTTCTCTTATCTGCTTCCACCATTGCCAAAAACTTCAATCTTCCGAATGAGGGTGAGGCATTGGATTGCGTTACATTAAAATACATCAAGGAAGCATGGACAACCATGAGTGTGTACGACGATGTGCCCTACACTCAATACTTCGAAAAGAAAGACCTGGTGTCCAAATACCGACTGTTGGCTGATTTCTGCAGCAAGATCATAGAATGCCGAGTGGGAACCTTTGATAAGGTGAACCCTGTACAATTTCAGATGATGACTGCTATACTCCTCAACATCAAGATCAACTGGAGTGAGTACATCTTTGGAAGGTTTCGGGACAGTCTAAGTGCCTCGAATAAGCACTACTACAAAAAGAGCCTATTACAGTGCCCCAATTACAGCGGTTTTTCAAAAAACCGCGGAACGGAGGGGGCTATTACAGCGGTTCGTGAAAACAGCTGTAATAGGTAATACGCGGCACCTATTACAGCGGTTCTTTCATGAACCGCTGTAATGGGTGCCAGGCCTATTACAGCGGTTCTTTCATGAACCGCTGTAATGGGTGCCAGGCCTATTACAGCGGTTCACTACTGAACCGCTGTAAAAGGCAGCTAAAAAAAAAAATTTAAACCTATTACAGGGGTTTTTAAAAAAACCGCTGTAATAGGCCATGTACGAAAAAATTTGAAATATTTTTATCTTCCCGCTTCTCTCTCCCACTCTCAAAATTTAAAACCCATTTCAGCTTCTCTCTCTCTCTCGACCCCTCCCCCCAAAAAAGCTCGACATCACCACCACTTACCGGCGCCACCGCCACCACCACTTACCGCCGCCGCCGCCGCCTCCACCACCACGACGATAGTAAGCTTCTTCTCTTTCTCTCTTCTTCCCTCTATATATATATGTATATTTGTATATGTGTATATGTGTGGGTGTATGTATATTTGTGTATGTGTGGGTGTATTTATTTTGTGTATATGTGTATATTTGTGTATGTGCGGGTGTATGTATATTTGTGTATATGTGGATGGGTTTGTGTATATTGTGTATATGTTGATGGGTGTATGTATATTTGTGTATATGTGGATGGGTGTATGTATATTTGGGTATATGTTCATGGGTGTATGTATATTTGTGTATGTGTGGATGGGTGTATGTATATTTGTGTATTTACGAAAATATTTCTCGGTTGAAATTTTTCGGTATTGAAATGACTCGAAATTCGTATAGTCATAGCGAAACGGTATTCTAAACAAAACGCATGACGTTGTCATGCGATCTCGGAATTTTAGCCATTTGAGATCGTTTAAGGCCTCAAATTTGCGTTTTCCAAAACCGCTGTAATAGGCCCCGGAAAAATAATTTTTTTTTTAATAGCGGTTATTTGTATAACCGCTGTAATAGTTATCTATTACAACGGTTTTTAACCGCTGTAATTGGCCTGAACCAATTACAGCGGTACCTATTACAGCGGTTAAAACCGCTGTAATTGGCAAAAAAAAACCCGCTGTAATAGGTCATTTCTGTAGTAGTGAAGCCTTATGGACTCGTTCTAAGCGATCTATTATACAAATCGAAATGTGTATACTCGTCTGGACTTCCGTTGAATAAGTCCAAATTGTTGGGAAAACGGATTCTGAATAATCTGTTCAATCCTCCAAAAATTGGTGGTGCTGCTAAACCACTATCTGAGCGTCTGGAAGTACGTCAAGCGTCCGATAAAGAAGCGGAGCTTCCAGTGCCAGAAGAAGCTGTGACGCGTCCGGCTGCAACAAAGAAAAGGGCTCCCAGAAAACCCAAGGTTCAATTTGCCGCCTCCTCTCAAAAGGTTGGTGAGGAAACTGATGAGGATGCAGAGGACAAGCTACCTCTCAAAAGAAGGAAGCTGGAAGGGATCATCAAACAAATAGACTTTGAAGAACCACCTGCTGATCCTGCCGCTCCACCGTCTAAGCTCGTTGAAGGATTCAACGTAAAGAAAATCTTCAAGCGTTTCAGGACTAGCAAGCGTCGAGCTGTTCCTGAAGAGCCTAAGACTGATGAGCCAAGCGCTCAAAGAATTGTTGTTGAGACTAGTTCTCAGGGTAAGTTTATTTCTTCCCACAACATCTCTATTCCTACATCTGTAGAAGATCCTGCTCTTAAAGAGGATAGTTCTCGTATTTTAGCTATAGTTCAAGCCGCTGCTGAAGCATCAATGGATGTCCTCCTAGATGTTGATATGACAGAAGTTGTTGCTATTGCTAAAGATATTGCCGCAGAAGTTGCTGCAATTGAAGCTGAGGAACCTGCTCCCACAGAGGTTCAGATTTCTATCCCTGTTCAGGATATAACAGAGGCACGCTCAGAAGGTCAGAGTGTTGCTGAAGACATTCCAGCGCCTAGTCACTTCTTCAAACTCGACCCCCTGAAGACGATTGATCATTCAATAAACTATATGCCTCCTGTTCCTGAAGAAGAATTCATTCCAGCTGGCTATAATGAAGAATGTTACATTGCTGCTGAAGCTGATCTAGCCAAGATAATTGATAGAGATCGAGCTCTTGTGGAAATGATGTTTAGTACCGAAGTCACAAGAGTCGAATTTGCGTACTACTTGGCACTCGCCAATGGAGATACTCTACCTCCTACCCCAGCATCTATACAGATATTTGAAAAATGGGGTACTGATAGAATTCCACAAGGAGATGTGGACTTAGCTTACTTCATGGATATGGGACGCAGCAAGCCTTCAGGTTTTGCTCCAAGAAACTACAAGATTAGAGCCTATGAGCATCTACTTCTGGAGCTTTTAAATCCTGAAGAGGAAATCTTAAACAAAGAGGATTATTCCCACTTTCGTTCAGTTGTGCACAGTGCTGCTAATCAGAGTCTTCCCAACCCACTCAGATTGTGGAAAAATAAAAGTCCCTATATCGGTGAGCGTCCTGCCTCTCTAAACGCTCTCATTCAAGAAGAGCCTGACTACTTCTTACAAAGCGTCCTGAATGCAAACTATCAACCTGATAAGCATCGCTTTGAAGCTATCCGAGCTATTCATCATGAAGGCTTTCGTGCCATTCTGCATGCAGGCACAACCTTCTGCATGAATGAGGTTACCTGGTGCGAAACCTACGTTGGCCAGCGTTACAAGTTTGAAGACCTGGTCAAGGAACCTCACGTGTTCATCATCGGCATGCCAGATAAAAGAAGACAGTTTGCGCGATATTGCTTACAGCGTCGAGAAGCAAGAGTTGGGCCACTTGCTCTCTTACCATCTTTTCGTCAACCAATAGAACGCTTTCTGCGTGAAGCGTTGGCTAGAATCGCAGATTTGCCAATCAATTACTGTGGCCAAGCGTCAACAAGCGGAACAAAGCCTACTTTAGATTTAACGCTTACACCTGGCCAACAGGAAGACAACATCAGACATATATTGAAAATGCTCCCTCCGTTATAAGATTTCGACAACGTCTTCACTGCAAACCTGAGAAAGCCAAATGGATCCATTATAAGACCTCTTTTTGGATATCCATTGCTCTTCTCTTTCCGACAGGAACTGATAGAACACTATACCTATGTTTTCTCTTTACTCGAAAGAAATTCGGGCATCTCGCGTGCAGCCTTGCCTTACGTTGAAGAATACATGGCAATGTACGTATCCGAGTCTGAGCGTCCATTGGAGTTGCCAAAAGATAGAGTGCTACGCTTTTCATTTACTCAACGTGCCGATCCTCTATTCTTTATTAAGGCTCCTCGTTGCAAGATCTTTGTTAACCACATGCTCCAGATCTTAGGACCAAGTTGGGTCATAGCAATGGACATTCCAATCTGCACTCTAAGTGATTTCTCGACCATTCCTCTTTCTCGAGTAAATGCGCTAATCAACAGTTCATCAACGGAGTTTGTTGATTCAGATTTTGGAAGGCTCAACTTCAGATTCTGTGACTTTAGTCATCTAACTACTGTCTCCTCTTTACCTTCATCATCTGATACAGAAGTTGCCTTAGCACCCATAGTGGAACCAGTTCAAGCGTCTCAACCAGAGGCTGTGTCTGACGCTTCAACTTCACATGTTCCAACGGTTGCTAAGATAGCAATTCATCAGTCTGTCTTCAATCCAGATTTTCAACAACCATCTATTGAGTCACTAAAGCACACTTCAAGATTTAAACAACCAGCTACCTCTCCGAATGTGCTTCAAACATTTGTGCCTCTCCTCATTGAAGCGTTGGAAGAGATGAACGCTCAAGCATCCAATCATGCAAAATCTCTTCACTGGATCAAGGAAGACTTAGCTAAGATCGAGAAGGAGAATATGAGCGCTCAAGTTGCTCACATGCGCGGAGCTGCTGATGCTGTCGTAGATACTGCTCTCTCTCGTATGCAAATGATGATAGATGGACTAGCAGCTAATCAAATTGCAATGAAAGAATCTCTTGAAGAAAAATTTGATGCCTTGGCTGCGTCCATGGTTCAAATGGCTGCTCAAATTGCCATTCTTACTGAAGCTACAGTAAAGGCTGATGATGGCAATAAGGGGAAAAAGAGGAAAGCTCATGCAAGTTCAAGAACTCAATCAAGTTCTAAGCGTCACGAAGTGAAGCGTCCAGAGCCAAAAAATCCACAAGATTTTATCTTCTTGCCTACTCCTCCTCCTCTGCCCGAATCCAATTATCCTTCATGGGTTGCCGCCACAGGAATTCCTAGCAGAAGAACTGGTTTTCCTCCCATTGCTTTCAGAGCAGATATACCTGTGCCATCTCAAGCGCTACTTGAACAATTCAATATACCGATGGAGCGAGCACCACTTCCAGAGCCTACTACTCCTCAAGACTTGGCTGTGGAAATGGAATTCTCAGATTTATCTCAAGCGTTCAGAGCAGTGCTTAGGCATATGGGTATTGATCTATCCGAATGGGATCGACGACATACACTGTATAAAACAAGGAGAAAAAGGGAAAATCGTTATGTAATTGACAGAGATCATCAGATAATGATCACCCTTCAAGATCTCATCGAAGAAGCCATCAGAATAGAAATGATCAGAGGACGAAATCTTACCAGAAGAAAGTAGATCATGATAGCTCTTTGTAATTTAACCATCTCCTCTGTTTCTACATAGTTTGTAAAATGTATGAATTCTCCGAATATATGTAAAGTACATTTTTCAGCTGAAACATCTCGTTGAAGCTTAACTAACTCTAACTTACTAACATAACGCTTATTAACTTTGGCTGTCGTAACTCTTGAACTATAAAAGAGTAAGTATTGCCATCATCAAAAAGGGGGAAATTGTTAGGAATTTCATGTTAGATGTTTTGATGATGACAATTAGGAATCTTGTTAGACCCCAAAGTTATATACGCTTAAATTTCATAGATACATGATAAGAGGTGTTTTTACGTGTTTTTAAGACCGTAATTCTTATGATTTGGATTCACTTATTACTTAAATCATGTCACATTTGCATTTAATAGGTGTGTTAAGTGAATACAGGTAATAAATGAGAATACATGAAGAAAAGGGAAGAAAAACGATGTACAAAACAAGTTCAAGCATGTTTTTCAACACCTAGGCGGTTTATGCATCTCCTACCACATTCGAGCGATAATTCTGTATATTTCGAGACCGACTTAGACAACGTTTCCTTCTACAAAGTTTTAGATGTATGTCTTAGCTTCAAATAGGAACTTGAAACATCCAAATCGGAGGTGTATAGAGATAATTGTGAAGGAAATACGATTGCTGCGCCGAACAGAGAAGTACATGTGTCAGGATACGCCCCAGCGCCCTCCTAGTCATGCCTAGGCATGGATAGTCCGAATGTTACTCCTTTTTCAGCCTAAATTCCAGCATTATATGATGGGTAAGAATCACTTTTGGCCATAATTCAGCACATGTGTTGAGGGGTTGTCATAAGTGTGTTTCTTGGTAGATTTACTTTATGGGCGCCAAATCAGAAACAACCTCCATGTTGAAACATAATTTAGGTATACTTAGAGACCGAATTGGACAAAATGGCCTTCTGCAAAGTTGTAGATCTATGTGTTATCTGAATATGGGGACTTGAATCATCCAATTTGGAGATCTGTGGAGAAGTTTATGAGGAAAATACTAAGACTGTGCTGGAAAGCACGAAAATGGCAGCATGCATGTGTTTTGTTGAAGTTTTCACATGGTTATGCTTGGTGGAATTATTAATGGCCGAAAGTTCAACATTTTTTAGCTGGTTGGAATCTTAAAAGCCAAACTTTAAGCATCACCTTAGGTGGAATTCTCATTGGGGAACTTTAATGGGAATTCTTAATGCATACTTTAGTGGAATTTTTGGCTATAAAAGGAGGGGGAACCCATACTCTTCATCATTCACTATCAATTTCAGATTCTTGGAGGAGAGGAGGAGGAGGAACAGGTCCTCAAGCTTCATTCATCACCATTCTTCATCATTCTAAGAGGAGAAAGCTAGGAATTGAAGTTCCAATCAAGGGGCCATCATCTATCACATTAGAGGGAGTTTTTATAGCCTTTTCATTTCATTCATGTCTATGAACATGTGTATTTATTCATTATTGTTTTTCATAATAACTATCATGAACTAAATTCATAAGACTAAGGCCATGTAAGGTCAAATTGTGATATATGCTTATAATAGATGATTGTAGAGGTTATACTTATATTGTTATGTGATGTGAATTTGTGTTTTTACCTATCTTGCATATACTTGATCACTATATGTTAGAATCTTATGCCTAGGTTGATATTTCGGGAGAAAATTAACTTAGGGTGCAAGAGATTCACATCATGACCCGCAACTAATGAGGAATTGCCCTAGACATAGGTAAAGATTCCCGGGTGAAGTTGTTCGATTCTAATCGAGTGAACTCTAGTACGTTAATGCATGTTTAGTGGTTAGATTTCCGGATAGGAATATTTGGGAAATCACGATCTAAGCATAGGAGTTTATACGCGAGACATCGGTTATTCTCTACCCTCGGAGCTCTCACCATAACAATATAAGTGTAATCCTTCAACAAGAACCTTTATAAGTATATTTGATCAATTTGAACCTAGCATGTGCCTTAGTCTTCCTTTATAATTGGTTTTAAATCACTTGCTCATCTTTGTTCTTGTTCTTTACAAATTTTATTTGAATTTATTCTTACTTTGTTTATTCACTTCATTACAAATCTTAAACTAGAATTCAAGTCTCCGTGGTTCGACAACCCGGACTTTTCGTCCACACTTATTACTACACACGACTAGTGCACTTGCTACAATAGCACGTTAGCTTTTAGCGTGTCAATACATTGTATAAGCATTTGAACATTATAAATGTATAGGCTTTATTTTACCTTTTACTTTTGACATTCTTAGATCAAGAAGTCAGTTAGATTAAAGCATTTGATACTTTCTGAGTGAGCTTATCAAGACTGCGAAATCTGAAGACTCCAAGCGTCCAAGAAATCAATAGTGAATGAAGTTTGAAGAAGTTCACTCTAAGCGCCTGACATGTTCTGAGTGAGGTGTCAAGTAACTAAGACTGAAGTCTCAAGCGTCTATACTTCTAAATAAAGTCTGAGGACTTTTTTTAAGCGTCTAAACATTAAATAGTCCTCCAGATTATTTGGAACTGTCAGCTCATGAATGAAGCGTCTATCAAATGACAAACATTCTCCTGAAGCGTCAGATCGAAAGGAGTTTAATGCAAATATTCTCAGTGCATTAAATGCCAACGAGCATTTAATTCAAATTGCATTAAATGCTGATAAGAGCATTAAATGTGATAAGCATTTTCAGACGTACGGAGAAGCCACCCTATTGGACTGTCAACACTTCAAAGACTGCAGCACCAACTTTTGTGCAGCAGATTTTCAGGAAAAAGGACAAAAGTTGTTCACTCGCGAAAGTGAGAGACACGCGCCCTTGCATGTGTCAAACGGACACTTTTTCCAAGAATGCCTATAGATAGAACTTCAACAACAAGCCAAATAGACAGAACAATTATCAAGCCAAATTGCTGTTGCATTGAAGTCTCATTCCTTAAACTCTCAGAAAAGCCAGAATACTCAAGAAAATATTTTCTCAGCTTTTCATCAAATCCTGAGACAGTCAACCCAATATCTCAAACATTCTTTTTGAAGAAACTACTCTACTACTGAGATGTTCCAGTTGTTTGAACTTCATCAAAATCAAACAAACTCTTTTAAAAAAACCCCTATCCAAGCCTCGCGATCTGTGTGAAGTCGAAGTTGGATACTTGCATTATTTCTGGGTGAAAGAAGCAAGGAGATTGAAGTGATTTGGAGCAGAAATCTGTGTGATCAAGGAGCTCAAGTCATCGACATCCATCTCTCCCTAATTTGTAGAAGATTCTGTGTGATTCTTTGAGAATTATTTTAGTGGATTGCCTCCGAGTGCAAAGGAGAAGAAGGACGTAGTTGGGATTACACCACCCAACGAACCTTACAAATATTGTGTCATTTACTTTTCAGTCAATTTTTTCATCTATCATATCATTGCATAAATTGATTAAGTAAAACACAATCAAAAGCTAAGCAACTAAGAAACCTTGTGTGACGCTAAAACTTTCAAAGAGAAGACTCCAAAAATCATTCCGCTGTGCTAACACTGATTAAAAGAACTGAACGCTTAACCTACTTGGTCAAAGTATTCAATTCTTGAAATCTGAGTTAACTTTAAAAATTAGTCTTCATCAGACGCTTCGCCAGAGCGCCAACATTTTAAGTGAACGCTTAAGTCAAGCGTTAGACACTTCAAGCGTCTATCTTTTCAAGCGTCCAAAAATCTTTTAATACGAAATCTTTTGAAGTCAAAAAAGACTTCAGGATCTATTCAACCCCCCAACCCCCCCCTTCTAGACCCTTTCGTATGCCACTTGGGACCAACAAACTTCTACTTCTGGCCCATGGTTGCTCCATGTAGATGGTTCATCCATGACCCAGAAGGAGGGTATAGGTGTATGGTTGCAAGATCCGGAAGGTACAATTGTTACATTACATAAAGAATACAGGGAAACTTTCTGAAATACACATGTTCTGTTAACATAAATTTTGTTAACATAAATTTGCCTCGTATGCAACATGAAGACATGCTATTAAAACGAGCTGTAACTTTTTAAATGCAGGTAATGATCATGAATTTGCTATCAAGCTAAATTTTGATGTAACAAATAATGAAGCAAAATACGAAGCGCTTGTGACCGGATTAGAGATGATGAAGTTCATGAAGGTGAAACATTTGAATGCCTACACGGATTGTCAGCTCGTGGCGAACCATATTGCTGGTTCGTATGAAACAAAAGAGAGAAGCCTTGTTTTGTACTTGAAAAAGTGGGGGAACTAATGAATGGATTTGAAAAGATAAACGTATACCAGATTCCACGAGAAGAGAATGAATGAGAAGATGCTCTTTCAAAGTTTGCAACTTAATCACTAGAATAAGAAGTAGGACAGTGCCACTATTGGTGTATGAGATGTCCAAGGTCTCATCGAACGAAGCCAGGGAATTGATGGTCACAGCATACGAAGCAAGCTGGAAAGATGAAATTAAGAAGTATTTGATGAAAGGAGAGCTGCCGGAGGATCGGACCATGGCCCGTAGGATGGTGTATAGAGCTTCAAGGTTTACAGTAATTGACGAGGAGCTCTATAAACGATCCTCAGTTGGCTCATTGTTGCATTGCCTCACCCCTACAGAAGCAGAATACGTGATGAGAGAGATCCATGAGGGGAGTTGCGGAAATCATTCAGGAGGACGGGCCTTGGCCCAAAAGATATTAAAATAGGGATATTATTGGCCAACGTTGGTTAAGGATGCTTCTGAATTTGCCAAAAAATGCAAGGAATGTCAGATGAATTCAAATCTATTGCATTGTCCAGCTACTGAAATGGAACCAATTAAGATTGCTTACCCATTTGATCAGTGGGGAATAGAAATACAAGGTCCTTTTTCTTCTGCCTCGGGGTGAAGAAAATTTATCATAGTGGCAGTGGAATACTTCACGAAATGGATCGAGGCCGAGGCAGTGGCTAGAATAACAGATCATGAAGTGATGAAGTTTCTGTGGAAAAATATTGTGTGTTGATTTGGGATCCCTCGTATCTTAATTTCAGATAATGGGACTCAATTCAACAGTAAAATTGTGTTGAAATGGTGTGTAGAATTGAAAATCCAACAGAACTTCACCGCAGTAGGCCATCGTCAAGCAAATGGGCAAACGGAAGTAGCGAACAGGATAATCCTTTAACATCTCAAGGCTAGGATTGAAGGGAAAAGTGGTAACTGGGTTGAAGAGTTACCTAGAACTTTGTGGGCATATCGTACGACGCTGAGGACCTCAACGGGTGAATCACCTTTTAGCCTCCTGTATGGTTCGGAAGTTGTGATTCTAGCTGAGATTGGGATGATATTGTACCGAGTACGATCCTATGATCCCAAGGAGAATGCAGCAGCGAGATCATACGAACTGGATGTTGTTGAAGAATTGAGGGATAGAGAATATGAAAAAATATAGATGCAAAAGAAGATGATGGCGAGGGCTTATAACAAGAAGGTAAAAACACGAAGCCTCCAAATCGGAGACCTTGTATTAAAAAAAGTAGAAGTGTTGAGTCATGTTGGGAAGCTCGACCTAAACTGAGAAGGACCTTTTAAGGTCACGAAACTGACAAAAAAAGGAACTTATAGGCTGCAAGATCTAGACTGGAAAGATCTACCTCGTCCTTGGAATATTCAGAACCTACGAAGGCTCTATGCTTGAAATTCAAAGAAACTCCACCCTTCTTTTTGTAACTCGGGGACTCAATTTCGTGTATATGTATTTGTTTTTGGCTTCAAATGGTATACATATACATTTTTAACGTGAAGATATAACAAATACAAAGTTGCTTCTATGTATCACTTCGTTGTGAAAAAATATAAATGCAAAATCGATAAACTTATGAACAAAGATACAAAAACTGGAAAAAACACGATGAAGACAAAGCAACATTCAGATAGATTAAAAATTACGAAGCAACTGTTGAACAAAAACTAGTTACATAACATCGAAACAAAATTAACTAAACATTTTCTGCTACCGAGGCTTGAGCTGCCTCATTTCCAGCCCCTTCGTCTTCAATAGGACCTAAGGGGTTAAACTCCAGGAAAGCAACAGCCTGAGGACTAGACTCAGCACATGATTCTCGAAGCGGCGCAGCAGCGACGAACCTCTGAGAGAAATCCTCATCGTTAAATTCCTCGGGCAGGTTCTTCTTTTTCTTCAAATAATCCAGAGCCTTCATGAAGCCATCGAAGAGGAAATCTGACTCCTTCTCTTCGATCAACCTTTCAAAAGGAATGGAGCTTTTGAAATCTTTCGCCCTTTCGAAGCGAGCCCTTTGGAGACTCTCTTGGTACTCCTCTGAAGCTATGAACTTTGATTTGCCTTCAGCTAGGCCAGACTGGAACTCAACTTCCTTAGCCTCTTGAAGATTATCCTGTAGCTTCGTCAGGTCTAAATGAAGCTCCTTCATTTGCTCCTTCAGGGAGTTAGCTTCGTAAGTACGAGCGTCTAACTCCTTTTCAAACTTGGCCTTCCCACTGTTGAGGAATTCCGTAGCTTCGGAAGCTATGGCTCGAGCCTCCTTCAACTCACTTTCCAGTTTAAGCCTTTGTTCCCTGTATTTGGCATCGGAGGTAATCTTCCGATCAAGCCAGAAGGAAAGACCAACTGAAACTTGGTGTAGGCAGAGGGCAATTTGACAGAAGACAATACTAGTGTTAAAATAAATTCAATATGAACTAAAGTAAATATGAATTGAAGAGCGAACGAAGCAGTTACCTTTGCAGTGGCCTCGAAGCACTACTGTTCGACGATGGTGTGGGGAAGAGTGGTGAAGTCGGCATTGTCCTTGGGGAGAATGATCCTTTGAACCAACTCGGAGGCCATTAAGGACCCCCTCTGGCCCCATGATGGAGTTGTCGTCATAAACTCACTAGTTCGGGGTGAGGGCAGGTTTGCCTCAATTTATAAATGGGCGGTCACGACCCCCTGTGGCTTCAACCTTGTCTCTAAGCCAAATTCCCTCAAATTTCTCCACGAGCCGAGCGACAGATGTCTCGTGAAGATCACCAAGCAGAGCGGAACCTAGCTCGGGGTTGTATCCGGAATGGTCGAACTTCCTCTTCTTTCTTAACTCAACACCTGTCGAACCCACCGGAGAGGATGGATTCATTCGGGAACCCTCTGATATCTCCACCACTAGTTCTCGAAAGGGCCCTGCCGCATTCAAGGGTGGAATGTCATAGATAGTTTCATCCACCTGAACTGGTTCAGGCGCCTCCTCACTAGCGACTTGAGCACGAGGCTGTGGCCTCTCCGTGGCATCCACTTCCTGCCTAGTACGCCCGGCTACTCTCTTTGCTAAGTTCTTCTGCATGCGAGCCGCCTTTTCAGCCATACCTGGAAGAGAAAACAAAATTAAAATTGGAGACAAAAGAGTGGGGGAAATATAATTGCAAAACTACGAACTGAAGTAAGTACGATGCTTACCCACTCTCTCGGATTCGATGGGAGCATGACTTATTCGACACCGAACCACTACCCCTTCGGTGAGAAGAAAATCAGCATTATACAAATGCCGAAAATGTTCCTCAATAAAATGCTGACCCCACGTAACCTCGTCGACATCCTCAGGACGAGGTAAATCCAACCTCCACTCACGAGGCACCCTCCACTTCTTAAACTTAGGTTGTGCTATATAGAATTACTTATTCTTCCACGCGCCATACGAGGATGTATTTTTCTTAAAAATACAAACACGAGGGTTCCGAGGTGAACTATAGAAGAATCCCTCATCCCCAGTACCTGACCTACTGAACTTAAAAGTCTCCATAAAATAAGATAACGAAGCTGCAGCATCCCAATGGTGCATGAGGATGATAAAGGTATTTATGTGCCTATAGAAATTAGGTAAGAGTTGGGTTGGACATAACCCTAACCTAGACAGAACGCGAACCGTGGTAGGGTGAACGAAGGAAACCTCACCCCAGCCTGTAAGTGTGCGAGGTGGAAGGTTTGATAACCAGTGGGAGGGGTATCAATACGATCTATTGGGCCAGGGATTTTGATATCGTATTCTTTGGATATGTAGTATCTCGTTCGTATTTCTGGGATCATCCTAGGGGTTAATATAGATCTCATATTGCTCCAGGGATGATACACACGAGGTATTCTACGCACGACCTCACCCTCAGATTTTTCCTCTCCATCGTCTCCCTCCTCATCTTGATCACCCTTGTGATTAGACCCCCTATCCTCACCTTTCCCCTCGTTGTTCTGAGCCTCATACTCGTTTATTTCTAGCTCGTCGTCATCAACTATCCTAGACAAGAAATCTAATTGCTCTACTTTCTGTTCCCCTGCTAACGACGCAAGAGACTCGTCGGACCTGGTCCTAGAGGTGGAACGGACCATGATGCGGGAATAGTGAAGCAAAAAGAACAACAAAAAATAGTACGAAGCTAACAAAAATACGAAGTAGCAGAAATGCAATCAATCACTACAAGATCTTTAGGGGTAGACACAGAGAAATGCAAGGAAAGAGGATACCTAAAAATGGACTCTAGTGAGAAGGTTGAGGGATGATAAAGGGAGCAAACAATCTTAATCTGCGTGTTCCAACGACCGCGCCTTACCCAGTGAATTCTCCTCCTTTTCTGAGATTAAAAATCCTCTAAACCCTTGAAGATGCAAGTATTTCTTGAAGACTACACGCTGTAAACAAAGATCAAAGCGGAAATTCTTCTTCTCTCGAATACTCTCTCTGAAAAATGCAAAGAAGTAAAAAAGTGCAAAAATGTAAGACTCTCTCCTATTTATACATTTACTTGGGCGGGAATATCAAAGGGTAAAATAATTTAACCTTAGGAAATCTGACGAATGAGATCAATCACAGATTTGAAATAAGAGGATCAGATCAAGCGACTGTTCACTCACCCCACTATTCAACATTTAAATATTATGAAACTGCACAGGCGGTTACCAGTATTAAAGGTGCGTGTTATCACGTGCCCCCAAAATTACCCGACACGTGGTACCACGTGCCAGTAATGTATAAGTTGAGTCTGTGCCTCGTGTATACAGTTCATAGGTACGAGGACCCAGTTTCGTAGCCTACGAACTGGGGGACTAAATGATGAGTATAATCATTACCTATATAGGTGTGATGGATATTTGTGGTCAATGGTAAAAAATTATGGCTTGGAATGATAATAAAATATATGGCTAATAATAGATAAAACCATGGGTTGGGTTATGACCCGGCCCGAATAACCGACCTAACAACCCAAGGTATTAAAGCCCAACCGTTATATGGCACGTGTCCAAGTCCAATCAGTCCAAGTGTCACATCACAAACAATGATCATTCCATCCTCTATAAATACACAATCCATTCAAATTCAGGGGGGGTCATAAAAAATTTACTCTCAATACTTTTAACTTTACTGAGTTTCATTATCTTATCTTGAGAATTCAGTGTGGTTGGCCTCGTAATCGAACGACACTATAACATATATTATAGATTCTTTTTCTAAACTACAGTTAGACTTAATCCTATCTAAGTAGGTACGTAGGCAGCTTGATTCTATCAAGTCCAGTCTATAATCTAGGTTGATTGTTCATAGGGTTCGACCCTTTGGGGTCGTAGGATTTGGCTTGTCCTTGTTGACGGAAAAGGGGTTGAATCATCTACCATTTTGAGGATAGACACGTATCTTGTAACAATTATCCCTTGTGTGGTTTGTATCATGGCAGTGATAACAATACATATTTGGATTTCTGGCCTCCATTGTCTTTTGTTTGAGAGTTGGAATAGAAAGGTGTTGGATATCTGTTCTTATGGTAGGCAAATTCATCCCTCTATGTGTTTCTTCATTACTATGGAATACACTTGATTATGGATTGATAAAGGGACACATTATAAGAATTTGGGACCTAGTACTACAACATTCGTTTAGCCCCATCAAGAATTGCATCATTTTCAATTGGTGGGTAACACTAGTGTATTCCTTAGAAACTTCTTGTGGGGGATAGCATTAATGACTCATATTCATCCCAAAGGTGCCTGAATTTCAAATGATTTGTTGTAACATAATTGGTTCCTTGGGTGATAGTATTAATTTCTTTATATAAAGCATACATTCCAGTACCAATGATCTTATCAAATTGTCCCTTCAACTCATAAAAAATTATATGTGCAGATTCACAATACACAACACAATGAATCAACTCACGAGACAAGAAAAAATATATCCAAGATTTTACAAGTGCATTGCACCATTTCCACTGGGGAAGAAGAGGGGAACTAGATTTTTGTACCTTGTAACAGCCGTCGATAAACCCTAATACATTCTTGGCTTCCAAAGCGACAATCATCTGATGACTCCATAGTTTGTTGGTTTCATATCCTTTCAAGGTTTATGAAACAAGATCAATATTCTATTGGTGTTATGCCCTCAGATGTCATAGATGATAGAATGTATAGGGCATATTCAATGTAATTAAACATTATTTATATAAAAGCATTATTTGTGTTGTTTTCTTACTGGCATTTGTAAGATAAAATGAACAACTCTAAGTCCATGACATTAAGGCGGGACTTCTATTCCCTATAGATTAGAGAGAATAGCACTAGAAGGATTCGGCACTCATTGTCTAAATAAGTTTGCAAGTCAAAGAAAGTCTTGACTGGATATCAGGAACAAATAAGACTTGTATGTCATAAGTTTTGACAAGGAAGTTCTAGTCAAACATTAAGTAGTAGTGGGAGCTTATATCATAGACATATCAATGAGATTGATGTGTTCGAACACGACTCGCATCGGTTCTCGTCACATGAGTTTCTCTCAATGATAGTCAATGATAGAACTAATTAATTGTGATAAGTACGCGTGAACCTTAGACCTGAGAAATCATGTTGAAGATGTACTTGTGATATCAAGTTACTCATTAGAGTAGTTAGACTCAATTCACCCATTGGTGGAGTTAACCTCGAAGTGCAACTTGACAGACAAGTAGCAGTCTTAACTGATTTGCAAGATTGGAATTTATTTTCTCATAAGTGAATGAGCAATTATCCTATGCCGTCATGAATGAGTGAGGTCAAAAGTCTTTGGCCAAAGCGATAGAGATTACAAGTGTTAGACACAAGAGTAATCTTATTGACCTCGAGTCATTATGTACTTAAGCATATAGTCAAGTACTGTAAGTTTGACTGAACCATAACTCTCACTTGATTGGGGTATAAGAATAAAAGATTTATACTCTAGGTATTTGCAATAGGAAAGGTTTGGAATGATCCTCATCATTCGTTCTCAATTGAGATACGATCTGAGCCACTAGATTGGCTAAGTGTTACTCACATCCTTTTGGTTTTCTCCCAATTGCCTTTTGAGACGAACCTAAAGAGTCGCACTTAAAGGAGTTGCAATGGGAAAAACAATTTTTGACTAAAAGAGTTTTTCGGTAATTGCTATCAATTATTATTAAATACAATTAATTAATTTCTTAGAGGAATTAATTATGTTTTAATTAATTTATTTAATTAATTAATCATTTTATAAATATATTAATTAAATAAAATTGGATTAAAATTGAAACCAAGTGGTGCATTAGCCCAAAGGCTAGCACACGGCTAATATAGGCGTCCAATATGGATGCCCTATGCCTTGGTTTCCAAGAGTTTTGTAACTCTTGAATAGTATATTTATATACTACTATAAATGAGTTAAAAACCCTAGCCTCTTTTTCACAACACTAGAAAAGGAACTCTGTCAAAAACTCTCTCCCCTCATCTTCTTTCTTAGCTGTCGCCTTCAGTGAAAAAATGAGGAGGATTCTGCTTTGAATTCCGGAGTGGAACTTTAGAGGCAGTGACAGTTTTGCTGCTTGGGTCAGATTTTTGAAAAAACACATACAAGGAAGAACACGTAAGTAATTCTTCCTCTTTGAATATGGAAAATCAGAGATGGCTACCATTGGGATTTTAAATTCTTCCGCTGCTTTTTTATGTCGTTTTTCAACAGTGATATCAGAGCCAATCTCTGATATCCATATTCAACTATGGATTTGATCTTTATATGTTTTATGTTTTTCGTATTTTATAGCATGTTAAAATATGAAAATTGAATGTTATGATTGGAGCATGAATTTTATGTTTTTGAATTTAATATTACATGGTATTTTTGTGAATCTGAAATTGCATAGAAAACCGAGAAAAAGGGAGAAAAACTGGGTTGAAATACCCGACATGCACGCACGCACAACGTGCGCGCTGCTTTGCGTCGCACAGGTCGACCAGGCCGCATGGTCTAGCCGTGACGGGCACCTAGGTGACCCGATGCTGGGCATCGGGAGCCCAGGCTCCACACGTCGTGTGGCCAGACCATTGGGGGGGGGGGGCTTGGCCGGGCGAGGCTCAATGGGAGGCCAGGGCAACCCAATGCTAGGCATCGGGGACGCCCAAGCACCTAAAGGGCCTGGCCGTGCCGTGCAATCGATGCACAGGTCCAAACGTCGAATCGGCCGAATGACCGACAATGAAAGACGGTTTGGCCTGCTGTGTACAAACATAATTTTTGGTATTTGGGTTGGTCAAAAGGATGATGACCCAAATTTAATTAAATAAGCCCGAAACTAGTTTTATTAAAAATTGGGATTTTGATAAATTGATTATGGGTTAAATTTATTAAATCTAAGTGGGACAAAAGGATGGTGATTTGGGTTTGATGAAATCGAGCCCATATAGTATTTATTGAAATAAAAATTATTTAAATTTGAATTAATTAATTATTTTTTTGGAGAATTATGATTAATTATTATTTAAATATTATTTTATGTTTCTTCCTAAATGGGATTGCTTCAAATTATGACATTGCATGAGAATTTTAACTTGTATATGTTTAACTAGATGTAACCCCGTGCCAAGGCACGGGATACTGAATATGTAACAAAAAATATTTAAAATTACATATCTATATGACATAATTTATTTATTCATGACATATAAAAAGATGATTCTTTTAATGATTATCATCGAAAAATCTCTTTCTATGAATGTTAAATCATATTTATTTCATTTAAAAAATATTAGCACAGTATTGGCAAATTTAATAAAGAAAATATTAAAAGGTAAAATGAAAGATAATTATCATTATTAATAAAAAAGAATTGACTCAATTTTTTTGTTATCATTGAAAAATTTAACTAAAAATGAAAAAAGGGACAATTTAGGTAATTTGAACTTAAATAATTATGATAAAATGGAATTTATAATTATTATATTTAATTATAATAAAACCCCTCGATTGCTATGTTGAAGAAATTCAAAGTATAATGTCATATATTGATATGCATGCATGTGTGAAAAGGTATTTATCATGTAAAATCGGGGAAAAAAAATCTTGTAAAAGGGTAAAAGAAATGGAAGACATTACCCATTAACAGTTATATAATTTATTCTCTTTTTTGGTTGTTGCAAAGCATTTGACATTTTAAAAGTTTATAAAATAGATATTTATCCCGAAAAATGCCATAACGATTAATTTTACACATAAATACAAAGTCTAAACAATTACAAATATTCAATTGAAAGAAGAATTCTAGACATTTAAATTAGTAGATGAGTAATAATAAAAATCTCTAAAAGAAAACCCAACTCCCCTACTCTCATTTCTTCAAAAAGTCACATTTTATCTTTATTCCTCAGCATATAATCATGATTTTTTTTACCACATTTGTAAATACAAAGATATAAATAAACATTAATAATAAAAGAAATTACATGAAAATAAAGATCCCATGAATATCTTTCCTGTTTTTTATTGAACCGGAAGAGATTCTAATGGAAATGTTTTCTCTCATAAATATATCACGAAGTCCAACACTAAATATGATCCAGAAAATTTGCATAAGCTAATCTAAAAGAATTATTACATATTATAAAGATAATATAATAAAAATGCAAAAAGTTGGTTCATGGACTTTGATAGGAATAAAAGGTTGAATTGCATAAAGACTATTGCTACAACTGCTAGATAAATAATTCGTGAATGCCTCGAAAATAAAAGATAGGTCCTCTTTTTTGTCTGGAACAATTAGTAGACATATTTCAGTTTGCTAAATTCATAACCACGAATCTTTCGCCAAATCTATATAATATAGACATTTTTTTAAAAATAAAGGCAATTTGTTAGTACACAATAACCATAGCCAAAAAAAAAATACAGAAAAAAAAAGAAAACAGTCAAAATTAACAACTTAGTGTGTGTGCCGATATAATCTATATAAGTATCTTATTGTTCCATTTTGGAACAACTCTTCCCCACAAAAAATTTGGTCTAATGCTCTCAATTGATATGGTATATGAGGTAACAATTGATGCATTGTTGTTACAGTTGTTCACATCTTTAGTTCGCTCAATTTGCGATGTATTCCTACATGAACATGCATATTTTTTTTTCCATTTTCCTGCAAATATGAAAAAAGTAAGAAGAAACAAATAAATTAACCATTACATTCAAATTCAAATTCAATTTGAATTGATAAAGTTTACTTCTTCATACTCAATCTATAACACAGTTGATACTAGAGAACAAATGATCAGGTGCTTCGCCATTGGAATTCGACCTCCATTAGCTTCCATGCACTTCTTCAATATTATACAATTATACCTGACAATAGCAAATTAACAACAAAAAAATAAAAAATAAAGAGTAATTACTCACACTTACGAATGTACCATAAATTAGTGCCTTCAAAACCTTGGTGGCTCACATTGTATTTAATTTGCTAAGACTTAATGAAAATGTAGTGGGCATTTCCACATATAAATACTATGTAATTGTTATCTTAAATTTTTTTGAATTTTCAACGAAAGTTGGTTGAAGGAATCAAATTGTTGGTTGTACATTGATTCACCTATATCCGTGGATATCATAACAAATTCCACCTAATATTTGTAGGACTTTCAAAATTTAAAATTACTAAGTTTATTGATAATTCAGCCAACCAATTGAAATTTTTTCTTAGGAATTAAATAATTTTAAATTCTAAGAAAATAGTATTTGGTTTCGTTGAGTCAAAAGTCATGTCAAACACCGTTTTGTTTTATATATATATATATATAATTGGATACAAAATTCAAATTTTGAATAAAGGCACATGTTTTAAAAAAGAAATCTATTAGTTAGTCTAACTTTATCCAAAAAAGATATGAGGTTTGTTAATATATTTAGATAAAGATTGATAATTCTTTTAAAAAATTTAATAGATATGTAAATATTTAATTTTGCTCACGTGGCAAAATTGAACTCAATTAAACCATCCACATATACGCTTACTTAGATAGCCTCAAAGGTTGTATTTTATTATATATAGATTAGTTGGAATAATTATTTTAATCAAAAGTAGACATATTAAATTTGAAATTTAAATATGTCTAAGTCTTTTAGTTATGCTATTTAATTTTGATTAAAATTATGAATGTATGAAATATTAAAATTAAACAAGGTATTAATTAGTTGGAGTAATTGAAATGAATAATCATCAACATATTTGCTTTACTTTAATGTGAGCATGTATTATGTGATGGTGACACCGTCCATGGACTTAGGCTTTTAGTTTTTATTTTATTTTCATGGGTTGTAAGGGCCATTTTGAGCTTTTTTTTTTATTAGATTTTATGTATTGGATGCTTAAACATTTTGTAATAGAATACACCTTTTGAAGACGGTGGATACTTGGAGACCCATGAGGATTAGATTAGTTTTCCTTTGGCCTTTCATTTTATTTGATGATCCATTGGTTTGGATCCTCTAGAAAAGTCCATGGTTGTGTGTGTTGTTAGCATTTTAGAATTGCTAAAGCATGTTATATTAGTTGTATGTATCATGTATATTCTTGCGCTTTACAAATTGGTTAAATGTGCAAAGTGAGATCAAAGTTAATTTTTGACAAATCATAATTCTCCCAAAATTAAATGATACTAAGTTAGTAAAGGGCACTAGGTGTCCTCTCCCTCCACTAAACTTAATAGAATTTAAAACTGTATCTAATGTATGGCATCGTCCCAGTAAGTGGGGGTCATCATATAATTAGATATGATTTTAAAATTTTATAAAGTACATTTGATGTCTTAATCAAAACATATTTTACCCCAAATATCGTTAAAGAGTTGCAAGGTGAAATTCAAATGTTAGATTAAAAGGAGTTAGTGGGAATGAACTTAGATAGTTCAAATACCTATATATCGTTAAAAGATTGTGGATTATGGGAAAAGAAGATTGAAACATTTATTAAGTTAGACTGATGTTAGACATCACTTCAATCAATTAGTGGATTAAATATCGTTAAAGGGTTACCATCTACTGAATCAATTCAAGAAATCAATCTCCATTACGAAGTCATAAACAACGATCACTTTCAATTTCCACAATGGGAGTGTGGGTCTCAAAAAATGTAGTACGGGCTAAGTTTAAATTTAAGTCCTTGATTTAACTTGGAATGTTTTAATTACATGCATCTAATTCAATTTGGTTTATTCTTCTGCAGTTGTTAATTATATCTCTGTCACAATAACAATCAACCCCCTCTTTGTTTTAATCGAAAAGAATACCCTTACCGGACCCAACTATGTGGACTGGCTAAGGAATTTGTGGATAGTTCTGAATAGGAATCACTGGGGTGCGTGTTGGACACATACATCCCAGCTCCTCTTGCTAGAACACGTGCCAATGAGGAATAGGTCCAAACCTATGAAAAATGGGTCAAGGACGATTTTGGAGTGCATGGATATATTCTGGGGTGAATGACAAATGAGCTCCAGAGATCCCATGAGAAGATGACCACAACAAGGGCTATCTTAGCGTACTTTGTCGAGCTCTATGGTGAGCACAATCGTACTGCTAGATATGAAATATCTAAAGAGCTCTTCGGAGCCAAGATGAGAGAAGGAGAAAAAGTTGGGGATCATGTCCTCAAGATGATCTCGAGGATCGAGAGATTGGAGGCTCTTGATTTTATAATCAACCCGCAACTCCAAACTGATCTCATTTTGCAGTCTCTTCCTGATTCATTTTCCCAATTTTTCATGAACTTCAACTGTAACCAAAATTGAATGCAACTTAGCTGGGCTAATGAACAAATTAACAACTGCACAATCTCAGTTGAAGTCCAAGGGAAAGGAAACTACCTTGGTTTTCTCTTCAGGGCCCAAAAAGGCTAAGAATAAGAGGAAGAAATCTAAGAAGTAGTCTGGCGGACTTGGAGCTCAGGGTTGTGTCGATAAGAACAAAGGGAATACTCCTGTGAAGAATAAGAAGAAGGGGCCCAAGAAAATGGACAGATGCCTACTATTATAATATGTAAAACCCCTTAACATAATATTATTGGTGATGGAAGGTATATATAGAGTTACAAGACTTTGTACACAAGAAACTCTAAAAAGATAAACAAGGAAAGAAACCTAATCTATATACAAGTAAAGAGATACAAAAAATATAAAAATTAATATTTAACACTCCCCGCAGTCGCAGCGGGCGTTCCACGAACACTGAGACTGGATCGAAACTCAGTAAATAATGGAAAAGCTAATCCTTTGGTGAAAATATCAGCAAACTGATAGGCTGAAGGCACATGCAACACACAAATGTCACCAAGTGCCACCTTTTCTCGTACAAAGTGGATGTCAATTTCAATATGTTTAGTACATTGGTGTTGTATGGGATTGGAAGTAAGATATACAAAGCGAAGATTATCACAGTAAACAATAGTAGATTTGGACAAGGGACAATGCAACTCAAGAAGCAAATTACAAAGCCAAGATGTTTCAGGTACGACGTTAGCAATACCGCGATACTCGGCTTTGGCACTAGAAAGAGAAACTACATGTTGACGCTTGGAAGACCATGAAATAAGGTTATCACCAAGGAAGACACAATACCCAGAAGTAGAACGACGAGTATCCGGACACCCAGCCCAATCCGCATCAGTGTATGCAACCAGATTGTTAATAGAAGAAGAATGAAAATGAAGGTCATGAGATGAAGTACCCTGAAGATAACGAAGAATGCGTTTTAACGCGTGCATGTGTGATTTGCGAGGATCGCGCATGAATAAACAAATTTGCTACACAGCATAAGATATATCAGGACGAGTGATGGTGAGATATTGAAGAGCATCGGCGAGGCTTCGGTAAAGAGTGGGGTCGGGAACCTTTGGACCGGAAAGAGAGAGCTTAGCACGTGTCAAATGGAGTAGTACATGGATTACAAGATTGCATATTGGCACGAGACAGGATTTCACGAGCGAACTTGGTTTGTGAGAGAATCAGCCCAGAGGAAGAGCGAAAGACACTAATACCAAGGATAAAATGGAGATGACCTAGATCAGTCATGGCAAATTCTGAGGAAAGAAGACGAGTAAGGTGAGACAAAAGAGATGGAGAAGAAGCCGTAAGCACAATATCGTCGACTTAAAAAAGAATATAAGCCATAGAAGAACCACGGTGAAAGACGAAAAGGGATGTATCGGTTTTACTACTGACAAAACCGAAAGCAGTGATGAAAGATGCAAAGCGATGGTACCAGGCGCGAGGCACTTGTTTGAGTCCATATAAAGCTTTCGTAAGATGACATACATGAGTGGGGAAGGTAGGATCAACGAACCCTGGAGGTTGTTTCATAAAGACAACTTCTTGGAGATGGCCATGCAAAAAGGCATTCTTAACATCGAGCTGGTGAATAGGCCAGGAACAAGAGAAAGCAATATTAAGGACGGTACGAATGGTGGCTGGCTTAACAACAGGACTAAATGTTTCATCATAATCCAAACCAAGTTGTTGTGTGTAACCTTATGCAACTAAGCGGGCTTTGTAACGTTCGAGAGAACCATCAGAGCGAAAGTTGTGAAGAAAAATCCATTTAGAACCAACGACATTGACAGAAGGAGGACAGGGTACAAGGTCCTAAGTAGAGTTAAAATAAAGAGTGGTAATTTCTCCTTGCATAGCGGCGGCCTAATTCAAATCCAAAAGAGCTTGCGTGTGGTTTCAGGGCAGCGGGGATAAGGTGGGAGAAATCGAAAGATTTAATATCTGGAGGGGACAAACGATGCCGGATTTAGAACGAGTTTGCATGGAGTGTTGAGAGGTAGAGGGGATAGGAGATGGAACAAGAGGTACAGGGGGCAGCGGCGCAGTTAAGGGTGATGGGGCAGGGAGAGGAAGAAGGTGCAACCGAGCAATGGAATCATCATCGTCGTCGGGTTGGAGGAAAGAGTAATCAGAAGGAGGATTTGAGGATGGAACTGGGGCATATGGAAAAGAGGACTCGTCGAACATGACATGACGAGAGATGATGATTTTATGAGTGGCGAGATCAAAACAATGGTAACCACGGTGATGAGGCGGAAATCCTAGAAAGACGCAAGGAGAGAAACACGAGGCGAGCTTATGAGGAGCGGTAGAGGTAAGATTGGGGTAGCATAGGCAACCAAAAACACGAAGATGGGTGTATTTGGGAGGAGTATTTACAGAATTTCAAACAGCATTTTGTAGGAAAGAGTAGTGGTGGGAAGGAGGTTGAGAAGATGGGTGGCCATAAGGAGGGCTTCGACCCAAAAGGTCGTGAAAGAGGAGAGTATGCACGATGTTGTTGATGGATTGTAAAGTGCGTTCGGCCTTACCGTTTTGTTGAGATGTATGTGGGCAAGAAAAACGAAAATGTATGCCAAGACAACTAAGAAGAGTATGAAAATTATGGTTATCAAATTCCCTACCATGGTCACACTGAAAAGATTTAATTTCATGATTAAACTGATTTTAACATAAGTGTGAAAATTGAACAAAACACTAAAAACTTCATATTTTAAACAAAGCGGAAAAACCCATAAAAAATGAGAAAAATTATCTAAAAAAATTACATAATATTTAAAACCATTAGCACTAGTTATTGGAGAGGTCCACAAATCAGAATGTATCAACTCAAAAACACTAGAAGTAGCGTGACTAGAACTAAGGAAAGGAAGACACTTATGTTCGCCTAATTGACAAGCATGACAAAGATTAATTAAAGAACCGTTACAAGAAATAAAATTCCTAGAAGCTAACAATTTGAAGACGGAGGAGCCAGGGTGGCCTAGACGACGGTGCCAAAGAGTGGTGGTATCGGCTGAAAGGGCAACGAAGTGGGGATTTAGGCGTGAAAGAGATGGAAAAACTAGATAAACGTCGCCGTCACTGTCACTGCCGAAGAGGTGGGTGCCCGTACAAAGATCCTTCACAGAGAAACCAGATGGATCAAACTCAACAGAAACATGATTATCATGAGTAAATTTACGGACTGAAACAAGATTTTTAATAATGGGAAGAGAAACGAGGACATTAGACAAAGAAAAGTTGGTGGACGGGAAAAACATAGAACCAATATGAGAAATAGGTAAAACAGCACCATTACCAACAATTATTGAATGAGACTTATCACAAGGTACAAGAGATGAGAGGTTACCTGAATGATTAGACATGTGTGCACTAGCCCCTAGTCCATATACCAGTTGTCATCAGGTTGTTGTACTGTCATAGTGGAAAATAGCTGATGAAGATTCGTGGGTTGTGTGTTTGGCAGAGTGTGAACAGTCGCTGCATGATGGACAGGGAGAGACAGAGTTGCATAGGTGTTGGATGCATAGTGGGTGGGATGTGTAAATTGGGGCGCCTGAAATTGGGTCGAGAAGGCCTGATTGGGGTAAGGAGACGCTGGACCGGACAAGCTGGGCTGAGGAGTAAGAGAAGGCCTAGAATAATATTGTTGTGGATGAGTGGGCTGAGGCGCTGGTGCTGAAAAATTCCATGTGGGTTGATGGAACGAGTTGGGCCGAGTTTGGGGCCCGTAGCTGGGCTGATTGGAATTGATCGATGTGGGTTGTTGCCCATAACCGTAAGTTTGGTGCTGATTTTGAGTAGAAAAATTAATGTAACTTTGGTGTTGGTTGTATGGTGGAGTAGTTGAATTATTTCTGTTGGAAAAATTGGGGCCGACAGAACTATTGTAACCACGACCAAATCCGAGTCCGAAATTTCTACCACGACCGTGGCCTCTGCCACGACCATTATCACTACGATTGTTGTGTTGGGAAAAAAGAAGAACCGAAGAATTAGAAGGGGATGGGGGTTTAGTGGTATCTCGGGCCTCGTGAAGTAAAAGCATGTTACGAGCTTGGGAGAAATTTGGAAAAGGACTTCGATTTGTAATGACATCGATAATACTGTTATAAGAATCAGGAAGATTGTTGAGGATTTGTAAAACTAATTCCTTATCATCAATAGGAGAATCAACGTCTTTGAGGTTATCGGCTATTCGTTTCATATCCCGACAAAAGTCAGAAATTGATAATGTTCCCTTTTTATAATTTCTGAAATTTTTTTGAAGATGAATGGAACGGGATGGCTTATTGTTGTTAAAAAAAGACTCGAGGTTATCCCAGATTTTCTTGGCGGTAAATCCATCACCACTAACACTATTAAGAAGACTGGCATCGACAGAATTATATATCCACCTTTTTATTTTTGAATCTAATGAAAACCAGTCCTCATCATTCTCATCTTTTGGAGTGGATTTGCCATTGATTTGGCCTAGAACTCTATAGCTACGACATATGTCAGAAAAAAGGGTTTTCCATAATTTAAAACGAGGATCTTCCTCACAAAGTTTAAAATTAAAAAGATGAAAAACATTAGTAATGGCAAACGCCGGATGAGAGGTTGTGGGAGGATTAGGGGGATTGGTTTCAACCATAGTGATAATCGAAGATGACACAAGACGTAGTAGATAAATAAAAATAACAAATGCGAACTTACCGGAGCAAAGAACGACAGTAGGAAGGCGGCCGATCTGGTGATTGCTGGACGGAAAAAAATTGCACCCGGGGGGAGCGACTTGGATTAGGATCGGTTGAGAGGATGAATGTCTCTCAAATTAGCTAATACCATGTTATAATATGTAAAACCTCGTAAAATAATATTATTGATGATGGAAGGTTTATATAGAGTTACAAGACTTTGTACACAAGAAACCCTAAAAAGATAAACAAGGAAAGAAACCTAATCTATATACAAGTAAAGACATACACAAAATATGGAAACTAATATTTAACACCTACACTGCGGTGAGCTGGACCACTAGAGAAGGAACTGTCCTAACATGGGCCGAGGCGCATAAGGTATGGAACTTTACGTTTTTCAAAAACTAACTGTTCTATGATCATTTTTTCCACTTCGTGGATTCTTGATTCGGGTGCTAGTGCTCACATTTGTTGTGTGGATCAGAACCTGAAGCAAGGAAGGAAGCTGGACCGTGATGATGTGCAGATCAAAGTAGGCAGCGGGTAGAGCATCGCAGCTACTGGAATTGGATCTACCTCATTACTTTTAAATTTTGGACAATTAATTGTTTTAAATAATATTTTGGTTTTGCCCAAGGGGCTTAAGAGCATTGTTTCGATTCCTATTTCAGTTAACAATGGTTATACTTTTCATTTATTAATAAGCAGTGCGATATTTATTATGGGGGAAAATTGCATAAGACCCCCCTGTGATATGCGAAACCTGCGCCAAACTCCCCTGTGTTAATTTTTTAGCAAATCACCCCCTTGTGTTATTTTTTATTCTGCATATTCCCCCTTTTTAGTTTTTTTTTGGTATTTTTTTCCATCATAAATGTCAATCCAAATGCATTTTTTCCCCAAACATGTTTATAATAGTTAAATAATTTAATTTGGGTTGGATCTAGAACATTTATGATGGAAAAAAACAACAACAAAAATAAAAAAAAAGGAGAATATGCAAAATAAAAAATAACACAAGGGAGTGATTTACAAAAAAATTAACACATGGGAGTTTAGCGCAGGTTTCGCATATCACAGGAGGGTCTTTCATAAATGGATTGTATTGCCTTCATTCTTATATTATCCGAAATCACAGGAAGGGGAAAGACAAATCGCATTTTAAGAAGAAGAAGAAAAAACCAATTAGGCTTAAAGAGTACTCATGGCTCTAGTATCATGTTGAGAAGAGAGAAATGAGAGAACATAAGAAGTCATTCTCATTGATTACTGAAAGTAGAATACAATCTCATGATAAACAAAGGGAAAAAATGAAAGCCAAATACAAAGCTAAACAAACTAATTGCTTGTCTGATGAGTAACTAAGGCTATGTTCGGCTATATTTTTTAGTTGTATTTTCATTTTTTGGATTAAAAATCCATACCCAGACTCATTTTCTTCAAAACATATTTATTCTCATTTTCCATTATACATTTTTCTATACAAATATTCATCATATATATTACACTTTTCAATCATTTCATACTATCTCTTATCATTAATAAATTTATCTTCACTATTAAATTATTATCTCTCTTACTTTAACTAACTCAACAAATTTCATATGAAATCCCAATAAAATATTATCTTTATATCACATCAACAGTAGTTCCAACTATTTTTTGAAATACAACCAGACATATCACAAAATTTAACATTCTAATACGAATATCAATAATTCACATTCCCAAGATAAAATCCTAAAGACGAAGTAAAAAATATTGCCAAATACAGCTTAACAATCCTAACGGCTAGTTAAAAAAAAACTTCATTAATGTTGAAAATAATATTCTCAACACTAGTGTATCTCCACCACAAATTTAGGTGGTGAAGGTGGTTTTACAGGAGTAGGTGTGTTAGAATTTTATTGACTTATTTCATGTACACACACATTTATATATGCATTAGCATTTGGGCATACGGACGTGTATGCATTGCTGCTTAATTATATTTATCTCAGATTATCTTAAAGTTTAGGGGCTAATATAAGTGATCAAATAAAGTCATATGAGTCTAAGTCATCTTATATTAAGTATGGGGTTCTAATTAATATGTATAGATACTTAAGGACTTATTGCTAATTTATGATGGACTGATTAGCAATTAAGTCCAAAATTTATCCATAAAGGGGTTATGGTACCCAGTTGTGCATAGAGGTAGATTATGATTTTTTTCACCCTTCTCTCAAGATTTCCATCGTCTAGAGGAAAATTCAAGAAAGGGTCTACACATAACTGGAAGACATAATCCAAAGCCAAATTCTATTCTCATGTATGTTTCAGTTTATTGCTTTATTACATGATTATCATGAAGTTCAAGAATTCAAGGTAATTAATCTTCTATCAGGGTGATGAAAGCCACTCACCACACCTTAATTTTTTGTGTATAATGCATTAAGATCATTGCTCCAAATACATCATAGAATTTTCCCATATAACGAGTCTATACATTTACGATTTAAAACAATTATGGTACACATTCTGATTTAGGTTGATTCTATGGATTGTACTAACTCAGTCTAGATGACGACCTCGTAATAGAATCAAAAGTAAATCAAATGTGATTATAGACTGCACTTAAACTGGCCAAGCTGCCTAAATACCTCTAAATGGATCAAGTTTAACGTAGTTCCTATTTGAAATATACTTCCATTATCGTAGTTATGGTTTGTAATTGAACATCTTAAATTTATGTTATAGGACCATATTGTCAAGTCTATAGCCTAATAACGAAGACACGATATTAGCTATGGAGCTTCTTGAATGCTTAGATTGTGATCTCGTGTTCTCAATAAATGCATGTGTTTATAGTATTTCCACGCTGTAAAGATAAGAATCTGATAGGTGGAATGTCATAATAGGATGATGCCACGCATATTCTATGGACGTTCAGGATGATAGTTCATCAGTTTGGGTCATGTGTCGACTTGACCTATGGTAACAAAAACACGCTAATCCTGTAGTGTTGTGTAAATACAACCTCCCTTGGGACCTCCTCTATAAATACGTGTACAATGTACATAGCTCGTCTAACTCGTATGTTTATGGAGGCTATACTCAAGTTCGGTGATATGAATCATCGATCCAACCACAATAGAGGCATGGTTCAACTAATTTATAAGATATAAACGAGGGACCGACACTTAATAGATTCGAGACAATTACTGATGAAGTAATGACATTATTAGTCTCATAATATCGTTGTCATTATTGCGCTCTGACACCATTCACATGCGTCGTGATCATCATTACTTCTGACATTGCTATTTTCGAGAAACGGTGGTAGAATTTGAAACTTCGCGTCGTTATGATGTCAGATTTATCATTTAGTAATCAATCTTAACCGTTGATTGCAAAAATTTACCTCACTATAAATAGTCCCTCATTCTCCGCCTTTTACCTCACTAAAATCTCAAGAGCAAGGTCGTTCAAATCGTTTCAAGTTTTATACCATCTGTTTGCTTTGTCTTCAGCCCTCGATTAGATATAGTCCTTTTTCTCTTCATCCTTTTTATTCTTCTATCTTTATTTCATGGCTTCAAACCGCTAAGGAAACGAATTTGTAGATATCACCGATGACGTGGAAATAGATCGATTAGGTATCAAAGATGTAGATAGGACAAAAATAATAATAATAATAATAAATATAGCAATGAACATAATGAAGCTTCTAGTTCAAGTAGATCTAGCAGTTCAGATTCCTCAGGCGAGAATGAAAGTTCAGATAGATCTGATAACTCAGATGGCAACGATAGCAGCTATGACAACAATAGTAATAGCAGTATCGAGAGTGATAATCAGAGTAACAATGAGGGTAAAGGTGATGTGGCTAACCCAAATATAGGATTAGGAGCCAACGAAGGTCATGTTGTTGAAAATCCAAATATAGGACCTTTAGTCTAAGCCGATATTAAAGATAATGATTATGTCAATCTCAATTTCTTACCTAACCTCCGTCATGATGAACAGACCATAACTTGGTTAGGAATTATTTCTACCCTAACTGAGGCTCGAATTAGCGATATTAGGGTTACATACCATATTCCCAATGATTATCGTATACTCATCGCGGGTCCTTATTAATGCCTCCATCGTCCCTGTACCGGGTTTCACACCTTTTATATTGTCCATTTGATTGTTGGTCTGCGACTCCCTTTGCATTCTGCTACTGTTAACATCTTAAACTTCCTTCGTATATGTCTGACTCAATTGTTACCAAATTCCTATAGACATTGGCCTTTTTTATCGTATTGATGCTTACTCACAATGCTGAGCTGATATCCATAACTTCAATCGTTTCTTTTCCCTAACGGATTTCACAAAGCCTACCGAGATGGGGTTTTATTATCTTTCTCCTAAAAAAGAACACTCGCATTCAATATCCCAACTCCTTCTTAGGGGATTTGAAAAGACAAATATTTTTATATTGCCTCTCCTGCAAACCAACCCTGGGAGGTAAAACGTAGATAGAATTTAGCCATTCCTATGAAGTTACCCGGAGTTGGAAATCCCACTATTCCCACCTCATAGCTGAATCTGTTCTACGAGTGTGTAGGTTAAGTACAACCAATGCTGACCCCGTCGAAGACATTGGTAAGATGATAAACTAGTTAATTTCATTGCTTAATTTATTTATAGTTGTTTTCTAACACAATTGTTTCCTTTCTGGGTATGGCATCTCATCAAGCTAGATGGATAAGAAAGGTAATTGAAGAACAAAAGCAAGCCTGTAAGGCTTCCACAACTGCTCGACAACTAAGGGGATAGTCAGGGGCCAATGAGGCAACCCAATAGAGGGGTTCAGATAACTGAACCGAACGATCGTCAAACTAACCAAGCCTCGGCGATGCAAACTCAAGTTACTTCTAGGTCTCGCCAAACTTCAACTACTGATGTTGCGCATGTAACCGAATTACCAGCTAATGCCATCAATGCTCTTCCTACCCAAGGCAGAAATTTCGAGGATGGTGACCTCATTCACCGATCTCTCTATGCATCACCATCTTCTTCGGGTGGGTCTAGTTTTGTGATACTGGATGGCAATGACGACCCCTCCAACGAACAATATATAGCAGAGGTTTTAAATAAGCTTGAATCACTTCTCATTTCTGACTTCATGGAGACCAATATCTCTGATCATCCGAGTTTAAATTCGGATACAAACCCGGTAAATCCAGGATGGAGAATCAATGAAGATATCATCGTTCTGTTGGAGTCCCATGGTGAAGTTTTCCATGAACTGTTTAATCACCTCCTCCTGCCAAAGGATAAGCTGATGATGCTAAAGCATGCCCATCCTTATGTGGAGAAGCATGCAGCAACCTATTTGTCTATAGTACAAATTGTTAAATATTTGTTTGTCATTCATCTATTTTTAAATCTAAAATGACACTTCGTTTGTTTGTTTCTCAGCTAGCTTTGTGTGCACATCAACTTGCTTTAACATGTTCATATTTTAAAGAAAGCAGCTCAACGAATGAGAAAAAACTTGCCAACTACATGGCCTAGATTGCAGCCGAGATCCAAGTCACTCAAGAGGATCGTGATAAGGTCGTGGTTGATGCCTTTGAAAAAAAATACATAGATCAGCCGCTCGATTGTCCTTCATTAACTCCTGATGAGGTTGCCAATTTTGTTAAGTTCCCACAGTTTGATGCTCTAATTTGTCCCAACGAGGTTGACCCCAGTGAAGGTCGTGCAAGCGAGGCGTTTTAGAGGGAACTGGAAGCAACAATAGATTATAGCAATGTTTCTTGTAATGAGGAGCCCTCAACAATAGAATTTTAAATCATGTTATTATCTTTGTTAGGACAATATTTTGTTGGTCTTGCACAACCTATGTTTTGAAGGACTTAGATTGTCGTAGTTTTTATAACAATATTTCAATGTAATAGTTTTTCTTTCGTTTTGCCTTTATTTTAGCTTATTCTTCTAAATACTTTGTTATTTTTCTCATTGAATGCGTAATGACTAACAATTCAATAAACTGGGTCAATGTCATAGATTGTTCATATGTACGAACTATTTCAAGCATAAAATCTTCGAAGGTTGTTAACATTCCATGGTCGAGGTAAATCCCATCCCTTTTAACTCTTGCAACCTATAAGTCATTCATTTTGTGATTTTCACAACTTTAAAGAGACATTCCCAGTTTTCTTCTAATTTTTTAATATGCCCAGAGATTTCGACACGTTTTATTACAAGATCGCGAACTTGAAATGACCTTTCTTTTACCTTTTTGTTATAGGCTCGGGTTATAGTGTTCTTTTGCCTCAACATGTTCGCATAAGCTCGTTCCCTCTTTTCTTCTACTATTTCCAATTCAAATTCTCTTACTTCCTTGTTCTCGATGGGTTCTTACAAACTCACTTAATGTGTGGCCATTCCAATCTCGGCCGTTATTACCGCTTCCGATCCATAAACCAGGCAAAATAGTGTTTCTCCCATCGAAGACCTACGTGTCGTTCTGTACGCCCATAGCTCCCAGGAAGTTCATTTGTCAATGCACCTTGGTCACCATCCAACCTTGTTTTTAGGTGTTGTAGTAAGATTTGATTCACGACCTATGTTAATCTATTTTCTTGCGGATGACCTACAGATATAAAATTTGTTGAATTTTCAGCTCAATACACCATTCCACGATTGCTTTACCATTAAACTGAGTTCCATTGTCTGATATCAATACACGAGAAACACCGAACCTGCATATTATATTCGTGTTGCCGCTTCTACCTCAATCCATTTAGTGAAATGTTCGATGCCATGATTGTGAATTTCTTTTGGTCCTGCGTGGGGAGAAATGGACCCACAATATCAATACCTCATTGATCAAATGGATATGCGATTTTTATAACTTCCATTGGTCTAACTGGTTGATTAATTCATTTGAATGCACTTGACATTCTCTACATCTTCTCACAAAATCTTGTGCATCTTTCACCAAAGTAAGCAAAAAAATATCCCTGCCATGTTACTTTCTGAGCTAACGATCTTCCAGGCGAGTGATTTCTACAATTTCCTTCGTGTATCTCTCTAAGAGCATTATTTGCTTTTGTTTGATTCAAACATCATAATAACAGACCAACTACCGCTCTTTTGTATAATTCTCCATTGAGCATTTTAAATCTTATTGCACGATTGGCCACCTTTTGAGTTTCCGTTTTGTCCTCTGGTTCCCTCGTGTTAGATAGTCCACAATGGAATCCTTCCAACTGGACTCGTTTTCAAGTGGTGCCACAACTGCGGGGACTTCTATTTCTGAGTGTTCAACTACAAGGAGAGTGAATTTTCTACTTGTCGACCCTGTAAATGGATTAGCAAATCTCGACAAGGCATCAGCACACTCATTTCAGGACTGTTGTTTGGCTTTAACTGTTATTCGCCATAAATTGAGCTTTAATTGTTGTTCGGATACGGTACTCGATACTGAATTCTCTGAGTTCAATTGCCTATTTCATGAGCCTACCCGATACATCAGGTTTGGCTAAAATTTGTCATAATGGTTAATTTATGAGCACAACTATTTGGTGGTATTGGAAGTATGGTCGTAATTTTTTAGCCGAGGTGACCAATGTTAGGGCCTATTTTTCAATTTCAAGGTACTTCAATTCTGCCTCTTGAATTAGCTTGCTAACATAATAGACTGGACAATGGTCTCCTTTAGCTTCTCATACAGGAACTGCACTTATTGTAATTAATGAGACTGCCAAGTATAAAAAATGGTTCCCCGTGTACTGATTTCATTAGTAACAGCAGAGATGTTAAATACTCTTTCAATTCCTGGAACGCCTTCACACATTTTTCGGACTAAACGAAGTTCTTCACCTTTCTCAAGATTTTGAAAAGTTCAAGCCTTTATCTGCCGATTTTGAGATTAAATTATTTAAACTAGCCTACAGCCCGTAAGTTTCTGCACATCCTTCACACACTTAGGAGATGTCATGCTCATGATGGCTTTAAATTTTTTCAGGGTTAGCCTCAATACCTTGTCTGGTGACCATGTACCCTAAAAAAATTCGCCTCGTACCCCAAAAATGCATTTGTGAGGATTTAACTTCATGCCATATCGTTTCAATATTCGAATGATAGATGATCAGGTTCATTCACACATTGAACTTCCATCATCCTACCAATCTTTTCTTCAAACATCATATTGACCAATTGCTAATATATCGCACCCGAGTTTCATAGCCCAAAAGGCATTACATCATAACAGTACACAACTAATGCAGTAACAAACAAGGTCTTCTCTCAGTCCTCTTCGGCCATTATGATTTGATTAAAGATTTGATAAGCATCCATCATACTTAAGAGTGCACAACCTAAAGTCGAATCCACTAATAGATTTATACAAGACAAGGGGTAAGGATTCCAAGGACAAACTTTGTTTAAATCAGTAAAATCAGCTAGCCATTCAGTAAACTGAATTTCATTAACTTAGCCTACATTTAGCAACTTCTTTACTTCTTCTTCAATGTTAGCATCTCCGTCAGGGCTAAAGTTTCTTTATTTCTGTCGAACAAGCTTTGCCTCCGGATCTACATTCAAATGATGCATTATAACTAAATGGTCAATCCCCTTGAAATCTACTGCCTTCCATGCAAAGATGTCTACATTCTTCTTCAAAAATTTTATCAAATTCGATCAGCTGCTTACCGATCCTCTTTGTCTTCTCAGGGTCGTCCTTAAAAAGTTGAATGGTCTTGTGATCTCCTAGTTGAAATCGGGAAAAGTATCTTGCCTCTTGTGTTTCTTATCTATTTGCTTCATCAAGATCTCCACATCTTCATTAATCACTTGAACCCTCATTGCCTCGATTTTTAGCTTATTCCTCACTTCAGGTTTTATCGAAGTTGTATAGCATTGACGAGGTCCAGTTGATTTTCTCTTGTTTCCCCAATGCCATTATTCATTTTGAACTTCATTTTCAAATGGGGGATGGATACAATTGCTCCAAATTTATTTAACATTGGCCTCCCCACGATCATCTTGTAAGCAAAGAGAGTATCTACGACGAAGAAGATAATTCTCATCGTTTTTCATCTAGGGGCCGAGCCTAATGATATATCGAGTTCTGTGGAGTCTTTTGGCATGATCTACGGTCCCTTGAATCCCATTATTGGTGTATTCACTATTTTCAAGATTATGTTTGCCGAACTTCCCATATCCACCAAAACTTTGTGTACTGCATAATTGGCTACAACCATTGTTATTACCATATGGTCATTTTGAGGGACGATCATACCCTCATAATCCCAGTCATCAATTATAATTGGCAAATTAGTCCGTGCTACTGACAATATGTTCACAGGCTCGTTATGATAATGATTAGAGCGCATCACCCTCACAGGACTCTTTCTTGAATTTGAAGAGTCCCCACCAGTAGGTCCTCCTACTATCACTGAATTTCATCTCATCTCAAGAGATTGTCTCGTTCACTTTCTGCCATTCGAGGCTTGTCACGATGATGGTTATCATTCCTCGGATGATCATCATTTCGACAGTGATTATCATAACGACGGTTATCCTCATTACGAGGCCTATCATGATAGCCTCAATATTGTGGTTGATTTTGCGATCTGGTTCTGGAGCGTCTTACCTCTTTCGTGTGGTTAGCCTCAGGGGCTCTTACTTCCGCTAGAATGCGATCAATAAAATCATTCAAAAAACCATGCTTTACCAATCTTTCAATCTCGTCCTTTAATTGATAACATTCCTCCGCGTTATGCCCCTTGTCTTTTTGAAATTCATAATAATTGTTAGAGTTCTTTTTTTGCCCCACTTTCAGTGGTTTTGGCCATTGAGTCGCATTTAAGTGTTGCACTATCATTAGTGCTCTTCCTCTCGGGACGTTAAGTGGGGGTATATTGTTCATATTTAGTGAATCGGAGGGGTCGTTCATGGTTCCTTCCTAACCTCGATCGGTGTTATGTCTTTTCAATCGTTCATGGGTTGAATACCCTCAGAATCTTTTGATAGATTCATTTCTTCCTCATTTGTGCATTGCTCTTCCAATTGCGTCAATTCCTCTTGGTCTCGTGGGGTACAAAGAGCTAACGTAGAAGAAAGTGGTTTCTTTTTCAGTCCTAACAATAAGAAGGTTACGACGAATTCATAAGTCAATTCTGGTATCTCCAAAACTTCCTGATTACAACGATGCACGAAGTCCCTCAAACTCTCAATAGGACCCTTCTTGGAACCCAACATCGCCAAAGTAGATTTTTTTACTTTTTTGTTGCTCGCAAAATGGTTCTCAAATTTTTGCACCAATTGATATTATAATGCTCGATTTGACTTGTGAACCAGTCTTGTGCCCGGCCCACCAGCGTCATTACAAAGATCTTTGCATTCACCACATTAGACTGGTGATGTAATGTCATTAGCAATTCAAACGAAGTTAAATGAAGTACGGGATCACCTGTTCCATCGTACGTCGGTAGGTTCGACATCTTGAACGAATCTGGTGGTACTTCAGTTATTATATCTTTGCAGAATAGGGAATATCTCGCCATCAGTGCAGATACTGGTATTAGCTTTCTCCTCGGTGGTTCTAGTCTCTGACTGGCTCTAACCAACCTCTCATACAAATCATCAATCTTAACTTTTGATAGTGCGGGCTTTTCTTTCTCCTCACTCATCGATACTTTGCCCTTACGCGACTCAGGTCTTACCTCCATGCAGCTATCCATTTTTTTATTGGATCGTCTTTCTGATACTATCCTGTAGCCTTTCTTTATGCTCAGGGTTCATGTCTCCCGCCCCCTCAGGTTCATGAAACAACCTTCTTGGCATGACAGGTGCGGGGTGCACTTGCTGAATGTTTGGGGTCGTGGGCTTTTGTGCTATGAATTTCCTTAATATCTCCTCAGCATGCTCTTGCATCATTCCATTAAGCCCTTCCTTCGTTAAGGTTATCTTATCCCCAATAGTACCCCCCCCCCCCCAATAACTCAACGAGGCGAATGCTCTGTTACATTCGACGACGACTCTTCAATTTGGACATGCTTCTCTCTTTGATTTTCCGTATCCATCTTCAATATTAAACTCAGCAACTCTTCAGTCATTTCCCATAGACTGCGCCAACTGATTTAGGTCGATTCTATGAATTGAACTAACTCAGTCTGGGTGACGTCGTAATAGAACCAAAAGTAAATCAAATGTGTTTATAGACTACACTTAGGTCAGCCTACATACCTCTAAGGGAATCAAGTCTAATATAGTTCTCATCTAAAATATCCTTCCATTATCGTAGTTATGGTTCGTATATGAACCTACCCAAATTTATGTTATTGGATTGTATTGTCGAGTCTATAGCCTAATAACGAGGATGCAATATTAGTTACGAAGCTTCCTAAATGCTTAGATTGCGGCGTCGTGCTCCCAATAAATGCATGTACTTATAATATTTTCACGTTGTACGGATAAGAGTCTAACAAATGGGACATCATAATAGGACGATACCACGTGTACTCGGTGGATGGTCAGGATAGTAGTTCATCGGTCTGGGTCATGGGTTGGCTCGACCCGTGGTAACAAAAATATGCAAATCTTGTAGTGTTGTGTATATACAACCTCCCCAGGACCTCTTCTGTAAATATGCTTTTATGATGTACATAGCTTGTTCAACTCGTATGTTTATTGAGGCTATACTCAAGTTCAGTGATACGAACCATCGATCCAACCACATTAGAGGCATAGTTCAACTGATTTATAAGATATAATGACGGAGCGGAAGCGATAGATTTTTAAAGAATTGAAGAACACGTCTTCAAACTTCAAGATAAAATTTGAGCGCACTCAAAGAATTGCAAAAGCAAAGATTTTATTAATAATTCTGAAAATAATCATCCTAACAACAATCTAAAAACTTATATTTATAGAAGCACTTCTCCAAATCCTATAAGGATTGGAACTCTTCTAATCTAACTTTAAAATTAATATGACTATTCTAACTTAACCTAAACCAAATATAACTCTACTAACTTAGATCCATATGATTAAGACTCAACTAAAGAAAACAACTCTGAAATTCGTCCAAAAATAAATAGAAAATAGAAAAGTGGTCCAAAAGTGACCAAAACGAAATAATTATGACTCGAAAATTACTATCAACAACTATGTTGGTGAACACCCCAAAAACCTTGAAAAGGTCTCGCGTGCATATGTAAAGGACCTCATAACTCCTCCCGGGTCGAAAATTATAATTTTTCGACATCGTAGAAAATCTCGAAACTTATAGGCTTCTTGTCCTACATCAAACTCCCCCGCCGAAAAAAAACTTGTCCTCAAGTTAATCTTTGTATTTAGTGTGTCATTAGGAAAATAATATTGAAACATGTCAAAATCATTGATAACTCGTGACACATCCATCTCGCCCAATAGTACAGCAATATAGGCTCCACCTTTGATCTCCCTTTCAACAACATAATGATCATATTTTGCATGGAGGAACAAAGTAAATTTCGTAGAACTCATACAACCTAGATTGTCATAAATCTTTTCATCTTTTTCATCACACAGTGACTCCTCTATTTTTCCAGGCCAAATATCACTTTTGTCCAAACTTCTATTGAATTGAGGAAAATTTGGTGATATTTTACTTGGTACCAAATCAATACGACGATGAATCTTGCGATTTGAAATTTCTTCCTCCAATTTCTTTCGAAATTCACTTGAAAAAACCTCTTTTATATCAGTTGACTCCGTAACCGCATGAACATTACTAGGTAAAATCTGAATAGTATTAGAATTGTCTGTAGCCTCTTCTACATGAGTAGATCCCATATTTTCAAGAATCTTCTTTGGATCTTCAATAATTTCAGATTCACCTATTTTTCCAAAAGTTTTCTTTACAACTTTTAAAATTAGAGGTACTTCTTCTTTGTACCCACCACAACGAAAATTAGTATGAGGAGGTTTGTGAATTAACTTCTTAAACTTCTTATCTTCATGAAACGTAGCACGAGCATGAGCACGAAACCCATGCAACGTCAAAGGATTGCCACTCATAGCAGGCTGGATCGGAGGCACAACACCGTCGTGAGCCCAACCATGATTAACTTTCCTGTTTGCACCAATACCGACTGTCAAATCATGGATTGCACGGGTTAGTTCCGTAAACGCCTTTTTATGATTTGTCATGAATTGTTGCATATTCACACTGAGTTCTTCGACTGCAGCACGAAGGCCATCTACACCATTGTTGGCCATCTTCACCCCGGGCAAACCGCAGCCTGATACCACTTGACGGAGCGGAAGCGATAGATTTTTAAAGAATTGAAGAACACGTCTTCAAACTTCAAGATAAAATTTGAGCGCACTCAAAGAATTGCAAAAGCAAAGATTTTATTAATAATTCTGAAAATAATCATCCTAACAACAATCTAAAAACTTATATTTATAGAAGCACTTCTCCAAATCCTATAAGGATTGGAACTCTTCTAATCTAACTTTAAAATTAATATGACTATTCTAACTTAACCTAAACCAAATATAACTCTACTAACTTAGATCCATATGATTAAGACTCAACTAAAGAAAACAACTCTGAAATTCGTCCAAAAATAAATAGAAAATAGAAAAGTGGTCCAAAAGTGACCAAAACGAAATAATTATGACTCGAAAATTACTATCAACAACTATGTTGGTGAACACGCCAAAAACCTTGAAAAGGTCTCGCGTGCATATGTAAAGGACCTCATAACTCCTCCCAGGTCGAAAATTATAATTTTTCGACATCGTAGAAAATCTCGAAACTTATAGGCTTCTTGTCCTACATCATATAAGCGAGGGGCCAACCCTCTATACGAATTTAGGTATAGCACATTCTAATATCAGATATGGCATCAAGATGTTTAAGGTGCTACTCAGATGTGTTGTCGATTGCTTAAATAGGTTGTGAATTGATATAATGATCTTTATAATATCATTAGATTCTTAGTTTACAATTGGATTGGCTCAAAAGTGTTTACGCTCATTATTAGAGCTGAATATTCAAATAACTTAATTGCAAAATCTAGTCATATCATTTCAATTGCAAGTAGTGTTGTTAATACTTAATTGATGGTAAAGATTATTAAATACTTTTTGACAATCAAACTTATTAAATTCACAAAAGGGAATCTAAAGTGCATGAGCCCTGTTGAAAAAGATTGACAAGAATTAATATTGAAAGGCTTGACCAAAGTCTAAATCTCATAGATGTTGATGCCAAGGATTCTGAAATTGTTCTTTTTCCTAGTCTTAGGAAAAAACATGGCTTTGAAAAGAAGAGGTGGGCAGGGCAGGTATGAAAATCCTGTCTTGTGATCAAACTTTCAGATTACCAAAAATGGATTCGCCAAATACAGAGGATCTTTAGTTAATTCTTATATGCATTGCCGTAATATCCTAATTAATAATCTGTTCTCTAAACACTTGTTTAGTTTGCAACGAAACCATTACCGTAAGAAAATATTTTTATATGTTATTGATGTTCCAATAAATATCACGGACTACAAAATCGATTTTTCCCGGCTATATTAATCAGGGAAAATTAATAACATCGACCGGTCATATTAATTAAATTTCAGTACTAGGGTTGCATTCACTCAAACCCCATCACAAATCGTTATAAAAAAAAACCCCATAAGAATAAGAGTCTCTATTTATGAAGTCCAGCTAATTCATCTTTAAATATCCTCACTTATAAGGTAATAGGTAAATTGTCAACTTCATCTAACTACACTTTTTTAGGGGAAAATTACACACCAAACCCCTCATCAAAATTTCCCCACACTTATTGAAAATTACCAACATAATCTCTCAAGGAAATTGTTTGTAAGTTTACAGTGATATAATTGTACAAATTATTAAACATAAGTGGGGTGATTTCTGGTAATTACACAATAAGTAAGGGGATTTGTATATAATTTACCCTTTTTAAAATTATTTTGACCGAGCTTCGAAGGGTTTACTTGTTTTCCATGTGTAGAGGAACTTGTTCATCTTCGAAGATTCTTTTAAAAGGAATTTGTACCAAGTGTATGAAGGGAGGAGCGACCTTCTCGCCGTGGGTACGAATTTTGGCAACATCATTGGTCATGTTATCATCATTTTTCAATATTTCTTCCTCGAAATAAAATGGGTTAAGGTACAATATGAACATGTGTAAAGGAAATCGAGAGGTTTATCAGCTAAAATCTTCTAACACTCAAATTAGTTTGTGGATTTATTAACAACACTGTACATGATATTGAGTTTTTATTAGCAGCACTGCTCTTTAATTAGGTAATATTGTGGTTATACCAAGACTAACCATCTGACTCATGACGCTTGTATGGGGGCAGCCATCTAGCTCACACATGACCGCCTAGGACGATGCTTAGCTCTGTAAGGAATAAATTTGTGTATCTGCTATCGGCTAAAACTTTTAGTCTAGTGATAAGTGCTTCATCCTAACAATTGGCATAGATCATAGCGAAGTCATGAGTTCGAGTCTCCTAGACTGGTGCTGGAGGGTAATTGTGGATTTACTGCTAGCATTGTCATTGTGCAACAGTATGATTCTACATTTATTGGCAGCACAACCCTTTAACTCTAGAATACTCAGGATGACCCGTCCGACACATGACACTTGTGTGGGTGTAACCACCTCACCGTCTAAAACGTTGTTTTGCGCTGCCAAATGTATAAAGAAATAAAGTTGTGCATCTACTATTAGTTATAACTTTTAATTTAATGATATTTGATCTTTAACATAGTCTAATATTAATATAGAATGAAAAGACTAGATAAAGTGAATTAAAAGAGTAATAAAAATGTACATTTTACTTTATAATGTATGGCTATTTAAAATTGAGGTAAGTGGGGTAAGCATGAATTGTACTACAACCTCAAATGGTGTAAATTTACCATTATGGGCCATAGTATACTTGTAAGTCGCAACTCTGGCCTGCTCAGGACGTTGAGGTAATTGGATTAATCATGTTCCCCTCTTTGCCCTTAATAGTTATTTTAGAAAATTAGTTGGGCCTGTAGCAAATATGTTTAGATTATTCTTTCATTTTACTTCTTTAATTTAGCATTAATTTAGTAAGGTATCAAGTTATCTATGTAACAATCAAATGATAGAGTGTAATTTAACTTGTCTTGTGAAAGATATAAGTAAGTGCAAAATCAATTCGGACTAAATTTTAAGAAAATGTACATTTGAAAGGATATGTCTTTGTGCAACTTCATTCCCAAAGTCTACAGATTTGCACAATTAGTGTCATGCAAATGCATTATTTTATATTTTAAATCTCAATTATTAAAAAGTGGATGAAAACTGTTAGTTTAATCACGTGTTTTGCATATGATCAATAATTAATTTAATGGTCTGTGTATTCCACTCGCGAAGTCTCATTTTTTTTAAATTGATGAGATCAAAATTGCAAAACTAATACATCATATTAGACTAATTTTTTTGATTAATATATAATGAGACTAAACTCCAACAAGTGCTATTTTATTGGATCATTATTGCAATTTTCCAAAAAAGTTACTCTTATTAATTAGTTGGTCATAACTAATCAGTTTGGTTTTTGGTATGTTTTCCATCTATTGCTAACATGATTAAATATTTGACTTGGGAGTTTGAATAGGTGTAGAAAGGAAGGCTGTTGGAGTGTGGAAGGTTTGTTTAATTGGCGTACACAGTTGGTAGGGCACGTGGGTGAGAGCAGTCAATTTTTCAATGTACCTATATCCCATCCCCAGAGCCAGACTGAAAGAATTGAAAAGCCACAAATTAAAGATGGGAATCCAATAAATAGACGAACAAGGTTAAAAAAATATGAGTGTTGTCAGTGTTAAGACAAAGTCGGGTTCTATATATATATATATATATATATATATATATATGTATATCTATCTACTACGTTGCATGTAGCTTTCGACACATTTAAGGCTTTGCGTGTTCTTGCTATGGCTTATGTGTGTCCTAAACTTTTAGTACAGGGCCACCCCTCAACCACAACCACCCCCCCCCCCCCAAAAAAAATAAATAAATAAATAAAAGATAAAGCACATGGTTAATTTGTGAGTGATTTTTCGGGGTTTAACATAATAAAAGGCCAAAATGCCAAAAAGGAATCTGTAAATCTGAGTGGCGTTTTGGTCTCATTTACACTTTTAATTAGTACTCAATTTAGTCTCCTAGCATATTAACTGTTGCTAATTTCATCCTAATATTTCCCAAAATTTGAACCCTGAACTGATTGACATTGATCCGGCTGAAATTGACGTTTTCGAAAAGCTTATGATTACATACTTGCAATATGTGGGAAATTCTAAGGTGGATCGGGAGTGTTGCTCTCGATCCATTTTATACCACATATTCAAAATGAGTGGAGTGGTTTTCACACCCACCTAACCTGTGTAAACCACCCCACCTCAAGTATTTGTGTGGTGAAAAATGGATCGGGAGCAACACTCCCAATCCACCATAGAATTACCCCAATATGTGTGTGTGTATATATATATATATTCGGGTAATTCTATGGTGGACCAAGAGTGTTGCTCCCAATCCAATTTTCACCACATAAACACTTGGGGTGGGGTGATTTAAGCAGGGCTATGTGGGTGTGAAAACCAACCCCACTCATTGTGAATGTATGGTGAAAAATGAACCGGGAGCTACACTCCCATTCCACCTTAGAATTTTTCTATATATATATATATATATATTCATGTGGATATTTCAGACCAAATTGAAAGAAAATGGTTAGAATTTTAATTTGATGAAGAATCACCGGTGAAATTTTGTTTTTATCCAATGCTCTCTCAATTTCTCCATCCAAAGATACTATATGTTGAATGTATACATACTTATCCTCTTCTCGGACGTCAAATTTTGCCCAATCAACATCAATTGAATTAGTATTCAAATTTGGTGGAGTAATGTGACAAAATGGACAACAATTAAAAAGTTGTGAAACCAAATTGACAAATTAAGTTTGAACAAGACTAAAATAGAATTATTAATTTGTGAAACCAAATTAACTAATTAAGTTTGAACAAGACTAAAATAGAATTAAAAATTACAAGGCCGACTTTACAATTTCTCCTATAATCAAAACCATTTTAATATATATCACATGAATAATTGCATTTGTTCAACGGAAGTCGTGGGATCTTAGGAATAACTTATTAATATGTTATTAATAAAATAATTAGGACAAAAAAAATAAAGCCTACTAATAAGCTACTATATATATTAACACGGGTAGAAATGAAGTGAGCTTAATTAAAACGAATGATACTGATTATCATTTAGGGCTTCGGGTAATTAAGTTGTCACAAATTTTCAACTTGAGAAACGTATGGAATGTACGTTCAGATTTTGTACTTCTATATATAGAGAGAGAATCGACTTCTAAAGATTTCCAAAGTTGGGAGAATCATCTCCCAACACTGTTAATGGAACTCCTTTGAAGTTTGAAAACTAGTTGATATGATTATAATAAGGGGTTCATAGATGTAATTAGCATTAAAAGAAGGGTAGTCATTATAACTTTATTCTGGTAAAATTAAATAAACTAGATTAATTAGATCAAATCCCAGAAAAAGAATTAAATAATAGTCTACTTTCATATAATATAGAAAAAATTACTAAAACCCCATAAAATAAATTTTTATATCCAAAAAACCCATGAAAATATTTTTCAATCTCAAAATCTCATTTTACAACTTTTTCATTCGAAAAACCCAAAAGTTAAGATTAAAAACTTTTTGGATTAAATTACCTTTAGTGCCTTAAGTTAAGAATTGATCAATCGTTTTCTTTTTTTTCAAAAAGTTTTCTTTTTGAAATCTTCATATTGATAAATTGTATACAGATGAATTTTATTATTAATATTGAATATTTTATATACTTTTATATAATTTATTTTTTATTTTAACATGGTAATTATCTAAGAAAACCCTTTTTAGTTTCTTTTTGAAAATTAAAAAATCAAAATTTTAAAATCAAAATCATAATCAATATTAGCTGTCAATACAAAAGTTCTAATATCCTTAGTTTAGTGCTTAGTGCGAACTAACTGATATTTTTGATGTAGCGTAATAAATGTATGTAAATGATTCATTTAAATAAAATAAATATGTTGCAACAGCAACCTTTCTATTTCCATAATCTATATTAACAAGTCATGACCGACCTAATCTAGTGCATCCAAACACGTATATATTTTATCAGTTTCAAAAAAAAAAGGAAAAAACGTATTTTGTTATGAGCTATATGATATATATCCCATTGCTAGATATTCAATTGTATACTAGGCAATTGTATCAATTAATACTTTTATTGATTCATTGTATCCATCATTTGACAATTTAGGATATTATTATTTCTCTTTCTATCTTATGTAATATTGTAAAACAGTAATTAAATTCAAAAGCTCGCACGCGATTATAGGTTAATTTCATTTAGACGACTGAAAGTTGAAACTAATTGCTACTCTTTAGTTGAACAGAAGATATTATCAGTGAGGAGTTGGAGAAATTTTGTTAGTATAACAAAGGAGTTCTAAATTAAGAAAGTTGGTCGCAATATTATAAGTAACATAGAAACATAGGATAGCAACTTAACATGCCCCTTATGCAGGATGGATTTTCTTTTCTTTTCTTCTTTTAGAATTTATATATGCAGAATGGATTTGGAATTAATTAAATATCTTAAATTTTAAATCCCTTTGGAACAAGTCAATTTCTCATAAGTACTCTTAGAATTAACAAATCAAAAATAAAATTCTTAATGCTTGTTATATTATTTGCGAATGAGTAAGGTTATTCTTGCAATCTTGTTATATATCTCGTATTAGGTTTAATTTAGTTGATGGACGAACAAGCATAGCCAAACTGCCCATTAAATTTGTTCATATGCAGACGAAAAGAACGGAAAATGGACATAAGTACTTTAAAAGAAGATTATCCACTTCTCATATATATGGGTTGAAATGCATATAGGTCAAACTTCAAGGTAATATACATGTCGTTCACATACTTGAGCTTCTGATTGTACTTTTAATCACAATCTCTTAAAGTTTGACGGTGACGATTCTTCGATGATCAAACCGATATGTGAATGAAAAGATCGAGAAATTAAATGCACACAATCAAAATAATGTTTAAACTAAAAAGCGTATCTAAGTGGAATAAGTGAGGAAGTATGTATAGATTTGGAATGTACTATCCAAACAGTTTAGATCAAGTCATCTCGTCTGTGCATGATAATGAATGCTGACATTACTCGATCGATTTGAAACGTTCAGTGCATGAACACTCGTTTTTTTTTTTTTTTTTTTCACCAAGCATTTTTCAATGAAGATGAAGGTTAGTGGATGCAGGATTCATAGTGTTAGTGACTATGGATACTATGAGGGCTCATTTGATGAAAGTGAGCATGTAGATCAACTTCAAAAACTACTACTTCCACATAAATAAGTATACAGAAAAATGCCTTTGTTTACAAAGTAATGCACCTGAAGTAGTTACAGTTTTTGCAAGTGGGATTTTAGCTGTAGCCCTAAAAAATGTATGATAAACTCTTGAGAAATAATAATTAGTTATGGCAAAATATTCTGTTTTTAATCTCTTGAAGAAGGCATAAGGTAATGTATGTCGGCGACTCTTGTTTGCTCCCAATCGTTAATACTGTGCTAGCTCACACTCTTATTTAACCCTTCCTCTCTCTCTCTCTCTCTCTCTCACAGTAGCAAAGCCAAAAAAAAAAAAAACCCTTTTCTCCCAAAAACAAGATTGAAGTCAGTTTCACACCAGTGTTCTGAAAATCGGACCAGACAGTGAACCGAAAAAGTGACCTGGTCATGGGTCACCGGTTCAACCGTCGGGTCAACAGCGGTCGAACCGGTGACGTCATAATTATGCAATAAATAATAGTTAATATACTATTAAATATATAAAATATGAAGAAAAAAATGTATTTCTTATATATATATATATATATATATATATATTGAACTGAAAGAAAACACTGAAATTTCTTATTTACCTCAAGAGTATCTCAAGTATACACAAAATATGCATATCAAAATACATTTCATTAAAGTAATACTGATTCAAAAATGAAGAAACATAAAAGTAATGAGAGGAAAATTTCAGCAATTGGAACCCTAGGTATGCGGGAGCTTATTTTATCTGGTGGAAATGATGGTTGCGCGAGGGGGTGGTGATGGGGTTGAGCGGCGGCGGCAACCCGTCGGGTTGCGCGAGGGGGTGAAGAAGGGTTTCACCTTCTGCCTTTCTCCTTTTCTGTTGCTGAGTGCGATTTTTTTATTTATTTTTTTTGGGGGACGGGGGTTGTTTTCAGATTTTTAAATTTTAAAAGGTTGGATTTCATTTATTTTCAGAACAGCCCAGTTCATTAGTTTTTGGATCTATTTTACCTGTTGAATCGGCGGTTCGAGCAATTTTGACTGGTTTTGAGCCCTGAACGGGTTTTTCGCAAAGTCGGACTGGATTGATGGCTGATTCAAGTTTTAACCGGTCCGGTCCGGTTTTCACAACATTGTTTTCACACATAACCCTAATTTTATTTTATATATATATATATATATTATTTACTACACTTTTGGTGAATGTCTTTGTGGGTGAAGGGTTTAGTACTGTTGCTTAGTGCTCCAAGTGAATTCCTTTACAATCTCCATCAGCATATATTCGTATCAAATGAAAACCCCAAAATCTGCACAAAATATTATCCTCTTTTCAAGTACTCCCATATAAATTATTCTATATAGTGTCTTTAAGTTTGAAGATTCCAATCATTTTCTTCTCCTCCACCATTGATTCCCCTCTGCTTCCCCCACCCTTTTCACTAATGGTGTGTGATAGTAGCATCTATATATATAATATATAGTATATACTATACTTTCTCTCTCATCCCCACTTTCTCTCTAGCTCTCTCTAGGGTTTCTTTTCTAAATAGCATTTTGAGGGTCCATTTGCTGATTGGTGATTGTTTTTTTATTATCATGTTGGGTTCATTCGGTTCATCATCTCATGAGAACGAAGCCGACGATCCATCACCACCAAATGTCTTCCTCCACCGCCACTACCACCACCGGAGCTTCGCGGCCGCCTCGCCGCAAATCCACATGCGCCAGCTGCTAATAAGCTGCGCGGAGCTAATCTCCCGCTCCGATCTCTCCGCCGCTCACCGCCTCATCGCCATTCTATCGACAAATTCTTCGCCGTACGGTGACTCGACGGAGAGATTAGTCCACCAGTTCACTAAAGCCCTATCCCTCCGCCTCAACCGCCACGCCGCCGCTGCCACAACATTCTTCATGAATATTCCCAACACCTCCGCCGCCGCCACCGCCTCCACCAGTAATAACGTCGTAAATCAGGACGATGAAGCCCTTCTTCAATCCTCGTACTTGTCGCTAAATCAAATCACCCCATTCATTAGGTTTAGTCAGCTCACGGCCAATCAAGCAATTCTAGAAGCAATTGAAGGGCAACAAGCAATCCACATCCTCGATTTCGACATCATGCACGGCGTCCAATGGCCGCCATTAATGCAAGCGGTGGCGGAGCGTTATCCGCCGCCCACTCTCCGCATCACCGGCACCGGCACCAATCTCGACATCCTCCGAAGAACCGGGGATCGCTTAGCAAAATTCGCTCATTCATTACGCCTCAGATTCCAATTTCACCCCCTGATTGTCCTCGCGAACGAGGACCCTATTTCGATCACATCATCAGTCCATATCTCCCCCGACGAAACCCTGGCCGTCAACTGCGTGCACTACCTCCACCGCCTTCTTAAGGACCGGGACCGCCTCCGCCTCTTCCTCCACCGCATCAAAGCCATGTCCCCTAGAGTCATCACGGTAGCCGAAAGGGAGGCGAACCACAATCATCCCATATTCCAGCAGCGTTTCGTGGAGGCGGTTGATCATTACGCAGCGGTGTTCGATTCTCTCGAAGCTACGCTGCCGCCCAACAGCCGTGAGAGGCTGGCGGTGGAGCAGATATGGTTCGGGAGAGAGATTGCGGATATCGTGGCGGCGGAGGGAGAGAACAGGAGAGAAAGGCATGAAAGGTTTAGATCATGGGAGGTGATGTTGAGAAGCTCAGGTTTCAGTAATATTCCATTGAGCCCTTTTGCACTATCGCAAGCTAAACTTTTGTTGAGGCTTCATTACCCTTCTGAAGGATATAATCTTCATATTTTGAACAATTCATTCTTCTTGGGATGGCAGAATCAACCCCTTTTCTCGATATCTTCATGGCACTGATCATATCAAAATGATATATATTTATATATATATATGATCATAATTCTGAAACCCTAACCCTAGCTAATTTCATCCCTAAACCTGCTGCATGGATTTTGAGATGGAAATTTGGAGGATAATTACAGTATACCCTGCACCTTTCTCCTACCTTCCATTGACTTGTTGTTCACTCAGATTTTTAATTTCTTGGAGTGCTAAAACTGCTACTGGATACTTTTATCCTTATACTAGTGGTGCTTAATTGGTTAGGTTCATTTTATAATTTTTATTTAATGATTTTCTTTGTGTAATCTCATACTAGAATTATTGATTTTTATCAAAGATTCCATAAACCTAATCCGATCTATCAGCCCATTCAGGAGGCAATAATCGATGTATGTGGCATATTAAATCCGTTAAATATATTTTACTTAAATGTTAATTATCATTATCTTGTGGAGGGCTGTTTGTCATCTAATTGTACTGGTGGGGTTGGTTAATCCCTTTTCATCTTTAATGCTCTAATAATGCTTAACTTTCTCTCAATTATTATATGATATTATACATTTTGATATTCTTTATCTTGTTTGCTTTCTTAGTTATACTTTTTAAGAAAAATAATATACCTAGTTGGTGGTTAATGGAAAGTATTTATACTAAAAGACTAAGTTCTTTACAAAGGTGCCATGATCAATTCATAGTTTTGGTATCCCTAAAATTCCTTTGTCTCCATTCAAGATGAGGTGTGAGATGCATGAGTGTTTTTGTTTTCTGCACAAAGCGAGCACCCGTATATATCTATTGATTGTCTTTGAGATCGCACCATTTATTACCCTAATTTGTGCCTTTTGTCCCCTCAGCAAAACCATAAAAGTTGTCAAATAAACTCTCTCATGTTGCCAACCCTGCCCCCTAGAGGACCCTATAGTCTTAACAATGGGATCTCTCTCGTGTCTAGTGGTATATATATTACATGGACCACACTACTATCTCTCTTTGTCGATTCTTCTTGTTTATGGGTTTCTCAAGCATCTACTGATGATCATGATCATATATATATTTAATTTTATATAGTCTCTAATTTGTGTGTTTGTGTGTGTGTGTGTGTGTTTTAATGGTTGCTAGAGAGAAACATAGTCTTATCTCAATTTTCATACTTGAGTCCAAAAACAGCAAAAATGAAGTAATTAAACAAAACCCCGCCAACTTAAAGTTTATGATCTATGCGGAATTTAGAGTGAATCAGAGCTTTATATCATCTAAAGAATATATATATATATATACGCTTAATATTTAAACCATATATATAGATAGATATATATTACATGCTTAGTATTTAATCTAGAAGGGTTTCTCGGCCACATATAATTAATCACCAGACAAATCCTATAATATTAATTTGTTTTGTGATTGGTAAGATTTGTTTGTGGTTATTTTTTATTAATGTATTTAATTTTGATTATCAAGTCATGAAGAAGGTAGAATTTCTCTGTATAGATAGATGGGTAGATACAGTAGCAAGTAGTAATAATTTCATTTAGAGCAATAAATTCTTTCATAGTTTTCAGGTCCAGAATAAGTAAAAGAAAGATCCTGAAATCTTGTTATTCAGTGGAATGATGCAATAGTTCATGTGATTAGAAAGGGAGGGAGGGAGAGGAGAGAGAATAGGGTTGTGAATAATGTACAAGTTTAGTAGGTGAGGGTGATAAGATGTTTACTAGTAATGTATTTTCATGACGCCCACGCAACACCACTGCACATCAACAACATATATATGCTTTTGCTTCTGCCTTTGCTAATTTTTGCTTCCTCATTTCCTCATTTATATATATATGTGTGTATACATATATATATATATATATATTCTTCGGGATGATGGACGGCTGATATTGCTTGACGTCGCACGCGTGCCAATATATATTTTATTTATAAAGGCAGCTATGGCAGAACATGTGTGATTATGTGGTGGACCGAGACCATTGGTCCAGGTCCACTTTTCACCATAGGATCTCCCAATAGGGGGTAATTTACTAAATTATCCCCCCTATTAGGGGATCCTATGGTGAAAAGTGGATCGGGACCAATGGTCTCGGTCCACCATAGAATCACCCGGCAGAACATCAAAGTCTTTTAATTTTCTTAGAAGAATATTATAGATATGCAGAGATAACTACACCTAATATTGGATGTACCCTTTATCTGGTTGGTGTTAAACAGAATAAGAAGCTTGAGAATTTAAGGGTACGAGGTTTTGTAGTTTAATTAGTTTCAGCAGAAGATGCAGTTTTTGGGTAAAGTTGTCATAAATTAATTACATATACTAAATTATAAGAATTTTTTCTTTGTAATAATGACGTGTACAGATTTAATCAATAACAAAATTGATGATTTAGATTGTCATTTAAAAAAAAAAAAAAGTGATACAATATGTAAGCCACCAGTGACAATTTTCTTTTGTCACCAGATTGTCACTATATATATTTCAAAAATAATTGTTATTAATGCCCACTTAAACGCATGTGTTTGTCATTATTCACTACAATAAAAAAAATATTAATCATGACAATATAAAATTAATTATCACTATTGATTGCATTAAGCATCTATAAATTTTATTGTCATAATAAATATTTCACAAATCTAATTGCAAATAAATCTATTTTCGAATCATCGGTATTTTCAATTAATGATAAAAGTATCAACAAAATAATGACATACAAATTACTTTACAATTCAGGCAACTAAATATTTATATATATATATATATATAATATATATATATATATATATATAATCACTAAGTCATTGACAATTTGTATTGTTGCTCAATTGTTACTTTACATGTGTTAGTGCAGTTTCATGATAACTACAACAAATACACAATATCTATGTATATTCTACCTACTTCTTTTCACTATACTATGGTTGTATATAAAAATCTTGGCATTTAATATATATATATATATATTAACATTTTTTACAAAGTCAGCTAGTATTGTCAATCCTGATAATCTTTTCAATTTGGTACTACTTTATTTTGTATTTTGTTATCATTTATATGCACGTTGAAAATATTTCATTAGATATGCCATTGATATGGAAGTTAAAAAAAATATCACGCATGTATATTAAGTTGACTATAACATAAAACACCAAAGTGCAATAAAGTATTTGAAACATAAATTTTGCAATGATTGAACTTATAAGAGACTGGGGGCAACCTCAGCAGAGTTGGTCGGGCAGCTGAGCTTTTGTGCCTTAGGGCACGAGTTCGAGTCCCCTTGAAGGAATGCGTATTGGCCTCTTCTGTTGTGAGTCTGTCAGTTATGGGCAACCTAGGCAGACTTATCTCTCTTGTATAGTTTGCAGACTATTGCACATGGGCGGGGTTTACCCATTGCGCACCTAAGAGTAGCGACTGCGGGTTTCCCTCGTCATAAAAAAAAAAAAAAAAAAAACTTATAAGAGACATTATTCTAACAAGATAAAAGTTATTGTTGCTTAATATAATTCATTAGTAACAAAATTACAATTATTACCTATAAAAAATTTAAACTTTCGTTTAACACTTCAAGTTTGCCATTAATATGTCCTTTTTTTTTTCTTATTTTGTATTACGTGATGTTGTCTTCTATCTTGAAAATGAGGGTTTTCGAGACAAATTCTAAAAGGTTCAACTGAAAATTACATGTGTTATTGATCACACCATGAACAAGTGACAAATCACTACAAGAAAAAGTATCTTTTAGTGGTAAGATATTCATTAACAATGTTAAAATCATCACTATGTATTAGTTAAATAAGATAAATTTCTTCACAAAATGGATTTTAAAGTTATAAAAATTATGTCTAAATTGTCACTAGAGAAGCACAAATGTATCACTATCATTATGATGATTTCTGTTGTCACTAGATCAGTGTCATTAAATATAAAAATGGACTACTCTTAACCCTCGCGTCACTAATTGTCAATAGTGACAATTTATATGCAATTATGTAACATCACAAAAATTGGTTATATATATACAATTAGTGACAGTTTTAATTTTGTTGCTCGATATAATGTCACTAGCATTCTATTTTTTAAGCTAGTAGTAAACTAATATTAACGCCTTATTCTTCTTTTATTAACACTAAATATATACAAAATGTATTTCCTCTCTATCAACTTCAATTTACAAATAAATTTATATGATTGAATATGATATGAACCAACGGGGGTTGGTCCGAGTGGTAAGCAACTCGGTTCCGCTTAAGCAGGGTCTCGGGTTCGATTCCTTGTGTACGCAGTTACCCCCGTTGGGAGACTCACCCAACAGGCTAGGTGTGCGACCCGGGTCGACTAACAGATTAGTCCGACAATGCTCGGGATACTGTAATAGGCAACAAAAAAAAAAAATATATATATGATATGAAAGCGATGTTAAATAAAAATCTTAGGTTATTAATTTTACCGTTATCCGTTGTATGAGAGAGAATTGCACTTATAACAATACAAAATCCTTTGGATATTGTTTGACCTTGGAGCCGATATATAAAGGAATCTTGAGCAAATTTTTGAAGCAAAAGGTGGAGAATCCGAGATCCCTGCTTCCTCAAATGTGTCTCTCACTTTGTGCCTCTGTCGCACTTCCAATAAATTGTTACTTTAATACAAAATCAAGGCACATGATATAATAATAACACAAGCAATTGCATCAGAAAAATAACACAGGCAATTTTGCGGCAATTTGAATTTTCTGATGCAATACTTCTCATATTTCCTTTGATATATATATATATATATATTAAGTACTATACAATATATTTCAAAAAATATAAATTTAATATAGGTAATATATACTTTATATGAAAGTGTATTACGAAATACGAGATGATATATTACTTTAAAGTAAAAGATGTGAAGTGAAACTACATGCTTATAGCGTAGATGTGTTACAAACACAAAACAAAACAACAAATTGGGAACAAGCATCAAAACTGCCCGAAACTTGCGTTTGACATTATATTTTGTCACATAGCAATTTGTACAGTTTCTAAATGATACAAAAAGCAAAAAAAGTTTAATAATCATATAATAAATTAATGAGTGCTTTAAGGATATTCCTTGTGATCTAATTATATATTAATAAATCATTGAGTGGGCATCTTCCAGCCCTTTTCTTTAAATAAATAATGAAAGCTATTAAGCTGATAGAATATTTTAATGTGTGGGATTGTTCCAAATTAGTGTGTATTATGCGTGCTGTGAGGGAGACAGCGAAGGCATAAATTGCGAGGCAAAATTTTAATGCTTCCAAATAAACTAACTAATGTTGTTAAGGTAATGTTGCTAACATGCCCTGCCAACCATTTCATTCCTCGAGAAACCATTACTTGGCTCTTTGATTACTCCAAAAGTAAGCTGGTTTCCTTAATTAATTCTTCTTTTTTTTCCTATTTCCTCTTTCATTAAACTCGCACAAAAAGAGGTTAAGCTAATCTGGAATACTCTGGTAGTTTAAATAGAATGTCTCGAATCCATGTCATTAGTGTATGCATAAAACTTCCTAAATAGATGTTCTTGTAATCACGCCTAATAATATTTTGAGAGATCAATCGTGCCCTTTCGTTCATGAGGATACCTTGAAAGTCCCCCACAATATTTCATAATTTAGGATGAATCGCAATTTTTCATTTAATAAATTCGGTCAATTTCAATTTCAATTTATTTTAATTTTATTTGTTACGAAATTCTCACCAAGGTTCCATAGCTATAAGAAAAAGACTCGTAATTAATTTCATTTGGAACTTCCTTCAAATTCTGAGTTGAATATGTTTTTTAAATGTCCAAGATTAAGTCAACTGACAAGTCATTAGGCTAAAAGAAAATGGAAAGAAAGAATATGTGGCTCATTTCTCTCAATTGGAAAGAAACTCCACAATTCTACCACCAAATTTACTTTAATATAACGTGGAAAAATATCATGAAATATTTCAAAAGTTAACAATAGAAGGGAATTCAGAATTGAGTGATTTGCCTCTCCCGTTATTGTAAGCTATGATTTTAAATACCATACCTACCCAAATCTTAGGTCTGATTTTGAGTTTTATTTCCAATTTAAAAAGACTTTTTTAATATAATTAATTTAAGAAAGACTTACATTTGATGTAATTATATTGAAGAAGTTCAAACTCTATTCTTGAGAAGAGAAAATTCCACATGATTTGTCCAAAATTATGAATTTTTTTTTATCAATTTCCCTTAAATTTCACGATTAACGCACATCCTTAAGACCTCAGGAACGTGTAGCTCACATTTCTTAGGTTAAGTAATTTCCTTTTTAAGTGTATCAAGTAAAATAGTTTCTTATGTTAAGAATAGTAAGTATAAATTAACCAAATCATCATTTTAAAACTTTGTGTTTTATGTGTCTGGATTATTTAAATTAAACATCTCATAATAAATAAAAGAATTGTAAATATTAACAACTTTATTTTTGTTATTTATAAAATGATAAGAAAACGTCTTAAGAGACAAACTTTTATAGATGAAAATCTAAAATATAATAAGCATCTCAATACATATCATAATTTATGTACCTCGTTATAATTTGTTTCCTCTTAGTTTCAATTATCCAAAGGGTAATTCAGTACAAGTAATACCATAATAGTAAGCTCAATGGCAATAGAACGATGATAATTGATACATGTTATTTTTTGACTGATCAATAGTTACCACTTTATCATTTTTTAGATTTTTTGAAGATAAATATGCAGCAAATGCAATTGATTGATTTTTTTTCTAATTAACGCTCGTCACAACAAAATAGTTTATTACGAATATGAAACGACGAGTTTTAGTCATGTGACAAATAACATCTTTTGTTGATGTGTAAATTTTTAAAGAAAATAAATATATAGTATCGATTAGATACAATTTTTACACTTGTAAATTATAATGCACAATCACTTATCCCAAAACAAAAACAAGGGAACAAAAATTATTCTCCATAATGGCTGAGTTGTGATTTGAAGAGAATATACTAGAGCTACATGCACATATCCTTGTCATTAATATCATAGCAACTCAATGTGGATAAAGTGTCCACTCAAGTATGAACTTAGAGGCATATATATATATATATATATATATATATATATATATATATATATTTAAACTAGTAAAGTTGATTACTTCTGGAGTTGGTAAATATGCGTGAAAAGGCATATATACATATAGGAGACTAATCAATGCCCAACTTGGTGGAAATAGTAACATTATTTGATGTTTCCCCATTGCATAGTGTTCTTTTGACAAATGGGATTGTGATATTACATGTAAAAAAACGTAAAGATAAAAATATAAATATAGACATGAAATCAATCATTCAATTGACTGTTGAAATGATAGATCCAAAGTGAAAGGGGAAAAGGAACAAGCAACGTACATTTAATTTATTAATTTAAACAAAATATGCACTTCTTTCGTGTGTAGCCTAGCTAGCCGCTAATTTCAAAGGCAAAAACAACATACCTCCTCTCAGGACCGAGCCATGAGTATTCTACTTCAGAGTTACTTGACGTCCGCCATTAAGTTACTACATCTGCATCTCTACTTTTGTTACAGGGAAATAAATATGGTTGCTGATCGGTTGGCGAAAATTGGAGCTGAAAACCAAGACCACGCTGATCTTGCCCGGATTTTTTGACCCCCCTTGTACATAAGGACCGTGGTAGTACTGTGTACCGTTTTGTCAGGCGTGGCCATATCTGTACAAAATCTTGTATGTTGATTTAATTCTATGTCTATATTGTTAGATACTATAATATGTTTCCATATCTTTTTAGTATTCATATTAATTTAGGTTTTCTTATGTTTCCTTATATTTATCTTTTCCTTGTTTATAGTTAGGATTTATTACTTACCAAATACATGTATTTCTATAAATATGTTATTCGGTAATACAAGTTCCCTACGGGGTTTTCTCTAATCTAACATGGTATTAGAGTCATGACTTCGAGCCATCGTTTCTTGATCTCTCGCTTCCGCCCCATCCTCAAGTCGTCGTTCCCGTCCGTCGCCCCTTATCTAGTTTAGTTTTTCTTTATTTATTATTTTTTTCTTTTTTTCTCATATGGCCGCCGCCACTCTCTCTCTTGGTCGCCGCCGCCGCCAGCTTCTTCTCCCTTATCTCGTTTTCTCTTCTTGTTGTTCTACTATGGCCACCGCTGCTAGGACTGGGCGTTCAGATCGGGTAATTCGGATCCGAACCGACCCGATCGGGTTCGGACTAATCGGATCGGGTAAATCGGGTATTTAATCGGATTCGGGTTATTCGGGTTCGGAATAGTGATGTTCGGGTTCGGGTTCTAATTTTCAGTTTTCGGGTAATTCGGGTACCCGAATTATCCGAAATAAAAAAAAATTAAAAATATATATATTTTTTTTTTGGTTACATGACAAATAAAAAATATAATTATACTCAAATGGGTTGAAATATTTATCAGTATTATCTTATGAGCTTCAGAATATATTATATATAGATGTTCGAGATAATTTATATGCTTCATCAAGAAAAGTATGAATTTTAAGTTGGTTCCGATGATATAATATAAACTCTCCTCCAATCTATTTATGTGGCTACAACACCAAAATAATTTTGCATTCATTTCATTTTGATTTCAAGGATAAGATTATAAAACTCCAAGGAGAATGTTAATTGTTAATTAATCAAATCGATTTACTGGAGATATATTCATAATTGTGCTTTCTTTAATCAACCTATAAATATATTCTAGAATAATGTTTGTTAACAAAGAGAATGTTACTTTTAAAATTTTAATATGTATTAAGTATAATTTTAAACTTATAATCTAGCTATTATTTATTGAAGGTATATGTAATCAGTTACTATTTTTTCTTTTGGGGTGCATTCAATCAATCGACATTGATAATGCTAATTAATTACATGCTAATTTTTAGATGACTACTACATAAGATATTTCGTTAAATATTTACAAATTAATTTTTGGTCCTTGATTTAATGAAAATTAGAATTGTAGAGGCCCAAAAAATTCGACCCAAACTTTTTTTTCAAAATATCAAAAAACCCGAACGTGAATCTGAACCGAACCCGATTAACCCGAGAAAATCGGTTCGGATTTGGTTTTCATGTTTCGCTACCCGAAAATCGAATAACCCGAACCCGAAAATCCAATCTGAACGCCCACCCCTAACCACCGCTGCCTTCTTTCTTTGGCCGCGGACCGCCGCGCTTAGCCGCTGCCGCCTTTAGTTTTGTTAGTTGCCGCCGCTCACCATTAGAAAACGAGGATTTGGAGCCATCGCCTTTTTATTTTATGCCGCCGCTTTCTCTCTTTGGTTGCGGGCCGCTGCGCTTGGCCGCCTTTCATTTTTTGTTATTTGCCGTCGCTCACCCTTGAAAAACGAGGACTTTGAGCCGCCGCCGCTATCTTTTACATTTGTCGCCGTCTTCTTCTCAAATTCTCTATGACCGAATTTCTTTAGTCTAGTCTCAATATTCAAGACTCTCACGTTTCGACTGCGGGAGAGTGTTAGATAATATAATATGTTTCCATATCTTTCTAGTATTCATATTAATTTAGGTTTCCTTATGTTTCCTTATATTTATCTTTTTCTTGTTTATAGTTAGTGTTTCTTGTTTACCAAGTACATGTATCTCTATAAATATGTTATTCGGTAATACAAGTTTCCTACGGGGTTTTCTCTAATCTAACATATATGAGTGTGGTTTGCTCAAAATAAAATAAAATTATATAGGTCAAATATGTGGTCTCAACACTTACTTTTATCCCACTTTAACGTCAAAAGACTGTTAGGAATACAGAATATTCCATTATTTGCATGGAATATTCCTACATACAAAGGCAAAATGAAAAAAATATATATCATTTTCCGTCAATTCCTAATGGACCATCTCGATGCATTTTAGAATTGAAGCACTAAAGTGGGACAAAAATAAATTTGACGGATCACCAATAATATTTGGCCCACCATATATATAGTGAAGCTATTATAAGTTTTTATTAAAAAAATGTGAGTTTTTGTTATGAGTCCAAAATAAATAAGTTTTTTTATTATTATTATTAAACTGTCTTTGTCTCTATGAAATAATTGTGGGATATCGATCCTTTATTAGGCTCCAAATTAAAAAAGTAGTAAAAGAATTGTTAAAGAGGAAATAAATCAGGGATACTACTACCTCACACTGTAAGTACTAACATTTTTTTTTTTTTTTGAAATTTCAGGGTAAATCTCCGTCAGTCACCCGGCAGAGCAAACCTGTACATACGCAATAGCCTGCAAACCACGTATGTGGGTAATCTGCCCTGGGTTACCCATAAGCGACTAACTCAATAAGCTCAAGGGCCCCCAGGGGAGGATGTAGGAATAAAACCTCCAATCCCCTTCTCCTGGGTTTCCAACCCGGGTGGGTTCTCACAGCGAATGCCTTGTGGACCACTGGACCACACCCTAACATTTTGAATTGATGGAAATTGTAAATTCCCATTCTAAGTAGTTCATAAAGTTTCAGCTGATGGGTGATTCTATGACAGATCGAGTACAATGGCCCAAGTGTGTACTAGTGTCTATCTATTTCACACAAGTGTGTGTGAAAAATACACACAATATACTTTACTATGTGGGAGAGATAGACACTAGAACAACTGAACTTGTTGTAGCATAGTTTTTTCCTCAGCTGATCTAGTGGAAGCACAACATTTAAAATTCAATCACAAACAATGTGAGACAATTTATCCGCCTAAAATAAACGAGTTGACACTACAAGAAAACACCCCAAATAGCATCGTAATTTAGCATGGACAATTATTTCGCTGCTGATTAGTATCGCTTTTAGCAAGGAATACGAATTTCGTGGGATCCAATTTCGAAAATTAAGAGCAGCAACGCGAATTGTCGTTGCTGAGTTCAGGAGCGAATTCTTTTGCTTGCTGTAATTCGATGCTGGCTTATATCGAAAATGTAACTTTTGGAGGGAGTTTTCCCTCCAAAAACTTCGTTGCTGCATTCCTTGCTGAATATTTCCATAAGAATACTTTATTATTAGCAGCAAAACGTTTCCTTGCAAAATGTAAATCGAAAAAATGATCAATCATAGCAACGAAAAGTGACGTTGCTAAATATATGTATGATAAATTAAAAAACAATATAATTATTTTTCTTAAACGTATAACTATTTAATAATTGCATTAACACTAGTTGCCTATATTATAAAGGGAAAACTGCAAAAAAAAACCCTGTGAAATCTAAAATTGGCTGAAAACCCCCTGTGAAAAAAAAATAAGCTAAAAACCCCCTGTATTATTTTGAAATTGCACGAAACCCCCCCTCCGTCACAAACTTTAACACCGTTAATTTTAAAATGCAAAAAAACCCCTGTCAAATATTTTATTGGCTGAAAACCCCCTGTGAAAAAAATAAGTGGCTGAAAACCCCCTGTGTAATTCTGAAATTGCACGAAACCCCCCCCCCCTGCGGTTAACTTTTTTGGAGCTTCTCGACTGGCTGTGCGCATCTTTACGAGAATATAAAGAAATCAACCACATTGTCAATTGGGTCCATCATTTCATTGCATTATTTTTCTCTTTTATCACTATTTTTTTGCCTAATAAGCTAAATATGCCCTTACCAATAATCTAAGAGTAAAAAAGAGAAACATAAGAAAAAGATACAATAGTTACCTTTTTTTAAACATAGAAAATAAATTTTAATGCAAGTTTGTCCTATTATATAAAAAATATTCAATTTATAATTTAAAAAATTAAATGTAGAAATTCTAAGATATACCTAACAAATTATTTGTACATCAAATAACTTTGACATTTAAATTTTGGAATCCATACATTTCGCATTCAACCATTTTAAAGCATAAAGTTACGCTATATCTATATACATATGGAAGAGAAGACATTTCTGGTTTTACTAAGCAGACATTTTTTACTCAGCCGCCGTGTCCTTTAATTTTAAAAGTCATGTGACTGTGCTCGCTTTAATGTCAAGAGATATTTTTTAATCAGTCGTCGTGTCCTTTAATGTGCTTATGTTTAATAATAATTCTTTGTACCCTAAAGTTGTTTCCTTATCTCGATGAAAGATCTTGGGCAGATCTTGAAATTCTATATCCTCGATAAAGGTTAATTAAAGTTGTCAATTGGGTCCATCGTTTCATTGCATTGTTTTTCTCTTTTATCACTATTTTTTTACCTAATAAGCTAAATATGCCCTTACAAAGAATTAATTAAAGTTAAAGGTTAATTATTAAAGTTAAAGAATTAATTAAAGTTAAAGTTAAAGGTTAATTTCAAGCTAGGATAAAGCTAAATATGCCCTTACAAAGAACAATCTCTTCCTCCACCAAACCCTACAAAGAATTTTCAGAGTATAAACAGGGGATATTTGTGAATATCATCTACCACGAAAAAGGGGAGATATAAACAGAGGAGATAAGGGATCATCTTGCACGAGTAGAAACAGAGTATAAACAGGGGACCGTATCAACATTGATTGGTGGGTTTTAAAGTTAATCATTGCAATGACCAATGGTGGGTACGTAATTATTATTGATTTTTTAACTTTAAAAAGATATATCTATCATTAATTAATGTCTAATAATGTGCTTATGTTTAATAATAATTCTTTGTACCCTAAAGTTGTTTCCTTATCTTGATGAAAGATCTTGGGATTATATATATATATATATATATGGAAGAGAAGACACGTCTGGTTTTACTCAGCAGACATTTTTTACTCAGTCGCCGTGTCCTTTAATTTCAAGAGTCATGTGACTGTGCGCGCTTTAATGTCATGAGACATTTTTTACTCAGCCGCCGTGTCATTTAAAGTTGTTTCCTTATCTCGATGAAAGATCTTGAATTTTCACATCCTCGATAAAGGTTAATTAAAGTTGTCAGTTGGGTCTATCGTTTCATTGCATTGTTTTTCTCTTTTATCACTATTTTTTTACCTATAAACTAAATATGCCCTTACAAAGAATTAATTAAAGTTAAAGGTAAAGGTTAATTAAAGTTAACCTTTACCTTTAACTATATAATCACTATTTTTAAGATAAAGGTTAATTAAATTTAGTGAGGATCAAAATCAAACAATCTCTTCCTCCACCAAACCCTACAAAGAATTTTCAGAGTATAAACAGGGGATAATTGTGAGGATCATCTTCCACGAAAAAGGGGAGATATAAAGAGGGGAAACAGGGGATCATCTTGCACGAGTAGCAACAGAGTATAAACAGGGGATAGTTCATATAAACAATCATGGAACGAGGTACAATTTCTAATAATGGACTTAGTTTCCTTTGTGGGGATATAATTTTTCATGTTATGGGAAGGTTATCAAGGGATGCATGCATTGTGGAGGCAGCCCGATTGGGTCTTTTATCAAAATATTTTCAACATTGTTGGTATTCCATCCCTACTCTTTTATTCGATATTAACCGTTTTGAACAAAGGGGTTATCCTGGTTTAGATTTTATTCATTTTGTTAATCGCACTATACTTGAACATAATGAAAGTGTGGTTGAAACCTTGAGTTTTGAGTTACCAATGGGGGCCGAGGCATTGCATTCGATAAGGCAAGAGTGGGTGGCGTTTGGAATAGATCATTCTGTGCGTATACTGAAATTAGTCGGCCGGTTGTCCACTTCACTCCCTAACGGCCTGTTTTTGTCACAAACTCTTGTTCAGTTAAAATTATATCTACCGAACTATATTGTTAGGTGGGAAGATAGATATAATTTACGAAATTTAAAAAGACTCATATTGAAGCACATCGTGCTGTATGATAACACATTTTCTTCCCGCCTTGGAAAATGGTGTCCCGAGTTGAATGATTTGCAGTTATTCAACTGTGATTTTAGAGGACTAACAGAATTTGAGGCATATTTGCCTTCTGTAAAAATATTCAAGATGGCATTCAATCGGGCCCAAGGAAATGTGAATATAAAAGTACACTTCCCCAATGCAGATGTCCTTATTATTTTATTGAAACAAGACGAACAGGGTCCGGGGCATTTAAAAGTATTGGGGTCGTTACCTCGTTCTTTACAGTGGATAGTACACCGTCATCGAAACTACATCGGATCAACTTGCTCGACATACCGACTACTTCGAGAGGTTGTAAAAATGACGAAAGAATTGCTGTCCAGCGAACGAGCACGTGTCCCGGTTGATTTTGTTAGGGTATATCCATCTATGATTGTTTTAATAAGTGCAAATGCTTTTAAGAAGTTGTTTTGATTTTTTTTTTTGAATTGTTTGTTTAGAGGTTGGCGCATGTGGAGTCTTTACATCACATCATGGCGAGGTACTTTTTTGTTAATATGCACCGCCTAGAGATCAAGTGTTCGAAGCTACTTGACAATCTTGCTGTCACATTGGTGCTCATCAGTAGATGTACAAGCTTGAATGAGCTTAAAGTCGATTTGGTGGTAATATTTTAAGTTTTATGGTTTGTCGCTTATTAGTTATTACATGGTTTATTAAGCACTTTCTTTGTTTGAGTTTCTAAAATAAAATTGCAATTGACTTAACATGTGTAGGGTGCACAATGGAAAAACGCGGGCATTAGTGTATCCAACTACGTAAAAGACTGGAAGTTGCAAGCAATGGGATTGGAGGCATTGAATGAGGTCTCGATCTTCAACTTCTCGGGTACTGATTGTGAGCTAAGCTACATTCTGTACGTGTTGTCGCAAGCAACTGAGTTGGGTACACTAAATATCTATTGTGTTAATCAATTTTTTGATGATCCAATTGGTGTGTATAAGAGGGCATCAATTAGAGCGTATGAAGCTACCGCGTCAAACAATGTGCAAATTCGTTTCATAAAAGGGGCTTACCCTAGAATAAGAGGAGAATGAAAATTGCACCGAGTCCAAGTGTTTGATGGTGTACACCAGGTGTTTGATTTAGTGACACAATTATGTATATATCTTGAAAGTATTTCAATTTCTCGAAAAAACGAAGGTGGTGTCTCTTGATCATTAAACTTAGCAAGAAAACTAGTAGAAGTAAACCTTTGGTTTTTTGATTGAAAATGAACATTTTTAGAGTTTACAAGAATTCACTCTTTCTATGCGAATTTGCTAAAGAATAAAATAAAAAGAGTAAAGTCTATTATCTTAATTAATTGTTAATCTAGCTAGAAGGTTAAGGATAATTATTAAGTCCATTCGAATTTATTGAAATATTGAGTTATTTTCCTTTAACAATATATATTATAACTAAATGAACAAAAATTATTATTATCCAGGCTCCCGAGCCTACAAACAAGTATTTGTTTTGCTCGACAAATTCTTGTTAGATTCAGCTCGAACTCAAAAATTATTAAAGCAGTCCGACTCGATGCCCACCCCTACCCTAAACCCTAAAGTAACCCTAAACTAACCTAAAGCCCATATATTCGTTTGTATTCTTCATGTATATTTGAAATGAAAATAAATATTAAATTAAAAATAAGAATAAAATAACCCGTATATTTGAAATGGAAAAAAAATACTTATCATCAATTATAAATAAAATAAACATTAATTAAGATTAAGTAAGGACTTAAAAAGATTTGTTAACTCCAGCGTGAAGAAAGCCATTCAAAGCTGTAGGATAGGTTATCGGTTCAGTCCGGTTTAACCGAACCTGAAAACCGAGCCGAACCAAAAATTGAACTTTATTAAAAAAATCTAAAAACCGAACCAAAATTTCCAATTCGGTTTGAACCGAAATGTCAGTTTTCGGTAGTTTCAGACAGTCCATTCAATTCGTGAACACCCTTAACTGTAGTCGACCGATAACGTCATAAACATGTAATAAATACATTAATATTAAAAAGTTATAAAAAGATTATAAAAAATTGTATATGTATATTTATCTATTTTGTCATATATTTTTATAAATTTAATATAATCTAAAACACAATCAAAAATACTAATTTAGAAAATGAAGTTACAAGAGGAAACAAAATAAAATGATAAAAATAATGCATATCCTCCACCAAGCCCTTTGTTCTCCTCCTTAGCAGCGCCTTCCACCTCTATCTAATAAACAACCATGCTTCTTCATTCTTCTTCTTCTCCACGGCTCCGCCCCACCCCTTAACTCCACACCTCCTCTTTACGGCCCACCCCTAACTCAACACCTCCACAGCGCCGCCTACCCCTATTATCACTTTTGCATCTCCCGGCCTCGATTTTAGATTTGGAATTTCTTCCGCTAGATCTCCTCGTCACAGCTCGCTGGGGAGCAGCACGCCCTCAAGTTCAGTCAGGTAGTTCTCGAATCTCGATTATGATTTGTTTGTTTGTTTTCTGTATTTGATTATCAATTGTGAATTGTTTTAGTTAATCAGTTCGGTTACGCTTGATTTGGTGTAGTTTTTGTTTACTTGTTGTTGGTTTCTGGATTTATTGGTTGCCAATACGTATGGATTTGTAATATATATAATCAATGGGCATTCTTAATTGCAGCGTGCATCTCTGATTACCACTTTCAATACATGCCGAACATCTACTTTCTCACTTCACCAAACGAAATCCCATTCGCCGGATCGCCGATCTCAATTCCACTACTCGGTAACATCTACCTTCTCATTTCTTCATTTAATTTCTATTGTTTTGATTCAATCTTAGCAAAAATCTTGTTATGGATCTGTTGTTCATACTCAGTTATGAATTGATGGTTTCAATTTAATGAATGTTCCCTTGCAATGGATATTTGTATTTTAAATTTTAGATTTTGCTGGGTTTGTGTGGCTGGCAGAACACTTTGAATATTCAAGTTTGAGATATTTGTTACATGAAAATGCTCTCCATCTTGATTTCTAGTGCATATTATGTATTGTAGTAGAAGTGCATTAAAATTGACATATCCTCTTGGGAGTATATACTATTTTGTCTGAAGGGCAGTTAATGTTAATTGACATCAAAATCTATTTTAAATCTTTCAAAAATCTTTAAGTTTTGTCACTTTCAAAATCCAAAAGTTCATTATATGCAGAATCATCATGCCTCCAGATAGGAGTTGGATTAAGAATCGTGTTTGTCCCGGTGGATATGGTGTTACAGATGAGTATCGAATGGGGGTTAAAGAATTCATAGAGTTATGCCATCAATACCCAAGATATATGGACCGAGGAAAAATTAGATGTCCATGTTGGGATTGTAAGAGTTTAAAATTTATTCTTGCTGATTTGGTTAGTTTTCACCTTATTTCGAGGGGATTTGAACGTGGTTATATTAATTGGGTGAAACAAGGGGAACCAATTTGGGACAGAACTCCCACTCAAGCCCCGACAAACCTTATGAGTGAACCGATGGTATTTGAACCAACAATTAGTCAAGAGAACCATGATCAGTTCACGGAAATGGTGATGGATGCAGCTGGCCCTGCATTTGATTGGAATAGTAGGGACGAGCCAGAAACTCCAAACCCTACAGCTCAAAAAATTTTCAAAATGAAGGATGCTGCAGATAGTCCTCTGTGGTCTGGATGTGAGGGCTACTCGGAATTATCAGCATTGTCGGAGCTCTTAAACATCAAATCTGAATCAAACTTGAGCGAGAGGCACTATAATCGATTTTTAAAGGCATTTGGCCGAATGTTGCCAAAGGGACATAAGTTGCCAGATAGCTTCTATTCAAGCAAGAAGGTGGTTGCACCACTCGGACTTGGAGTTGAAAAGATTGATGCATGTGAAAATGATTGCATGTTGTACTGGAAAAATGAAAAAGAGTTGCAACAATGTAAAATATGTCACCATCCTAGATTCAAGTTGAAAACATTATGGAATGATGGAGTTGAGACTTATGATGTGTCCAAAAAACAGAATTTCCAGATGAGAGCATCACTAATGTGGACTGTTAGTGACTTTCCCGCTTACGGAATGTTGTCGGGTTGGAGTACACATGGTAAGTTGTCTTGTCCATATTGCATGAGTGGCATCAAGTCTTTTAGACTTAAACATGGTCGAAAACCATGCTTCTTTGATTGTCATCGACAATTTTTGCCATTAAATCATCCCTATAGGTATCAAAAAGACAATTTCACCAAGGGAAGGATTGAGATAGATCCACCTTTTATACGTTTAACTGGTGAAGAGCTCGAGGCTGTAGTTGCATCATTACCAACCATTGAGTTTGGTAAGACCAAGGATAAGGAGAGAATAGAAGGGTTTGGTGAAACTCACAATTGGTTGAAACGAAGTATCTTTTGGGATTTGCCATATTGGAACACAAACTTGATACGGCATAATTTAGATGTGATGCACATTGAAAAAAACATGTTTGACAATGTATTCAACACTGTTATGGATGTAAAAGGCAAGAGTAAGGATAATTTAAACGCCCGTCTAGACCTCCAAAGCATCTGTAAGCGATGGGATCTTGAACTAAAAGAGGTGAACGAGAAATATCTCAAACCTAAAGCCAGTTATACGTTGTCAAAGGATCAACGACAGATCGTTCTAAAGTGGATTAAAAACTTGAGACTTCCAGATGGGTATGTGTCGAACTTGGCTAGATGTGTAAATTTGGATGATTGCTCTTTGCACGGAATGAAGAGTCACGACTGTCATGTTTTTATACAGAGGTTGCTTCCTCTTGCATTCCGAGATTTATTGCCAGAATCTGTGTGGAATGGCTTGACTGAGCTTAGCCAGTTCTTTAGAGATTAATGTTCAACTATGTTCTCTGAGCCTGATATGAAAAATTTGGAGGATAATATTGTTGTAACATTGTGCAAGCTTGAGAAGATATTTCCCCCTGGTTTTTTTGATTCCATGGAGCATTTGCCAATACACTTGGCATACGAAGCACGGGTTGGTGGACCTGTTCAGTATCGGTGGATGTATCCCTTTGAGAGGTAACTATCTTGGAAACATTCTTTTCTATTTTGTATTGCGTTGAATTGAATTTAATTATTGTGACATCCATAGGTTTTTGAACACATTGAAACGTAAAGTCAAAAATAAGGCACGCGTGGAGGGATCAATAATTGAAGCTTATTTAACCGAGGAAACTTCGACATTCTGCTCTCATTTCTTTGCTCCTGAGGTGGAAACAAGGTCTAGGACGTAATGATAACGTCAATCAAATGGAATCCAGCAGTCGATTATCTGTATTCAAGTTCCTTGGTCGCCCCTTTAGCCCAAAAGATCCCAATCGAACTTTAAGTCCAACTGAGAAGGTTGCATCCACAATTTATATTCTTTTGAATTGTCCAGAGATCTCTGAATATGTCGAGTAAGTAAATATTCTAGTTCATGTTTTGTTGGTTAGTCTCAGATGTTAATTAAATCTTAATGATATAAAACTTATAGGTTATATGATGCTGAGAAACAAGCTCAAATACCAAATCTCACTCATAAGTCATTAGGAGTGATGCGCGATAACGAGTTCGCCACATGGTTTTGCAATTATGTGAGTTCTTATTTTGTTATTTATGGTAGAATTTCATACAGAAAATATGATTCATATTGAAATGACTGTTCATTCCTATGCTTATAGGTTGAGAATCCTTCCAACCAAATAACAGACAATGACATCAAACAATTTTCACGTGGGTTTAATAGCATTGTTAAGCGTTGGAATGGGTGTTTTGTGAATGGGTATAGATTCCACACACTCGAGTATGGGGAAACAAGATCGACAATGAATAGTGGAGTCTGTATAAATGGGGGTTATTATGATGATTCCAGTACAGACTATTATGGGGAATTGTTGGAAATTCTTGAGTTGAGTTTCTTAGGTTCTGGAAACACTGTCATATTATTTAAGTGTAAATGGTTTGATACGGGAAAATATGGAACAAAGGTTCATTCGAGATACAAGCTTGTGGATATTAACTATAATCGTACAATAGCAGAAGACAATCCTTTTGTGCTTGCTTCTCAATGTCATCAAGTGTATTATGCACCATATCCTTGGAGAAAGAAAGCAACTGATCGCAATTGGTGGGCAGTTTTTAAAGTTAAGGCAAGAAGCACATATGAGATAAGTCATACCACTGTGCACAATGAACAGGCATCAGTAGGAGATGTTTACCAGGAGTTAACTTCTGATCCAGCATGTATTATATTAGATAATGAACTTGATGATGTTGCTATATTGACTGATGCCAATCGCCAAGAAGAAGAAGTCAATCCAAATGAATTACAACCATCAAGAAGGGAACTTGAAGAAGAATTTGAGTCTGATGAGCTAGAAATAGGATCAATGGACTTAAATGAGGAAGAATTAGAAGAGGAAGAATCGGGGAATGACAATGACCTTACTTCAGATGATAGTGATAGTGGAGATTGATATATTTTGCAACAGTTACTTATTTCATGAACTCATATTACTTATTTATGTAAGGGGTTTGCAGACATTATCTTACAAATTTGCAGTTGATACTTATCGTGGAAAATGTTGCCATTATTGTTGTATTACAATTTCGTTATATAATTGTCTTACATTTCATTCATTACTTAATTTTGCATTATAATTTGGCAATCATTAACTATTAAATTATTTCTTACAGTTATTATGTCAGCAACAAGAGGGAAGGTCAAGAGAAGATTGATGTCTGATGCAGGTCGTGTAAGTTTCACGAGTATGTTGACAGGTAATGTGTCTAATCTAGGGGACTTAGAATTAGGCTTGCAACCTGATGAGGATAAAGATGAGGAGGTGGTGGAGGAGGTACAGGAGGAGGTAGATAAAGAGGTAGATGAGGACATAGATGAGGGGATAGAGGAACAACATGATGAGCATACATCCGAGCAACATGACCCAGCAAACTTGGAAATCAAAGACAAAATCGAGCTTGATGAACTCGGTCGTGAGATACTCATCATCGAGGGGAAAAAGTAATTTTGTTCTGTTAAAAGTTTAATTTTTCAATTTATGATCATTTATTGCTATATTGAGACCATGTAGTTGTTTATATCTATTATAGGGAGTTTTCTTGTTTTTTTAAAATTTTAGTACGAGTATAGAAATGTTATTTTACACGGCTTAGCTGCTAATGTTGGTGAATTATTTCTATTGCATTGTCATCATTCTTTTGCAGTTTCATTAGTGTTGCTGCGCCTCGAAGCATGCTAGGAGACATGCGTGGCTGGTATACTGATGTTTGGCCAACTTTTTCTAAAATTCCGGAACATGTAAAAGGGTACCTCTTTGAAAGGTTCAAGGTAATAAATAATACATTTATGTTTCGATTTTGTAATAAAATAATACATTTATATAAATTTGTGATTACACTTTTTTAGGCTTTTCTAAGTTCTTGAAAAGTATAATTCTTATGTACATGAACTTCAAAATTTAGTTGGCGTGCTCCATGGACAAATGAGCAAGTTTATGCAATTTTCAAAAGCTATTGTAGTCGTACTTTTTCCTCAGAGATGACGCGACTCAGAAATGTAAAGAAATCAAGGTCTGCACCCCCCCCCCCGGACTATATGAGGGTAGATATTTGGGAGGCCCTTTGGGATACATGGGAAGATCCCCAGTTTAAAAAACTTCAAGAAAATAATCGTAAAAATAGACTTTCTGATCGAGATGGTAATGGGGTGGTCAAGAGTTGCTCGGGTACTATTTCTATTGCTCATCATGCTCATAGGATGGTAAGTGAAATTTTCATTATGTATTGAATAATGCATTTTGAAGAATTAGTATTGATGGGTGTTTGACTTGTTAAGTATAATATCACTTTGACTAGAATATATCACTAGAAAATGACATTCTTGCCTTGACTTTGAGTTGAAATTGTATATTATATGACGTCAATTATATGTTGTAAATTGTAGGCTACTAAAAATGGTGGAAACCCAGTGCCCAAAGAATCTGTTTTTAATCGAACTCATAAAAGGAATAAAGGAAAAGGACCTTTTATTGATAAGAAGTCAAAACGAACATCAGTGAGTGTCTTTTGGTTAATTAGTAGTAAACATCACAATAAAAAGTTACTATTTTGATTTTAAATATGTCTTACTTTGCAGGAAACTTACACTAAATTAAAGGAGATTCGGTCTCAGGGTAGTGGTAACACAATTTTGTCCCCACAAGGGTCATCTACATTTATTCCTGAAGCGTGGGCTGAGGCATGCGGTGGCATAAAAAATAGGCATAATTCATATGGGTTTGGCAAATCAAACAGTGGAAGTTTCACCTTTTCTGGTACTATCCCAAGCAACAACACCTCGAATTTAGAAGTAGAGCAGCTGAAGGAAGAACTTCAAAATATGAAGAACAAGCAATTCGAGATGGATGAAAAAATTAATCAACTGCTTGCTATCACTCGGGCCAATCATTCTAATTTTTCAGGCCATCACTTTTCTCCTGGCCAGTACTCTTCTCCGCAGTACTCTGGCCCATCTCCGGGTCAGTACCCACCTTCGGCTTCAGCTCCTGCCGGACAGTACCCACCTCCAGCTCCAGCTCCAGCTCATAGTCAGTACACCGCTACTGGTTCTGGACAGTACCCACCTCCAACTCCGGGTTACTATCCAACTCCACCTCCTGGCTACTTTATGACGCCAGCTACTCAATTTCATGTTCCTGGTAATTATATAGCACCTGGTCAACATCCTCCAGTTCCTACTCAGCAGTCTGACCAACTTCCTTCTCCCGATCAGCGTCATTCTCAAGAGTAGTCGGAATGTGAGACTTTTATTTGGTTTCATTATGACATTTTATTATATTATGTTATGACGATAGATATTTTTATATTTGGATATGCATTGATGTAGTTTATGATGACATTTGGGATATTGTGATCGATATTTTATATTAATGGAATCGTGTTAGATTTCTATTTTGGTGATTTTGTTTAATATGCATTATTATTAATTTGTTAATTAGGTACATTTGGAAATAAATGTAATTTAATTTCTCAAGAAAACTATTTAAAATATTAGCAACGAAATTAGTATCGAATATATTTCTTGCTTAATAATATTATTTTAATATTTCGAAATAAATCAGCATCGAATTTTGCAACGTAATAATTTCGATAGTGAATTTCGATGATCATTTAGCAAGGACAAACACCCTTGCTGACATTAGCAAGGTAACAAATTTCGCTGCTGCTCAGCATCGAAATATAGCCTTGCAGTATTTCGATGCTCCATCAGCATCGCAAAATTGCTCCTTGCTGAGGTTAGTGACGAGCGATATAGGATCGTGGTCCCTTGCGTTGCTGAGGTCGTTGCTGACATAAATCAGCATCGAAAATCACCATTTAGCTTCGAATTTCCCTCCTTGCTATTTGGACATTTTCTAGTAGTGTGAGCTATACTTATATTAAATAAAATAGATAGTTACACTATGTTTGGTTCACAAAAATTGTTAGGAAAAGAGAAAAAATACAAGGAATCAATGTTTGGTTACTAGAAAAAATGAAAAAAAAAAAAAAGAAAGTAGGAGAAAAAATCATATACTAATTCAAGTCAATAATTTTACCTGACCATTTGGTGAGGTGATGTGGAAAAGGGTGAAAAAAGGAAAATGATTTTTTTGTGTTTTTTTTCCTTTCTTAGTAATTTTCTTGGACCAATTTAGTCTAATTAAGCCATAAAAGAAAGTTGCATAGGATGCTTAAATAACTGCGTGAGCAGATTTTTTTTTCCTGCTTGGAATTCGGTGATAAAATTCAATGGCAGAATGATAGTGAAGCAGAGAAATTCATGTGTGTGAAGTGAAAGGGACCGACGAGGATTCTATGAAATGTGAGGATTTTTATTTTATACACTATATAATATAAACATGTGGTCATAATACCATGAAAAAACTATTTATTCTTTACATAAAGAACATATATATATATATATATATATATATATATGAAAAATTGCATCAACCTCCCTCAAATTATGGATATTTGGCATCCACACCCTTCTTGTTTGATATATTAACATACATAAACCTTTTCCTTTTCAACATTTTCACTAGATTCACTAATAAAAGACTAAAAAGCCCTTCACATTTGGGCTAAAAAAAGGAATAAAAAATTACCACTAAATGACATAATAATAAAGCATCTTAAATGAAACAATTTTGCAAATTTAGCTCTAAAATCTCTAAACTTTACATTATTCAAGAAAACAAATTAATCGTGAATCCTTTTGTGATCCAAAAAATATTACTTTGAAATATTAATTTTCAACTCTCTGGCAATTCAACTAACGCTAAATTTTATGAAAAGATATATTGTTATTCTGATTATAGTAATTTAATTTGTTACACATTTTCTTATTTTTTGGCAATTTTCAATCGAAAAAATCTTACTTCTTTTTATTTTTTCATATTGTATATAGTATAATTTTACATGTAGGATCAAAAACTTTTGGTGATACTTTGGGTTTTCATATTTTTCATGAATAGCCAGCTTCAAGAAAGAATGAAAAAAAAATTATATTGTGATTTTTCTTTAGATGTAAACTTTTATTAAGTTATGACATTTTTTTATGAAACAGTCTTTTCTACACTTATTATTATACCTATATAGTAAAGAATAAGAGCATTGTGGTATTTAAGAGGGGCATTTACTTCCTTTTCTAATATTATTTTTTTTCAATAGAATATGCTACTTCTTAATCAACACCTTTCTAGAAAAAGTTATTGGATTTTATTAAGAATGTTTTTTGAATAAGTAGAATTTTGACTAAACAAAGATTTATTAGGTTCTTACTTCTGTACTTATTTAATTTTTTTAAAAAAAATTAAGAACACTAGAATTATTCTTGTTTCTAGAAAATATTTTAATTTTATTAAAATACTTAAGCAATGAAATTTTTAGATCACCAAAAAAATTCATGACTAACCTAGATGATATTTTCTTTTAGGAGTGTAGAGTTACATTTCTACAAAATTTTATTTGTGGATGCCTCATTTATTATTATTATTATTATTATTATTATTATTATTATCATGTCATGATATTTTGATAATTTTTCCTTTTCCAACACATTATTAAGTAAAAGTTACCAATTTTAATTTAAAATTAGAGGGCATTTTAGTCTTTAACCAATATATATATATATATATATATATATATGAGAAAAGCGAAGGAGGGGAGGTGCATGTAAATATTTTAAAGGTGAGGGGTACAAATGTCAAATGTACATAGTTCAGGGAGGTCAATGCAATTATCCTTCTATATATATATATATATATATATATATATACACACAAACACACCCACACACACGAAGAGGGAGAGATATAGCTAGGGGCATAGGGACATGTTCAAAAGCTTTAGTTGATGTAAGTTGAAAAGCCAGTACTGAGACAGTGATTATTAATTTGGTGCAAAATTGCTTTTTATGACAGTACCATTTCTTTCCCATCACAACCTTATCCTGCTCAAATCATTTACACATATAAATAACAATAATAATAATAATCATAAATTTTCTTCTATATTGGAGAGTGTGGTTCTATAATTCATTACGTTTCCGCCCTTTATAGTTCCAAAACCACAAATATAGAAGAATTTAGAAAGGTAACAAGATAAGACCATAAACTAGTATGCCAGGTCAAATTCTCATCGATCGTCTTGCTGTTAGTGTTAGACAACCACATTTGGCTTGTACTCCAACAACCAAATGTGCATATTCAAGAGAGCCCCATGATATAAATTATGAGTATATGAAATATTTTGTATGTGCATGCCTTCACACTATGAATGTGTTGAAACGGGATAACTCAATTGGACAAGGGGGTCCAATTGATCCTTAGCTTGTTTTTGTGACAATTCATCCTTTGCTGCTGATGTTGATGTACCTGACACTGTTATCAAAGTTACTTGCTAAATGAAATTATGATTATCAAAAAATAAATAAAAAATTGGACAAGGGGGTCCAAATAAATAGCATTTTCATGGCACAACCCATAATGCATCAACACTTTGAATAAAAAAAATACAATGGACACATGTAGAATATGGACACACCTCCAACGCGCTAAATAGAGTCCAAAAAAAAAAATCCTCACACGGCATGAACATAGCATGAGACACAACCAATGGCGTGCCCGACACATTTCAGACACAACGGAGGTTTTTTTGACATACTACAAAGTATAGGAATTAAAAAATAATTTAAAAATCTCAAGAAAAAATAAATAATTAGTAACAAAATAAGTTTTACCTTGTCAAGTCAACTATCTTTTCTTCTTGAATGTTTATTTATTTCCTTTTGGCATTATAATATCCCACAATTCAAATTAACAAACATTTGATAACGTTATCGATATGCATTTTTTCTCTTTAACATGCACCAATATCTATATATATATATATATATTAAACAATCATGTAGAGCCATATAATGTCTTAAATTTCTCAAGAATTAACGCGATCCGTGCATCATAGTCACCGTGTTCGTGCACCATAGAACACAACCACCCATGTAGACTCTCACCTGGCGCTAATAATCATATAACTTTCGACAGAGTGGTAGGTGTTTGATCCTAACAAAGCGGAGATTATAAAGTCAGAGTCCATAAAGCTTTTAAAAATAAGATAAAGGACCGTAATGATCAAATAACTCATTGACCCCCAAAGAATGGTCCAACTTACTGACCCTCAAAGAAAAATATAACTCCAAGAGTACACTAGAGACGCCAATGCCATCAAGCATTTACGATGCTGTTTTTCCACTTACCCCAGTGTCTTCTATGGACCACTGTGGAGCCCAAACGTTTTCTTTTATCTCATTTTATATGTACTTTGCTGGGTTGTTTTGCCAAGCAATCTCTAAAAAGATACCAATTTCTTGTTGCCCACCCCACACCCATACTGTATAACTCAATTTCATCCAACAGTTATATATCAACTCAGTAACACTTCTCATTTGTATTTATTTTGCACGCTCTTCCGCATATATATACATATATAATTGCTTCCACATATTATTTTCCACTCCCAAATTTCTTAAAACAACACCTAGTAAAAATCAGGAAAAACTAAAAATAAAACCTCATCTAATGAATTTTTTCAAAAGTTGCAATACCAACTTTTACTTTCTTTTGCCCATTAGCTCATAATGTATGAACAAGGATCTCGCCACACCTATGCCCAAAACGGACAAGAGAGAGTCCGCTCATGTATCGACAACTCAAAAGTTGCATCTCCGTATACACATACAGAGCAATTATTCAAGTTTTTCTAATTTCTAAGGCAATTTGTTCTACTATTAATCATAGCTTGAACAAGATCAACCAGACCAGAAACCACCAGTTTAGAAAGATGGCAAATTTTGGTAACGATGCGGAGCTCACAAACACATGGACAATATATCTGGCGTTCAGTTAAATAAAAACGTACTCCGTACTACTTCCGAAATCCATGTTCGAGAAATATTTGAGTTTGATTTATTTATTGCCCCAGTAATAATCAATGATTCTCGGCAGCATCTTATGCCTTTTCTCCAACTTAAAATACTTTATTTCTATTAACAACGTTTTTCAGTTCTGGAAAACATATTATCCCACACTATGCCATAAATTCTATGTTACTTCAGTCGATTTGATGTGGCGATAGTCCACACTCATTCCATCTTTCCATCTCATCAAGAAGTTGAAGCTGATTGTGAAGCGTATACCAATAATATAGATACGCAACAGAATACTGATTGAGAAAATTATGGATCAAGCTGAGTATTATTGCATAGGGCCAGAGGGAGGATAAAGAGTCACCCAGCAAAGGCCTTTTCATCAGCAGTGAGCATTTATATCACAGGGGAAACTCTTTTTGGAGAAGATCAAGGTTCCTCGAGTCACACGCGTCCAGCATATCGTTTCGTGATGCACAGCTGTAAAGTAAAGTGGAGTCAAAATTTAAATATAGGGCAGCACCAGACTAATATTGTTAAGAAAATTACCTCAATGAAATTCTCAAATATTGCCAGGCATTATCCGCCTTTGGATTCATCGCGAGTGCCCGTACATAGTAACGAATAGAATCCTCGTACATACCCTGAACGCATGATACAATTTTACGATTGAATAAACCCCATGGCACGTAAATCGTGTTGTGATTTATTATGCAAAAGGAAACATCAGACTCAAAGTTTGGATAGGTTTCCAGGAGAACGATCATATGGATGTATATGTATATCTATCAAAAAAATTGCATATGCATATTTAGAGAAAGAAGCTTGATTGAATCTGCCTTGACCGCCAAAAAGCAAGTGAACCGTGTCAGTGTAATATTTGGTCCAGCATCAGATGAGAAAAGCCAAAGCCATTAAGAGTTTTCATCACTGAGCTGGTGCATGGAACCACAATGTGTATGAAAAAATAACTAGAACAATATACTATTGGACGGGATTATGAAATTTCATATTTGATAACCAATCAGATAACATAAAGAATTAGGGAAAAGAAGGATCTCAATCAGACTTTTTGTACAATACAGATTAGCAGAAATCCTATACATGTCACTTCTTAAGTGAAACTTTAAGATTTCAATTTCAAACTTCATGTATCATCAAATTTACTCTGCTAATGCAGCATAAGATTTCTGCCATAGATCCCCTGTTTTTCCAGCAAATGGTGCATATACACTCGTGATCTATATGCCACACTATAATATTCTAGAAATCTACATATATCATACCTGGTTGGCATAACTGATACCCATGTTTGCCCATGCACGCACGTAATTAGGCTTCAAATCTAGAGCCTGAAAAGCAACAAATAGTCCTGAACATTTGGAACTTGACAAAATAATATAGAAACCAACTGCTGGATCAGGCGCCCGTGGAGTAAATTGGTCTCAAAATATAATCATGTGGATCAAGCCAGAATGCAATTAAACATGGTAAACAATAAATTTTTTGCCAGCAATACATGTATGGGTACTGCACAGCCACTAAGATAACAAGGGCATCGCCAATTTTGCACACCACATATGGACAAAACCAGTGACTTTTTCATTCTCTCCTAGCATATAACAGAATATGAAAGAAGAAAAGAAAAGAAGCGGCTAGATTTATTTCCTCCCCATGTGCTGCAAGATAGTAAGTTATTTTCAAAATTCCATGTGCTATTTAGCAAGCAAAGGAGCTACAGTTAATAGCTATATTAAGCCAAAAAATGCTATATGATCTTGTCCTTATCATGTATCAGGTCAATGTTGAGGCACTAGCAATAGCTTCCAGCTTCGCCTTCATCTTAGTCAGCTTTTGAACTAATTTATCTACTAAATCGCACCATTAAGGGCGTAGTTTGCTAATGAGATTATGCATACTCACATTCAACCTCAACACCTCATTGTATCTCCTCGTTTAAAGAAAAAGAAGCAGCAAAAGCAATATAAGAAAGTTACCTGCTGATAAGCGGAAATCGCATCAGCACTTTGGACACTATTAGCTTGTGTTGCACCAAGCTTATTCCAGAGTGAATAATCTCGTGGTTTGAGTTTCAAAGCTGTCTGAAAAGCTTCAATGGCTTTATCATATTCTCTAGACAAGTTGTACATCACCCCGAGAACTATGTGTACATCAGCGTCATCAGGGGACAGCTTAGCTGCTTCATTAAATAACCTAGCCACCTGGACCATCACAAACAAAACCACCAGAATAAATGTCTTATCCAGGTGTTCAACAAAACAGAAACATTATGGAGGACATCAGAGCAGGTCACAAGTTGAAACAAGTTCACACAGAGCTTCACTATAGCATGGCAATAGTAGAATCCAGATACAATCATTAATTCATCATAGATAAACAGGTGGAAGTGGTAGTAGCATCTGTGTGTGCCTGTGTCCAGTCCAAAAGAACCTTACATCAGCATAATACAGATTCTCAGGCTGATCTGGAGGAGCGATTGTCCCGTACTTAGGATGCTGGCGTAGCCAACTGTACAGGTATTTTAGTGCAGCTGCTTGTTCAAGCTCTGAAAGAACAAAACTGAATAGTCAGTTTTCGAAATACTATTCAGACCCTAGCATAGCATTAGAAAAAAGTCTATCTAGGCTTTAAATAATATGAGAATCGCATACTTAAAACCATGTGAAGATAGAAGATATGAATCCATGACGAGTATTTAAATTTGTTTTGGTCATTTTAATACCGATAACGAGCCTAAAGAGATATATAAACAATTATGGGAACTGTAACTTTTTGGTTTTATTATTTTGATGCTGGAGCTACTAACCATTTGTATGACTGACACCAAGAGCAAGAAGAACTTCCAAGTTTGTTGGATCAACCTCCTGTGCACGCATCATGGCTGCAATAGCCTGTGATAAGCGAAATATTGTAAGAGATAATTATAATAGGTGATCATTGAAGTCCAAGTACACACCAGAATTCCAAAATAGAAAAACATAATGATAAGTTAAACATAAAATCATTTTAATTAGATTAAATCTCAGAAATATTTTCCTCACAAGTTCAATTCGTAAAAAGCGATGTACTCATAGGTATCCTTTATAGATTTTACACCTAAAAGAGTAGACCCATCAAATATGTAGCCCATAAAAAAAATCTCAAGCAACAAATATGTGTGCATCTCCACAAAAGGCAAAGGTGATAATAATACATCCAACAAATGGACTTGGCAAGGGTTTAGGGAACATAATTTTATGACCTGTTGATCATCATCATTTTCTGCATGCGCTATACCAAGTAACCTCCAACCCTCAGCATTGTCAGGGTTCTTCAGAACCTCAGCCTCTAACGCGAGAACTGCTTCACTTAAAAGCCCCTTTCGGAACAGTTCCTGCCCTTCCTTCAAAGGATTAGGATGACCAACATAAGGATTTAGATCAGAGAACTCGTATACCCCCCTTGATGTGTCCGAATGCTGCTTTACTGCGGCTTGCTCGTTTAGGTACCTGCACATCAAAACCGGATATTAATTCCCAGCTGAATGGTTATACATGACACATTATTAAAGATAACAAAAACGAGTCTGTTGTGCATGCAAGATAGAAACATAGGTATGAATCTCACTATGAATGGGCCAACAGACTTAACATCCTGAAATTGCTCATTTTGATGGGCAACAATCAACAATGTAATTCATTCACACATTGCATTCACGGAATTTTTATTTTTTTTTACAGCTCTGCTTCTAAAATGGAAGACGATGCAAGCAGAAGATTGTAGCTCAAAGCATTAGAAGGTTTACAAGTTCAATTCAAACAAATAAGTGTCAGAATAATTTGTAGAATGTTATACACTAAGCTGTTTTTAAGAAAATAACATATAAGGAAAATTTATTTTGAAAAAATAAAATGGTATGCGACTACGAGGCAAACTTGTTTATAATGTACAAAAAATAGTGAATATAAGAGACACGTGTTAAGAGTTTATCTTCACATCCTGAAATGCTGGAAATTATATCCATAAATATCAAAATGTTAATCAGTAGAGAACGCTAAAATAGAAGTAGAATACTTTAAGCTAAATAAAAATAATTTTCTTCTCCCCTCATTTTCTGGAACTAGTGAACTTACTCATCATATGCATTTGCCCAATTATCAGCAGAGGTATCGCCCAATGTTCCATCAGCAACCTGACGCTCAAATTCTTCTGACCAGTCATTGACATTCAACTTGGAAAATTCATTGACCCACTCGTTCTCTGCCAATCCATGTTGCTCTCTTTCAGAAGCAAATTCATTTGCCCAGCCATGAGGTCCATGCGAAAGCTGAACAATAAAAGAGTTTAGAGACCAGAAACTGGTACGGGATTGATTTAAAGCAATTTCATCTACAGATCATGTTGAGAAAGTCCAAATATACTGAATAACAAGTTGGCGGATTTTAACTAATTTATCAATGAAAAATATGCAAGCATATGGAACTGAAGCACACAAGTAAATATAATGAAAAATATTAGTGAAGTACTAATTCATGAGGTTTAGTTAAAGTCTGTACTTGCCTGCTCATTTGCAAATTGGTTGGCCCATGATTGGCCTCCACTGTACTGTTGCTCATATTCTGTTGCCCAATCACCAGGTGCAGAAAATGCAGCTGGCTTGATTTGATTATCCTCAATGGTGATTTCACCACGGCTCATCTTCGATACAAACTGGAGGAACTTTGAATTCTATGTTCCCAAAAAAGTAATGGAAGGAATTAGGAAAACGGGCAATCAAGACAACTTGATAACAGAGCACCCTCACTTCATGTATGTAGATATATTTTCTGGTCAAGATTATAATATATTTTAACCTTAATGGTTCAGAAAAACTTAGATAGAAATGTTAATCATCAAATACGAGTAGTCCAGGTCATTTTGTCTTTTCTTTTTTTAGCTAGACGTGTAACGTGATTGTTGTCAATCTTGTGTAGCGTTCCTGTTAAGTTGATCATTGCATTAATGAATATAATCCCACAAGTACTCCACAACATACTCAGCACATATCAGATATGAATTTATCAGATATGAATTTACTGAATACAGATGCATTAACAATATGCACAAATATTCAAAGACGGGATGTCACCTGAAACTTTGGGTCATTGTTTTGAGCTAGTGTATGGGCTAGCATACGAGTCTGCTCTCTGGCAGCTAGATTAGCAATATTTGAACCTCTCATTTGATCAATTGAACCTAGTTGAGACTGCTCCTGAAAATTTAGAAGAGGGTTGCAAAAGACGGAAGAAACTTAAAGCGTGGATTTGCAAAAATGCCGTTCTCATATAAGACTGTCCTCATTCAGCAACAGCAATGTTACAACAAATATAGGAAGCGTGTGTATTTGAGCACAATACATCAACAGGTTCTTACAAGCAATAAACAAAGTGCAGCCAAGTAAATCAAAGTCAGACATGGGTGCATGTATGAGCTTGCGTAAAATTTCCCCTTCTTCTATTCTTGCTTTCAGCTTTGATCTCTCTCTATGTGTATCTCAATCTCTACTCTCAGATTTTTAGTTTGTTTGACAAGAAAGTTTATTGCAGTTACGAGTGTTCATTGAACACCCAACAACTTATTTTAAAGACTGCTAAATGCTCACTTAATGATTTTCAAAGGCAATAAGTTTATTAAAACCATCCAAGAGAAGCATATGACCAGTTTTCTACCATCTCTTTTGTTCAAAGAGTACAAAATAAACTTCACTGGTAATTCGCAGGAATAAAGTTCTTTCGTCCAACACAATCACGTTCCAGTACAACATAAGTTTGACTCGTGATTTTAACAACCTTTAGCAGGTTGAATTCCTTCATTTTCTCCTAGAAGTAGGCCCAAAGTAACTCACATTCCTAAAAATGTATTTCCCATTATTATGCTTCCGGGAACCAAATATTACTATCGCCTTTGTTTCCCATCTTTAAAATTAAAACATTGTCTCTATAATTGGCGGACTACAGGAAAAGATACGAGCTCAACATCCACCTATGATTTGAATTGACATCCAATTTAGAATCTTAGAATAATAATAATAATAATAATAATAATAATAATAATAATAATAAATATGATAGAACGACAGAATCCTGTTTGTAACTAATTCCTCCCTCCATTTTTTCAATTTTCCAATTTGAATTAGCAAAGAATTGTATGCCAAAGTTGCAAAAGATGGGATGTTTTCAGTAGTTTTACCTTTCACCCTGAAGGCAAAAACCAAACAAAGAATAGATGTAGGCTACATCAGATTGTTTCAAGGCATTCTAACAAATTCCTTCTATTGTATAAAGACCACTACATAGAGATTAAATTGGACGTTATGAGCGAGAAGTTACTGAATAAAACTGTAATGTTTATTGGCTGAATGGTTTTTATTTGTCCATGGCAGTATGTTGACACAAAATAAGTAGAAGTCAAAACTCATTGTTTTTTTTTTTCAGTGATCATTTCAAATCACCAAGTCACCATGTTGACCATTAACTACACCAAATAATATTAAATCAGGAAAATAAAATACAAAAAGAAACACTTTCTTACATGCTCAAATTCAGATGCCCAACCACTCGCACCATGTTGTCGTTCAAATGACTGAGCCCACAAATTTGGATCGTCATGAGCTGCTCGATGTTGCGTGAACTCAGAAACCCACCCATCTGGGCCACGACGCCCAGGTTTCAAACCTTGCGACTCATTCCAGTACTCCTCAAGCTCTGGGTATCTCCCAGGAATGGGGCTTCTAGCCCGGATATTGTTACTATCGATATCTAAGGAAGATAAAAGGGCATTAACCTGAAAAGATGTCAAATTTGAAATTATTCTGCGCAGTGCAACATTGCATACCCGAGAGCCCATTTAGAAAAGATAAAAAGGCATTAACCTGAATTCAATTTTTTGCACAGATATTATGGAGCACAACCAAAAACCTGAACGGAAAAGCATACTTAAGCATATTTTTCTAAGAATAAATCTTTAGTGCCCAAATCCCCAAATTTTTACTAGTGACCAAGATAGCTGCACTAAGTCTCCTTAGAATAAGGCTTGTGTTCAATATCAATACTTTTTACAAAAAAAATTGAATGGAAAAGTACGCAATCATTATTTTCGACCAGCATGTAGACGTCTTCTTTGATTTGGATGCCTGCAATTATCTCATTGCTTATGCAGGTGCTCCACAATTGGCCCAGTGAGAATATATAGAAGTTCTTAAGGTAGTTGATTTTCAGAATCCCAGATGAAAAGTCAGCATAAACAGCTAAAGCAAAATTATAACTCAAATATAACTGCCAAGAATACATGGTGCATCTAGTTCAAGCCACAGGATTACACTGTTAAACAAAATGTCAAGATAACTGATAATAGCTCAATATAAATAATAAATAACTGCCGCCAATATGTTGTAAGTCGTAACTGTAGTTCAAGCCACACAATTATGCTATAAATGATGATGATTCGTAATTTATACTCGGCCTCAGAGCATAGAAATATGCATACCAAGGATGTAGACTAGAAATAACCATAATGGAGAATATTGTTGTAATATTGAACAGATTCAGCAGAGATAAAACTATGTCAACATGATAGAACACCATGTAAAACTTTCAAGTTTAAGCATATGAATAGAACCTGTGAATGAATAAAGTCTTCATTCTTATCAGCAAAAAAATGACGAGCCATAATACTGCTACGATCACGTATGCATTGCTTATCTCCTTCAGACAATCCTAAAACCGGAAGCGAAGTTGGACGAAAAGGTATGCTTCCATGACTGCTGTGAAGAAATGAGTGCAAAAAGCTCGACAACACTCTTTGAGGTGGACCTGCGCAGCCGAGTTATAATATGTTGTCAAGAATACAAAGTCCCACCAAACATAAATTTCTGGAGATATTTCTCCCTAGCAGCATAAGGAATAAGCAAAAGCAGGCAGCTTGAAAATTAAAGTTGATACTTCATCGAGTCAAGAAAAACTAGCAATAGTACACCGAACAAGTTGAAGCATCATTGACAAGTACTCAAATATAAAGATCAAAATGTAGAAATAGGATGATAACATTTGAAGATGAAACTGTAAATGCATGAGATCAAGGTCGAATAAACCAATCTTTCAGTATATATTTACCCAGACAACAGATCGTGTTGATAAAAAGAATAAAATAAAAATGACCACAAGAGTAATGACCTCTACACCATAGTACTCTCAAAATTACCATCAAAACCTTGTTGAAGCCGAGCTTGCTCTAAAGGAAGGTTAGTTAGGCCATCCATGCCCTGATAATGAGGAATTTGAGGCCTCTGTATATCGTCCCAAGCATCCGCAAACCTATTCTGATCCACAGAGCGGAAGCCTTGAAGAAATTCTGAACCCTGTAAGAAGAAGAAAATGAAATGCTGGTCAAATAGATCCACAAGGCAAACATTTCGAGAGAAACAGAAAAATATCAACCTGGGCATTAGGATGTAGAGTGTGTTCAAACTCCGACCCTGGAAGAGCGGCAAAAGGTTGTTCCAATCCTGTATACAAATTGCCATCTGATGTTGTAGCAGTTGCTGTAGGTATCTCTCGGAGCCTTTCCTGCTTGGTAGTAAATTAAGTATTTATATTGATGATGTGTCAAAAGAAATTAAATAGTTCTAGAAAACTCATGCTATAAGACAAAACCTCATGTAATTATGTCCATTATCCTACAGATCAATCTGGTTGCAGCATACAGTACTCAGATTCAACGAAAACATACAGAAGAATTCTTAACAATGATGAAATCAGGTGATTGATGAGAATATAGTTCATGTGGTAATGTTTCAGTAATTGCGCTGTATCAAGGCTGGACCTGGAGGTATTATGCATAATATAAAGGCCATGGGAAAAGTTCCTTTGATATTCAAGAAAATCACGACCCTCTATCAATTTGAATCTTTTTCCAACTATCAACCAATGGAAATGGCTTTAACTAATCAAGATCTGTGTGTGCCAATTCTCTTGCCTCCTAGAAAGAAAAGTCAACAGAAACTAGCCGAAACTTGCAGTTGCTTGAAAGCAATTGTCATTGTGGAAATAAAAACGGCGATGAATCTGCTGAATCTCCAATATATTTCAGAAAGACAGACGCCCTATAACATCTTTTTAATAGAGAGAAGGGTTGAAAATCAAGAGGAAACGCCGAGTATCAGATAAGAACACACAGCATAGAGAAGTAACTAAATTCCTAAATTTTCACATCTTCTTCCGTAGAATCATTTGATCAAGCTAGAAAATCAAAATGTTCTGGTAAACGCTCATTAATCAATGCTCAATCAGACATGTCGGCATATTTATACAGCACTAACCGCAGCTTATTTACTAAAATTCATTCTAATCCATGGTCATTAATCTCACATAAATAGTCATTCTGAAGGAAACAGATACTTGTATGTTTCTCCCACAAAATCTTCAGCGAGGCAGTGAATACACTATTAAAAAGAAGGGCAAATTAAATAGAAATGATTGGAAAAACCTGTGTTTTGGAAGAGGAGCCAATAAGGGCGTTGGCTAGAGCACCGAGAGGATTAGAGGAAGAAGAAGAAGAAGACCCCGGCATAGCGCAGGCGGCGCCACCACTCACCAGGTCCCGCATCGCCATGCTTACTTTCTCTACTCGAAATTAGTGAAATTGATGGTTGGATTTATGGTATTCAAGTTACAAGGAAATTTTTGAGGTGGGAGGTCGACAAAGGGAATGGGTACGGTACGGGGTGTTATTGGGAGTTGTGTAGCAGTGTAGGGATAGATAATTCGATAGGAAAAGAGAAAATTGCAAAATTAGTTTGGTAATTATATGGGTGACAAAATTATATGGCTATGACGGTGACAAAATTGGTCGTTGTTCTTTTGAACTAGGATAATTGGTTGTATCTATTAAACACTCGTGAATCGAGAATAAATTTGATTAGAAAGTCCTTATTTGATCGGAATTCGTCATGTACATGGCGTATGACCAATTCAACTTGGTTTTTTTTTGCTTCAATTTAATTTTGCTAATGTGGACGGAAATAATTGATTACATAGGATTAAATAACACATAGGACGTCGCATTGACATTGTTTTGCAGAGAGAATGTACTAAGATGAATTTTCTAAGAATTTCATTAAATTTAAAATAGCAATGTAGAATGAAATCTCTTAAAAAGGAATATTGACAATATAAAAAAGCTTTTAAAAATTCTTAAAAAATTAGAAAAAATAAAATTTACATATTTAAATTGATTATAAATTAGAATAAAATCATATTTTATTCCAAAAAAAATATTTGTTATTTTCAATTATACAATAAATGTAAATAAATGCTATAAAAAAAGGTAAAACACAAGTATAGAATATTTTTAACTAATTCTTATGTGCAAAAAATATTGTAAGAAATAAAAAAATTTAATATTTATAATTACTTATTATAATATTCACTAATCTGGAATTCTCGTATTTAAAAGTTGGAAAATAGTTAGAAATCAACCTTAAATGATAATATAGAAAAATATTTTGCTATTAACCAATTTTCACAAATTTTAAAATTTTAAACTATTACAAATTAATAAACAATTTAAATTAATATATTAAAATTTTAAATTTAATAAAAATAACACTGAAAATATCATCTCCCAACCCCCACGCTCACCGCCCTGCTCAACCCCAATCGCTGATACGCTTTCTTCCCCCTTCCTCCCACGGCTAGTCCTAGCCCAAATTTTCATCTTCAACGTGCATAAATCTTCAATTTTTGCTATTTTGCCCATCGGAAAACCGGAGAACACACCAACGGAGGAGTGTCGCGGTGCGAAGAGGGCGACACTGGGGTGGTGGGGATGGTGGGGCTATAGTTGTTTTTCGTGGTGGAGTTATGGTGGCAGGGAAGGGGGTGTGGGGAAGAAGAAAGATTTTGACTTTTGTTTTCAATTTTTTTTGTTTATTAAAATTACTTAATAAAATAATTCAAAATTTTAACTGATTTATTTGTACATTTATTGTCTATACATTAATTTTTCAGATTAGTTTTTCTTTTAACAATTGTTATTTTGAGATTGGACCATTGGCAAAAGAGAGTGTATGTGGCAGCCCATGTGTCAAATAAGTCTTATGTCAGCAAGCTAAACGTGTCAATTTGGCCTTGATGGGCCGGCCTAGCTCGGCCCATAAAGGCCTTGACCTTAATGCTCAAGGGGCCGACTCGGCCCCTTTAGCTAACAACCCAACCTGTTAGCTTAATAGGTCGGCATGTTAGGCCTACTACGGCTATTTTAGCCCTTCCAATGAAGGGCCAAAATGGCCTTTCAGGTTGGCCTTAATAGGCTTTTTTTTAAGGCCTACTAAGGCCAACCTTGAAGGCTTTTTGATTTGGCCTTAACTTGTTGGGTTTTTTTTTTATTTATTTGCTTTTATTAATTATTTATTTATATATTTTATTCTAATTACAATTTATTTAGTACTTGTTAGTTCACAATTTATCACTATAATTAATTTCTCAATTTAGTTATTACTTGTTATTTCATTATTTTGGTAAATACTATTTTTATACAATATTATAGAATGGGAGATAATAGAATCAATATTAAAAAACTTAATTGGTTAAATAAAAATTAGTGACAACTGACAATATATGTTTAAAGGTGTTAAATACTTTCATTTTATTGAAATGGATAAGTAAATTTAAAACTTAGTCAATACATTTGCGACTAATTACATGAATACATTCGTGCTCGAAACATTATTAATTCTCAATTGTTCATAGATTCTATAAAATCGTCCCCAATATCTATCGTTGGAAATACACCTTCACATTGGTTTGCCGCATTTAAGGCTCCATAGTAGTTTTGTATACCTCTTGTGTCTTGTCGGCATCTTCTGTATCGTTGCCTTCATCGTCACTTGATTCATCATTCATGAATGTTGGTGGTATAAATTTAGCACCATTTCATCGAATCTCTTGTTGTCTCCTGCTTGATCTAGTCAATCCTTATAAATTTAGATTGGACTAACTGAGCAAGTCCTCTTTTTATAATTTCTTCATCGTAAACAAAAAATTTAACTGTATGGGGTGAACTTAAGACTACTTCCGGGTTTCCCTTCCTCTCTAATACTAAGTTAACCCTGCCGGGTGGTGTGCATTTAAATGTCTTCTCATAGTGGAAACCCCCCCTCCCTGGATTGAGTAGTGTGTTTAAAAAGTTGACCGGGGCTCGTGTGTTTAAAAAGTCGACCGGGGCACCACACACATTTGAAATACTCATCATCATATCTTTTCATAAAAGCCCAAACCTCACTCGTTTTTCCCCTTGTTTTTTGCACAGTAGACAATGAAGCATTATGTGTTTGGGCGACATTTTAAAAAACCGTACGATTTTCGGGTTCATTAAATGGTGGTGGGGTCTGAAGACATTCAGAAGTGTCTTCGGGTCTTAAAAAATTTTGTGCTTTGGTTCCCATTACATATTTACCCTTACGACCAAGAGAACTAAACTAGGAGGATTTATTTTTTATGGATAAAATAATTGTAGATAAAAATTGACATAAATAACAATTAACAATAAATTCACACAAATTAACAACGAAAAATTTGGGAATGAGTAAATGTTACCAAACACCAAAATTACGCTTTGATTTAACGTCTCAAAACCGAGAGCTTTACAACTTCAATTTGGGAAGATGGATTACGCCTTGGCCAAACGTCGCAAAACCGAGAGCTCTACAACCTCAATTTGGGAAGATGGATTACACATTGGCCAATCGTAGAAAACAACCATTTATTTCCAACTTCAAATTCTCAAATAAAAATATAGTCTAAATAATTAAAATAAAGTGTATTTTTAATATATTTGAAGGAATTGTAATATGTTGGACTAAATATAATGAATTATATAATTAATATAAATATAATAAAGTGTATAAAATAGAGTTTGATAATATTGAAACTGTTAGGAATTTCATGTTAGATGTTTTGATGATGACAAGATAGGATTTCATGTTAGACCCCAAAAAAATGTAAGTTTATGCTTTGATAGAAATACTGTATAAGCATTTGAAAGTTTACTTATTTGGTTAGGCTTGTAATTTTTGTCTTTATAGATTTTAGACTATGTGATACCAAATCACTAATAGAGTTCTGTGTGAATCTATTAAGTGATGAAGTTGAAGATCAGCATTTGAAATCAAAAGAAGATGAAGATTTGTTCCAAGCGTCCGTCAAGTGCTCACTATTCAAGCGTTACTATTTATGCGTTACTATTCAAGCGCTCAAGCGTCAAGCGCTTACTATTCAAGCGCTCAAGCGTCCAGCGACTCAAGCATGAAGCGCTCACTATTCAAGCGCTCACTATTCAAAAGCGCTTACTATTCAGATGAACAGTGTTCAAGCGCTCAAAACTTCAAGCGTACTATTCAGATGAACAGTATTTTTTCAAGCGCCAACTGAATAGTATTACTATTCAAGCATCACTATTCAAATCGCCAGCTGAATAGTCTACTATTCATGCGAACAGTTCAGCGTCTTGTGAATAGTGATACTATTCAAGCAATTATTTCCAACGAAAATAAAGACAAGATGCATTAAAAGTTGGATAAAGTGCATTAAAGTATGAGCACTACAATATGGGCAAACTACCTTTTTAACCAAGACTATTAGATTCCAAAAACCAAGAACAAGTCTGGCTATTTAATATTGCCAAATGTTTGGAATGTTAGAGATAAGGAATGTTTAGGGAACCGTGCTCCTAATTGTGTCCAACGGACAAAATTCCAAGAAACACTTAAATAGTACCCTTTCAGCAAAAGTAAAACGTGGTGACAAGCGTGACAATAGTGAAAAGAGACCGAGATCACACGCTCATATACACTGAAGAAGGTCCAAACTTTGCTGATATTATTTGAGAGAAAAAGCTTAGAAACTCCATAGCCGAAATCCTTCAAGCCTCTCAAATACATTCCAAAGACAGTCACCAATATCTCAAACATCTTTTTAGAAGAATCCTACACTATTACTGAGATATTCCAAGTTGTTTGAACTTCCCAAAACCAAACAAAACTGTTACAAAAATCCTCAACATCTTTCATCTGAGTGAGAAAGTTTGTTGATTCACAAGCAGTATTTTTGTGTAAGAGAAGCTTGTTGAAGTTGATCTCTATTGGAGCTGAAATCTGTGTGATCAAGGAGTTCCGAGATCGGTTGTAATTTGCATTATTTCTGGGTGAAAGAAGCAAGGGGATAGAGGATCTTTATTGGAGCTGAAATCTATGTGACCAAGGAGTTTCGAGATCTATATCCAATCTCTCTCTATTTTGTAGAAGTCTCTGTGTGACTCTTCGATAATCATCATAGTGGAAAACCTCCCTGATAAAAGGAGAAGAAGGACGTAGCTGGGATTACATCACCCAGTGAACCTTACAAATATTTTGTGTCATTTACTGTTTTATTGCCTTACATTACACTGTCATATTATATCTTGAAAAGGCATTTAAAACTAATAAGCAACTAATTGGTTAAAACGAACGCTAAGCTATAAAATTATTTCCGCTGTGCTAACCCTGATTTAGTGACTAAACTCTGCCCTACTTTGGTAAGCGTTGAAATCACCGAGTCTAAGTTAACTTTCCTCAAGCGCCTAAAACTAGCGCTTAAGTCATCATCTCTCAAGCGCCGCACCAAGCGCTTAAAGCTTTCCGAGCGTTCAAATATTTCAAAAGAGATACGAAGATTTTTAGAAGGTGAAAAGACTTCAGGGTCTATTCAACCCCCCCTTCTAGACCCTTTCGTATACCACTTGGGACCAACAGAAACAATTGTAAGAGGTTGAAAGAGTTTGGTGTGAAAAAAAGTGATCAAATTATCATGTATTTATAGCTGATAAAAAACCAAAAAAAATAAAATAAAGAAAATTAAAAAAAAAAAAAGGGGTGCAACGACCTAAAAAATTTCGACCTTTGCACCATCAATTCAAACGGCTAGCAATTTGCTGGCCGTTTGAATTGATACAACGGTCAGCAATTGCTGACCGTTGCAAAAGTGTGCAATGGAATATGAATTATTGATGATCCCAAGTGGGATACGAAAGGGTCTAGAAGGGGAGGAGTGTTGAATAGACCCTGGAGTCTTTTTTTACTTCAAAAATTTCGTATCACTTTTTAAAGATTTGAACGCTTAGAGAGTTGAACACTAGGTCAGGCGCTACAAAAGATAACTTAGACGTAGTGATTTTAGCAATTTACCAAAGTAGGGTAAAGCTTAGATCGTTTAATCAGGGTTAGCACAGCGAAAATGATTTTAAAGCTTTAGCGTTCGTTTTGGTCAAATAGTCGCTTAATCGTTTTACTTGTCTTTTTCAGAATAAATGATAGAATATAAAGTAAGACAATAAAGCAGTATATAAGACAATAATTGTAAGGTTCACTGGGTGATGTAATCTCAGCTACGTCCTTCTTCTCCTTGAACACTTGGAGGAACTCTACTAAATTGATTATCGAAGGATCACACAGAGGCTTCTATAAAATAGAGGAGGGGATGATGATCTTGGGCTCCTTGATCACACAAACATCAGCACCAATGAAGATCTTCACCAACAAGCTTCTCTCACTCAGAAATACTACTTGTAGAGTCAACAACTTTTTCACACAGACAGAGGAGGTTGAGGATTTTGATCACGGGTTTGTTTGATTTTAAGAAGTTCAAACAACTTAGGATATCTCAATAATAGCGTATGGTTCTTCTTTGAAGATGTTTGAGATATCTATGACTGTCTGGAATGTATGTAAAAAACTTGGAAGGATTTTTGGCTATGGAGTTTCTAAGCTTTTCGTGAGAAATTATTTCAGCAAAGTTTTGACCCTCTTGTGTATGTACGTGTATGTTTGGGGTTTGCTGAAGGGTGCTATTTATAGGGTTTCTTGGGATTTGTCCGTTGGACATATGTGAGCGCGTGTACCTCACGCAACGCGCTAAATAGTCTCATTCTAACATTCCTGAAATTCTGCTAGTTCCGATTGGACAGGAGAAGGTTTTGATCTCTGAAATTTGACAGTCTAGTCAAAAGGTGGTTTGTCCACAAGTCATAATAGCTTATCACATTTAATGCACTTATCAGGTATTTAATGCATCCGTTGGAAATAAATGTCCGTTGATGATTGCATTTAAGTTTTTTATGACTTGAGAATTTATTTCAGGTGAATCTGATCCTTGATCGCTTGAGCGCTTGATTCATAAATCCTGAAACAGATCTTTAGCGTTTGACATACGCCAAGAACAAATCTTCATCTTCACTTGACTTCAGATGCTGATCTTCAATTTCATCTCTAATAGATTCACCTAGAATTCTATGAGCGACTCGGTATCCAATGCTTAGTCTAAAATTTACAAAGATAAAAATTACAAGCCTAACAAAATTACAAAGTTTTAAACGCTTATACAATAGATCTATGAAAACATAAACTTACATTGTATTTTGGGGTCTAACATAAAATTCTATCTTGTCATCATCAAAACATCTAACATGAAATTTCCTAACAATTATTATTATTTTTATTTATTATTATATTATTATATAATAATATAATACAGAAAAAAAAAGATTAAGAGGGCCGGACTTTTCGGCCCAATGGCTGAAAAAGCCTTGCACGCTAATAGACCGGGCCACCCCGGCCTTAACTTGATATGGACCAGGTTTTTTAATAGGCCCAGGCTTTTAAAGGGCCAACCTTAATGGGCTCAAGCCTTTAAAGGGCCGGCCTGCAACCTTTACAACAAGCTTTGAGTCTATGTGTGCAAAATTGGTCAAAATGAAGAACCCCCCAAATTAAATTGGTCATGTCCGGTTAAATTAGGGCTTTCCGGCCAAATTTGTCCTTAATTCACGAGTTTTTGATAGAAACGGGACTAATTTTGCTAATTCAAAAAAACATGTAACTAGGACTAATTTTGCAATTTTCTTATAAGAAAATCTACGCTAAATCAAGTCTAATGTTTCTAGTGACTATCTCTCTCACACAGTATATAAGGCGTATTATGTGTGTTTTGTTTATTTCCGTGGTTATTCCTATCATCTCTGCCTAGGTATTTTCTCAAAAAAATTTGGGAGTAGAAATATGGCTGTGAAATGTGAATGGATGTAAGAAATTTTCACAATATTTTGTTTTAGAACACAATTTTTGTATATATACTTTGTTGAGGTTTATCACGAGAGATAAATTGTTGAGAGTTTACTTCCACATTTTCAATTCTGGCAGCTTAGGAAGTTTTATCAACTAAAACTCCTCCACTCACGGATTTGATCATAGTCCTCTTGATAATGAATAAGCCCTCATAGAACTATTAATATCAAGAGTTTTTCTTTAATTGGATGATGAGGATAGCTCACACACAATTGCTTGAATCTTTCATAATATTCATACGGAATTTTTTAGATGAGTTGACGAACCTTGGATGCCAAAAGTGCTTCTCTATGAATATTATCTTCATAACTTGTCAAGGTAATGGAACTGAATAACAAGTAATGCAACCAATTATTTGCCACAAGTCGGATGCCTTAATTTAATTTGCTCCTCGAATATCCAGACAAACTTCACATGTGGGACCTAATTTGCTTACGAGGGTCATGATCTGCAGAAGTACGAAAAGTGTGAAGGAGGTAAATTAATTAAGATTTAAATTCAAAAAGCAACATCAAAAGTGGGTAGTCAACGCATTAGATTGATGATTCAAGTTAGGTGATATCAACTGTTTAAGATGGCGAAGGTTTGGATTATTTGACATGTTGCTCCTGGGATAACTTGGATTGGGTAGTCTACAAAATGTCTGTTGGATTAAACCTTGCGATTAAGTCACAAATATAAGCAATTAATTATAACAATAATAAATTTAAGATAATTAAATTGATGAGAATTAAATATGACAAATTAAATAAATAAAGATTTTTTATCCCGGGTTGGACTGAGGCATGCGAAGCACTGTCCTTAAAGGTATGTTCCCGTGCCTATGAGTCAATAACTCAGTGAAATAGGTCATTAACGGTCTTCCGCTCAAGATTGAACAACCCTTTACCAACTTATGTGCACTTGTAACGTGGGGATATCAACGAGTAGCCTTGCTTTGAGTGGGAAGAAGAGTGGTGAAGAGTTTACAACTTTTTATAAATAGGGTGTTCGTCAATTTGGCAAATGTGCAATGAATTTTTATAGGGCTGTAGAAAATAAAAAACTTTATATAAAATGGTTGGACACTAAAAGTTTTACAGAGGACTTTGTCGAGTTGTGATTAAAAGCTTTAGCTCCACTCTCTTTTATAGGCAAATATCAACATGTGAAACTAAAGGGAAGGCTATCAATGTCATCAATGGGTGACTGATTTAGCTGCTTACTCAAAGGGATTAGCAAGCAATTTGCTTAGACACATAAAACATATGTGGAATAACAATTATGAAAATCAAAGATTATGGAATAGGTAGTCAAAATTTCCTTATCTTTGAAATAAATAATTAATAATATACAACAATGTCCTCCTAAATTCAGAATCAAAGGGTAAATTGTGAAAGGATATTGGCGTAAATGAAAAATACCAAACAAGAGTGAAAACAAAAGAATTCGTGGGTAATCAAACAACTGAATCAATCAAAACACTTCTCAACGGTGCAAAATATTGATGTTTGTCATAGTGCACCAAAAATAATAATCACCTTTATACCAAAATTATGATAGTGCAGATAAAATTCAAACCCAATAGAATGTTGATTAAACGAAAATTGGTTAATTACTCGTAAAGGGGGGAGGATGTGGCTTGAAAGTTATACTATTACTAAAATGCAAAATAGATTGAAATAAACTTTAATGTGAAAATATTCAATAAAAGGAAGTTCCAATCGATTGGAATTACCATGATATTCTTGGATCGACCACTCGTACAAATAAGCAATCCTAATTGAATAGCCAACTAAAAAAATCAAGTGATAACATATGAACCTTTTACTCTTTCATTACGTGCGACTTAGCAACGGATAGTTAATTAATAATTAAATCCTAACTTCCAAACAGACATTAGCACAAGACATTTGTTCAAATCAATTGAGAAGCCTTACCAACTAAAGAAAGTTGGTATCAAGAGTTAATTCACCTGGCATTATCTAATCACAATGACATTATTTTCCTACAGACCTAACATTAACCATTTACCGATATTAATATTTAGCTACTAGCATAAGATCATAATTTATCGCAATTTAATCTTAATCTAACAATAGGTTGAAGAAATAAGGTAACTAGTTCTAAACTTTAGTCAACTATTTGATCAAACACTAACTATGTAAAACAAAGAAATCTAGTGTTCAACTAGAAAAACATAGAAGTTCAAATCTCATGAATTAATATAGTGGTTTCAAATTACAATTATCTTAATGAGGTTTTTAGCTTCGAGTCATCATCTTGAACATAAAAGTTTCTCAATAGGGTAAAATTCTAAAAAGGAGACAAAAAACTATTAAAAGATATCCTAAAAATGTCTCACAATCATATTTATAGTACAAAGTACATGACGAAGCAGTGACCTTGCAATCATTCTAGCACGGATGCGCGTTGCTCTATTGTCAGATGCGTTTATTCCATGTTTTATCCATACACGAACACACATTTCTCTCTCATTTTTTCTGTTTATTTCTCTACAATATTCTCTCTCATTTCTAATCACTTGCAATAGCTGACACAAATTTTTGCAGCACTCTCTCCCACTAATTTCTAATCACTTACAATAGTTGACACAATTTTTTGTGTCACAAAATTGTAAATAAATATTTGTATTTATAATTTTTAAATAATTAAGCACATGTATCAAAGTGTGCCATTAATGATTAAAAAAAAAGTGTGCCAGGACGATTAGTACTATATAATTGAAGAGGGACTTAAATAACTACTTATTGCTGAAGGAACAGTTCTTGTATGATATAAGGAAAACTAATGAGTGAATTTGGTGTTGAACCATGTTGTTTTTACATGCCACATCATATGTTTATGTGATGTGGCATAATGATAACCACATGGTCCATAGATTAAATGAAGTGTCATCCACAAATATTTTTTACCTTTTTATACATTATATTCTAGGGCAAAATACACTTTGTACCCCTAAACTATTCACTTTGTATCATTTAGGTCCCTGAACTATTAAATGTAACAAAATAGTTCCTGAACTATCAAACGTAACAAAATGGTCCCTCATCTCAAGAAATTGTTTGGCTAGTTTTTTTAAAATGATAAATAGTATAATACAAATGTTATTTTGGTATAGTAAGTACTTTAAATATTTTTATATTATTTATTAAGAGAAATTTTCTAAAATCTCCTTAAAATAAACTTTATTACCAAAAAAATCCTTTATAATATTTTCAATCCCAAAAACTCATTTCACCAACTTTTCTTTCAAAAAAATTCAGTATTTAGTTTAATAAATTTATGGATTTAATTGTCCTTAGTTTTCTAGAGTAATAAAGAATCAATTGTAGTTTTATCTAAAAATTTATTTATGTAGAATTTTATATCGATAATTGATACTAATTATGCTTTAAAAAATTTATCTTAAAATTTTTCCTCATCATAAAAAAATTTAAAAATAGCTTTTAACTCATGCCAAGACATGGACCGTACATGAATAATAAAATAAAATAAACAATAATGAGTAATAAATTGTACTCAATCCTCAATGGAAATAAACGCCAAATTCAAACTAAAAATAAATTCAATTATTTAAAAATATTTAAAGTACTTCATGAACTACAAGAAAAGTTAGTTTTGACCATGGCCATAAAACAATGGTCTTTGATCTATTTCTATGGTCAATAATAAAATATCATGGCTTTGCCACGGCTTGTTGGCCATAGTATCCATGAGCATGACTAATACTTCCACCATGGCTTTTTAGCCATGGTAGAAGTATTAGCCATGCTTATCCACCATGGCTAAGGATCCACGGTAAAAAAAATAGGATTAATACACTTATTCACCATGGTTGGTGGAAGCCAAGGTGAATACATTTATTCACCTTAGCTCTCACCAACCAAGGTGAATAGATGGAGTGACTTTGACATATATTCACCTCGGCTCCTAGCCAAGGTGATTAGTCCATTTTTTCCCCTAATGCAATTTAATCCCACAAACTAAAATAAACAAAAATATAATATTAAATTCGACCATGCATTCAATTACCTGCTCAAATTCATTAAAATTGATGTTGAAACTATACCATTTTCAAAATATAACATGAAAAACACTAAACGACTACTTTATATGTTCACAAGTGTCAATCCACACAATCAACTATTAGACACAAGAAAATGATAATAGTACTAAACAAGCAACAACGATATATAGAATTCAAAAACTTTTAGAAGTCAAAGTTCTCCAAACCATCTTGCAACTTCGACATGATAGAAGCCTTCTGATAATCGCCACCCTTCTCTCAAAGAAGTTAGTTTTTTCTCTGAACAAATTAAACAATAAACAAATTAAATTAGATGATGGGCAGAATCCACTGGATATTGAATTATCACAAAATGCACTGCTCACACATGACTTCATATTGTGCTCTATTGCTATAGATAATTACCATAACGTTCTCTATCAGAAAAATTATATCACAATTTCGCTCTCGTTAGAAAAAAAGCAAATTACAATTCTTCACTCTATTTCTCGAGTTGTCATTGGTAACTTGGTAATTGCAAAACCTCGAAAGGCTCGTAGTTACCCACTAAATGAGGGGGGTGCATGTAATCATCCTTAATTTAAAGTAATTAAGAATCAAGAATAAGAACGGCTAAATATAGATTGATTAGTGTAGTTTTTTTTACTCACCAATCCGATGAGGTTGAGTGCGCGTTCAGCCAGTCACAATTTCAAGTAGCAAAACTCCAAATTTGAAAATGTCGGTCTTCATGGAGAAAACACCGTTTATGGCATACTCAAGAGACATATAGCCACTGCAAAGGACAATCAAAACATTTTAATCAAAACCTAAATGCAATTTTTTACACCACACATATAGTTCTATTAGATGGTTTTTGATCCTCACTGTGTTCCCACGATTCTGTTTGTGTTTGCTTCCAATTCATGCTCAGGTTTCCATTTTTTTCAAAGTCAAACAGTGGTTTTTGACACTAACTGGACATAATCATTTTCCCAGATTCCACATACATCGTTTACATTAGAGAATCATTCTAATTAATGGTACTCCTCCCTTCCCAAAAATCCCAAAAACAAAATGGAAAACAAAATTCCACTTTCCTAGTATTAAGCAGACCCACATATATATTCAGCAATTCCTAATATTAAGCAGACCCACAACCTAATTTTCATAATAAGCAATCCTCATTCCAAATTGGATGTCTATTAATAATTTCACAATCAACTAGCCAACACTTTTTTTTCGATGGTCAATTATTTATTGAAAAACTATGAGTATTAAACAACATAAATATATACAACTAGACAGCTTCATAATACCAAACATGTACAAATCAAAACAACAATTTGATAAGACAAGTATAGGACATCACATTGGCCTCATATAGGATAATGAATAAATTCAATTATTTATAATCCTACATTAAAGCTCACCTCCATACACATGATGTTCTCAAGTACTCCTAACTGAGTCATTGCTCAATGTACTTGCACTAACACCCATTGTGCTCGAAACTGCACGTGCGTTAGATGCTCTATCGGTACTAGATGAATCAAGAACCTACATTTGGAATTATTTTAGAAATATACTATTGCAAAATTGATTATCAAGTTGGGGTCCTCGTACCTATCTCATGTCAAAAGGCCGAAGTGGCACCTTAATAGGACGAAAGGAAGAAGCAGATGGTTGAAATAAAGTGGCGGATGGTTGAAATGGAGTGATAGATGGTCCAAATGGTGCTATAGGAAAGTTTACCAAGTGCAAAATATGACATAACATTTTCTGCCACTTCTTGACTCATCTCTGAGTTAACTTTTTTGTCAGTTGTTCCAATAGCCCTTTCGTTGTTCCCTTTCTTCCCTCATCTCCTCAATCTCCTTCCTCATTTGCTCCCTTTCCTTCCTCATTTGTTCATCCTTCTCTCGCATTTTTTCATTTACTTCTTGCATAAGTTCTTCTCGGACTATTTTTGTGATAGCATCATTTGAACACATGCTCCGTCGATGCTTAGATAGTCTAACCCCTTGGCCTGCACACTTAACAAGATCACGACTATCCGCCCCCATAAACTCAGTCCACACTGTCTCTTCTATCTCTCTTGTTTGTTCTCCTTCCGGCACACGAGATATACTATCTCTCATTTCTTTCTGTATTGAAAAATACAATGCACAAAAGTGTAGCAAGATAGATCATATGAGTTACATAAATTACATAAAATCAACATACTTACAATAAGGTTAGAAATATGTTGGTTGACTGGAGGCTTTCCATTTCGTGTGCAAGACATACTAAATAAGTCTATACGACATGGCGCAATTTCTTTGTCTAAAAAAAGTAATACAAATAAAGAAGTAACCAATGAGCATTCTATAAGTAATATGGACAAAATTTTATAAAGGATGAAAAAAACCTGTTTTTTTAGCTCAAGGAGTGGCATGCGTCCAAGTTGGTGATGCCACTCATATTGAGATATGTTTTTAGCATTTCTTTCTACTTCCAACTATAATTATAATATACGAGTCAATTTATTTATTACTCTCGATAATCAAAATAAGTAGTATGTGAGATATATCACAATTTCAATTGCCTATGTCGCATCTAGTTTCCAATACTTTACCATATATTCCCATTGTTCAGGAGGAACAAGATCCTGTGATAGTTCCTTCAACATCTCTTCGTCATCCTCATAAGGCCTGGAATTTTTCTTTTTCACATATTTCCCTTGCTCCCACTTCGCATTGGACTCCTTAATAACATCACGTTTTGCCTCATCAGTCAATGTAGTGTTCTCTTGCATTACAAGTTAATTTAAGTAAAAATGAGGAAAATAGAAACAAAACCTCAAAGTAATTAACACTTGTATGCTTAATCATGATACCTTTATTTCATCCCACATATCGTCAATGATATGTTGAGGCATCTTATCAAATGATGTATAGATGTGCGGAAATTTGTATGAATTTCGAGCCAAAACTCCAAGTTGCGTTTTGAATTCCAGTCTCTCTGGCCCATCAATTTCTCCATCAGGAGTAAGCTTTAGCTGGAGCTTTGGTCCTTTATTCCATTTCTTAATAAGTTTGCTCCGGCCACTACCCTTTCTTGAACAAACTGATGTGCTGTTTTGGCACCTAACAAAGAAAACATTAAGACATTAAAATAAACAAAATTGATCAATTAACATTAAAAATAATAATGTCTTGAAGCGTATAATATTCAAACAACACATCACAGAACTAACTATAATATATTCAAAATATCATGAAAATAAGCAATTAACTTGAGAAAGAGGGTAGGTCAGCCCTATTTTGATGCACTGGAAAATATGAAGTAGAATGACTGTGATCTCGATCCTCATTGTCATGGTTATCCTCTAAAAAATTTTGGTAGGCGTTTAGTAGATAGAATGGTGTATTGTACATATGTACGAATACTACAATGTTTATCAACCATTTTTATGAAAGTAAAACATTTACCTAAGAGGGTGGACCGACCGTCCTGTGATGTGTCGAAAAAAGTGGAATGTGATGACTATTAAGTCAAGATCAAAACTAAAACATGTCCCTCGAGGGTAAGTCATGCATGGAAGTTGCCTCCTCAGTCTCATGTACGTCGTCCATCATTGTCCTCCCACTATCTTTCCTTTTTCTACCCATGAAGAATTCTGCACAACATTGAAGCAAAAATAGGGTACACAAATCACTTCCAACAATCAAAAGCTGAAGTAGTACTACACTAAGTACAATCGTTATATGGTGAAGCAATTAATCAAACAATCTTTGTTCAATAAGTGGCAACTTTATCACCCTGCAACAGTCAATAATTTTTGTACATATGTACAAAAATAACATTTGTATTATACTATTTATCAATTTAAAAAAACTAGCCAAATAATTCCTTAAGTTGAAGGACCATTTTGTTACTTTTGATAGTTTAGGGACCTGAATAAGACAAAGTGATTAGTTTAGGGGTACAAAGTGTATTTTGCCCTATATTCCATATGTTTCTTTGTCTATTCTTTTAATCACATTTAATTTTATTGCTCATCTCTTTTTCCTAAATCCGTTTTTTACTTTTGTCTTAAACTTAATATAAATTTTATATTAACTTTAATTTATGATGCACAAAACTATTTTTCTTTCAATCACATATAAATTCTATTGCTCATCTCCTTTTCTTCCATTACCTTTTACTTTTATACATTTAACATAATTAAATTTGTTAAAAATTTCATAGTATTAATTATTTATTTTTGGCAAATGATTGTGGAGTGTACTTTTATCGCTTTCCGAACAAGTGAAATAGAAATGCTAAAGCTATATAAAAATAAAACCATCCTAATTGTTATTAAATAAACTCAAATATTATAAAGTTGAGAGAATAAAATGAGAGAATGAGAGAATTAAGTAGAGAACTCTTTTATTGATATTCTTGTGTCTATTTACAATACAATGTCATTGCCTATTTATAGGCACAAAACTAGAATACCAAAGGTTTATTACCTAAAGAGTAAATTATTTACTCATGATGGAAAATGAAAAGTCATGGAGATGAAGAGTTTTTGGGAGATGAGTAGACATAATGATTAAAGTTAAGTGGCCATAAAGAAATTGGGAGATGAATAGACATCCACAAATAATTATTCATAATACTCCCCCTTGGATGTCTATCACTTAAAAATATGCCTCGTTAAAACCTTACTAGGAAAAACCCAATAATGGGACAAAAACCTAGTGAAGGAAAAAGAGTACATATCAATACGCAATCAGATGCTGCCTCGTTAAAAACCTTACCAGGAAAACCCAGTGGGAAAAACCTTGGTTAAGGGAAAAAGAGTGCAACGCGTATTATCTCCCCCTTATGACAATATCAGTCAAGATCTTTCAGTCTACGCACGCCAATATTGTAGACCAGTTTTTCAAATGTTGCTGTGGGAAGTGCCTTGGTGAACAAATCAGCAGGATTATCACTGGAACGGATTTGTTGAACATTGATATCACCATTCTTTTGAAGATCATGAGTGAAAAAGAACTTTGGTGAAATATGCTTCGTTCTATCTCCTTTAATGTACCCTTCTTTCAATTGTGCGATACATGCAGAATTATTTTCATATAAGATCGTCGGGATCATTTTTCCAGAAGATAAACCACAAGTCCCTCGAATGTTTTGAATCATGGATCTTAACCAAACACATTCTCGACTGGCCTCGTGAATAGCCAAGATTTCTGCATGATTAGATGATGTGGCCGATATAGTTTGTTTCATAGATCGCCATGAAATGGTTGTGCCACCACATGTAAATAAATAGCCCGTTTGTGAATGACCATTATGAGGATCAGACATATATCCAGTATCTGTTTAACCTCATTCCAATGCCTTCGTGTAGGGGAAGAACTATATCTTGTTAATAGAATAACAACGAATGCTATATTAGGTCGAGTATGACAAGCAAGGTACATTAGTGCACCGATTGCACTTAGATATGGTACTTCAGGACCAATTAGTTCTTCATCACTTTCTCGAGGTCGAAAACGATCTTTGTTCTCATCTAGTGACCTTACGACCACAGGGTTGCTCAATGGATGTGATTTATCCATGTAAAACCGCTTTAGCACCTTTGATACATAAGCGTTTTGATATACAAAAATTTTGTTCTTTAAATATTCAATTTGCAACCCAAGGCAAAATTTTGTTCTTCCAAGATCTTTCATCTCAAAATCTTTCTTTAAGCAATTAACAGCTTTTTGAATCTCTTCAGGAGTTCTAACGATGTTTAAATCGTCAACATAAACTGTAATTATAACAAACTCATTTCCAGATCTTTTCATGAAAATACAAGGATAAATTGGATCATTCTTATATCCTTCCTTCAACAAATATTCACTTTGAATTATATGATCCCATCAAAACGTTTCTCCTTATCTTGGAAAATACTCCCACTCAACTATCATTTCAAAAACAATTTAACATCATATATTCAACATATATTTAAATAATTTAAATAATACACTTGATCACATCAAGTTTCTCATGTGAATACAATCACACATACTAATGCTTTAATTGATTCATCAAATAAGCATACTCAAGTACAATCAAATAATACATATTAAACGCAATGATTTAGAATCATATTTTATAAACATGAATGTATTCATGTATTTAAGCACTTTAAACAATTTGATCACATCAAACAATCAATGCTTTAATTTAATTGAATAATGTTCTCGAGAATTTGAATTATATGCTTCAAGCATATTAAATCCTTCAGGGATTTTCATATATATATATATATATATCATTATCAAGCGAGCTATACAAATAGGCTGTAACAACATCCATTAGACGCAAATCAAGTTTTTCATGCACTGCCAGACTTATTATATAACGAAAAGTAGTTGCATCCACCACAGGAGAATTAGTCTCCTCATATCTATGCCAGGTCATTGCGAAAACCTTTGGGCAACAAGACGTGCCTTATATCTTACAATTTCATTTTTCTCATTGCGTTTTCGCACAAATACCCATTTGTATCCTACTGGCTTTACATCTTCAGGTGTACGGACTACAGGTCCAAAAACTTTTACATCTTCAGGTGTACGGACTACAGGTCCAAAAATTTTTCGTTTGTTCAAGCGAGTTTAACTCTGCCCTCATTGCGTCTTTTCATTTTGGCCAATCATTTCTTTGTCGACATTTATTAACAAACTTTGGTTCTTGATCCTCATTATCATTCATCATATTTAGCGCTACATTATATGCAAATTTATCGTCAACGTTGACTTCATTTCGATTCCATCGTATCCCGTTCATAACATAATCGATTGAGATCTCATTATTTTCACAATTTTCAGGTACCTGAGGTTCTTCTGGAACCGAAATATTAGTTATGACTGGGGACTCTTCTGGAGTTATTTTATCCTCGATTAGACCATCTTGATTCTTAGCTCCTTTTCTTTTTCGAGGATGACTATCTTTGGAATCGATAGGTCTACCACGCTTCAGGCGTGCAGTAAACTCATTACTTTGACCTTCAGGGACAACAATTCTTACTGGAGCATTAACAGCTGGTACATGTGACTTAGTCACTTTTTTTAGGTCAGAAAATGCGTCTGGCAGTTGGTTAGCTAAACCTTGCAAGTGAATTATCTTTTGAATTTCCAGTTCACTTTGTTTTGTTCGAGGATCAAGATGAGATAAAGATAATTCATTCCAACTAATTTTCTTTTCCAGCTGCTTATTTTCTCCCCCTAATGTTGGGAAATTTGATTCATCAAAATGACAATCAGCAAATCGAGCCGTAAATAAATCTCAAGCCAATGGCTCTAGATAATTTATTATCGATGGAGACTCGAATCCAACATATATTCCCAACTTCCTTTGAGGACCCATCTTAGTGCGTTGTGGTGGAGCAATTGGAACATATACCGCACATCCAAAAATTCTTAGATGGGAAATATTTGGTTCCTGACCACAAACCAAGTGTAATGGGGAGAATTTATGATAACTTGTTGACCTTATGCGAATAAGTGCTGCTGAATGCAAAATAGCATGTCCCCAACAAGAAATAGGAAGTTTTGATCTCATAAGTAAAGGTCTTGCAATTAACTGCAGATGCTTAATAAACGATTCTGCTAGACCGTTTTGTGTATGAACATATGCTACAGGATGTTCAACATCAATTTCAATAGACATACAATAGTCATTGAACGTTTTGGAAGTAAATTCACCCGCATTATCAAGGCGTATCTTCTTAATTGGATAATCAGGAAAATGTGCTCGTAGTCTCATCAATTGAGCAAGCAATCTCGCAAACGCCAGGTTGCGAGTTGATAACAAAGATACATGTGACCACCTGGTTGATGCATCAATTAAAACCATAAAATATCTAAATGGTCCACACGACGGGTGTATTGGTCCACAAATATTGCCTTGAATACGTTCCAAAAACGTAAGAGATTCACTTCCTACTTTTGTTGTTGATGGTCGAATAATCAACTTTCCTTGTGAACAAGCAGCACATGAGAAATAATTCGATTGAAGAATCAGCTGGTTCTTCAATGGATTCGCATCATAATTGATCTGGGATGGCCCAACCGGTCATGCCAAACAACAAACTTATTTTGATTTGTAAACTTCTGGTTTACGATAACATGTGTTTCAATAGTAGATACATGCGTGTAGTACAAACCGGAGGAAAATGCAGGCAAATTTTGCAATATACATTTGTTACCAGATATTGTATTAATGATGTAAAGATACTCAATATTGCCATCACTTGTTGTCTTAATATGATATCCATTTCGGCGGATATCTTTGAAGCTTAGTAAATTTCTTTGAGACTTAGTAGAATATAATGCTTCATCAATATAAAATTGTGTTCCTCCGGATAACAATATATTCCGGAGCCTTCAATTAATTTGCACTTCCCGATATAGTACTAACATTGGCATCTTGCATTACTAAATAAGAGAAGTATTTTTTATTCTTGAGGATGTTGTGAGTTATTGCACTATCAATGAGACACATATCTTTATTATTGATGTTGCTGCTGATCGAGTAAATCTTTAAAATGATAAAAGACAAATTTATAAATAATTACTTCATTAATGAAAACAACACATTTTTATATTTATTTTAAAACCACTAAAAATAAGATTTATAAAATTTGTTATGATTACTTGCATCTCCAATCAAATGATCAATTTTTCTATCAAGATCAGTCAGTAAAGAAATCAACAACATCTAAATGAATGTCATCAAATCGGCCATAATCAGGATTGCTTTCTTCAAAAACAAAATTTGTTTCTATCTTCTTTCCTTTACCTTTCAGCGATTTTTAGTAAAGGTCAACAAGATGTTGTGGTGTACGACAGGTACATGACCAATGACCTTTACCACCACAACGATAGCATAAATTTTCCACAAATTTGTTATTTTGATCACCTTCATTTTTCTCTTCATTATTTTTCCACTTCTGGTGGAAAGATGTGTTTTTTGAATCACCACCACGATTTCCATGACCATATCCACGACCACGTCCACATCCATGATTTCTTTAATGATTAAAATAGTTATGTGCTGCTACATTCACTTCAGGAAATGTAGCAGAACTAGTTGGACGGGACTCATGATTAAAATAATTATATATTTCTCAACACATTCACTTCAGGGAATGGAGTATAGTTATTTGCATCAAGATGAATTTCAATATCTAACGCCAAAGAGAAATAATTTTTCCCCGTAATATCAAGAGCCACAAAATTAAGTTTTGCAAGATTCGTCATTATAATTAATACTATCATCAAAGTATAAAAAAATTAGGAATCAAACAATCATTATATTTCTAACGAGATATTAATCCACATAAAATATCATGAAAACCTATGTGAAAAAAATAACAATTCATGAAAATACGAATATGAATCAGGTGGACATTGGACATTTTGAAGTGCAAAACATACTTCAAAGTATTGCAAATATGTGGCTAATATTCTCTCTAGAATAGGTCACTGTAATTTCTTCTTAGAAATGGGACAAATTATTAAATGTATATTTGATGAAATTAAACATTAGAAGACTTGCAACTGTCCGTGAGTTGATGCAAAGCAAATGAAAATATTTCTATTTTCTAAACATCAAATACATATTTTTATATGTAGTAGTTAAATGATAATATTTACCTTAAAGTTGAGAAAATTAAGAACCTCACTTGCGTGCTAAAAATTCCACCGACTCGCTATCGCAATTCCTCGGATTGAAAAGCTAACAACTTGAGACGGATCGTGCTGATAACGTGTTATTAAATAAACTCAAATATTATAAAGTTGAGAGAATAAAATGAGAGAATGAGAGAATTAAGTAGAGAACTCTTTTATTGATATTCTTGTGTCTATTTACAATACAATATCATTGCCTATTTATAGGCACAAAACTAGAATACCAAAGGTTTATTACCTAAAGAGTAAATTATATTTACTCATGATAGAAAATAAAAAGTCATGGAGATGAAGAGATTTTGGAAAATAAGTACACATAATGATTAAAATTAAGTGCCCCTAAAAAAATTAGGAGATGAATAGCCATCACAAATAATTTTTCATAATAATAATCAAATTCCATTTTTTGTATTTTTCCAATTATTGAAACAGAAAAGCAGGGGGAGAGCTTACAATCCGAGGTCGGAAGACAAAAATGGCGTCGTCGAGCAGCGGCTTAACCTTTAAGCTCCACCCACTCGTCATCGTCGTATCTCCGATCACCACACTCGTGTCAAGTCCCAGTCCCTTCCTCCAACGGCACCGACACCTCGTTTTCCTCTCCTCCTACTCCGCCGCGCGTCGAGATCTTCAACAGTTTCGAGCTTCTCTACGATGACTCCACCCACTCACTCGACCGCGCTTTTATCGAGAAAAAGCAAGACCTCTGTGTATATCTCAATTTTCTTTTACTATTATTCACTGAATTTATGGTTTCTAGCTATATATATATACGTATATATGTTTCTCTCCTCAAGCCGTGGTGGTTAGGGCTTGTATTAGAGTAGGCAATTGAAAATGCTGATATTTTAATTTGCTGAACAGATAAGAAAGTGTTTCAGAATTTTATATTGTACTCAACGGGGAAACGATGCGCAAGAATCCGATTTGATTATTCACAAAGCCCTGAGTCTCAATCTACTGAAAATCTCTCCGTTAAACTGGGCGAATTTCTGATTGACACACGGAGTAATTTTTTAAAATTTCATGTTGAATGTATATGCTCCTCACGTTTGCCTTTCCTAACCTTAATGTTTTACTTAGAAAAATGGCCTATATTGTAGGAGTTGAATCATTTGGAGAACTGCAAAATTATCTTTTAATTATACATTTCTCGCAATAATATTAGGCGTACAAGTTATTGAAGTGGTACTTTACAGCGCCAATTTCTAATCGATAATGTTAGGCTTCTGCTTGTATTCTTGTTTCACAGCCTTAAATGCTATTGTGGACTCTCCTAGATAAAATTTATGAGAAAACTACCAAATCAAGTATCTTTGCTATGGATTCTGTTATTTATACCAGAAGAAATGGTGTCCGAGATTTTTCTAAAAGATGTTTTTACTATGTTTTAATCATGGTTCATAGCATCGGCCCTGGCCTATTCGATAATATAGGGTGATAGCTAGTGTTCTCCGAATTTCATGTATTGCTGATAATCCTGATAATATTAATGCGTAGTAACTCATGTTACTTATATTTTCTACAATTCTATTGTTTTTTTTTAGTATTCTATATATATTTGTTTCGTATTGCCCGATAATATTCTCATATGTCGCGACCCATGAAACAATACCTACTGATAATATCACAATACCGTGACTTTAAAACATGGCTTCAATTTCAGATACTTAATTCATTTTTGTGATACAGTGGCATGAGATCCGCGTGTGTTTGATGAAAATTATGTGTTTTTTGACAGTTGATGGATATTAATGAGAGCCCAGTATATTCTTCTCAATCCTTCAAATAATCCTGCGCAGAGAAAGATCTGCCTATTACAATTTATGAACGTGGTATGTATCTGTTAACTGTCATAGCTTGATATAACTTATACAAATTCTATGGTTGGTGATGAAAAATCGTTGAAATCATGAGCATTCCCAACATTTGTGATATAAGGACAAGCATGAGATGCAGATTTACAGAGTGCGCAGCATATTCTGAATGTATTCTCCATGTCTTGTTCTTTTACGCAAAAGAGTCCATGATTCTGTTTTTATTGCTCTTCGAAGGAAGCACTTTTTTTTTGCTATGTTTTTCATTTAAGTTTGATTGTCAAATATTAGAACATCTTGATGTATAGTTTGGAGTTGGACCTGTATGTTTTATAATAAGCTTGCCCTATCAAGTGTTAAAGCACGTGACCTGTCTGCAGCCATGTGAAAGATGTATTTGTGTCGAAATATCAATAACTAGCCATAACGAACTACTTAAAGTATGTGAGCATGTCTGCATCTGTTTTGGTGACTTAATTGTCTATGAAAGTAATGCTATTGTAATTTTTTGTCATCAAGAATAGCAGTTATCGATGGAACCCCCCAGCTTTATTTTGTTCTGTCAAGCTACACTATGGAGGTATGTTTTGTTCTCAATTTTTTGAAATCTACACATGGGCAACATCAAGACTGAGGCAATCTATCGTTTGCTTTGCATGCTAGACAGTGGAAGCTGAAAGAATATCAGTCGATCATGTCGTCCATCTTAAACCATCTGATGGGGGTTCAGCTGCAACTCAATGTGAGCCTTCCATTTTCGATAATTTTATGAAGAGACATAAACTCATTCACTGCTTGAAATCGTGGCACTTTTTATGCCATCTATTGATCATGATTTAAATGACTTACATCTAACATTTCTTTGTAGTGGCTGCTCATCTTACTGGCACACATAGCGCCATCAAGATGTTGAATAGCAGAATCAGAGTACTCCATCACTATCTTCTTGCAATGCGGAGAGATCTGCCTGTCATTTTTCTTCCCTTTTATCCTGATGGATTATATTGAAGTATATGTGTACTTTTATTTTATTTTCTGTTAGGGGAGAGTAGCACGCAAAGAGTTGTTTGGACCTATCTATTATTAACTCGGACTGAGTTGTTTTAGGTTCTTTTATCGATTTTAGTTAGTCATCGCATGAGTTATTTTGGGCTTTGTCACTTTATGCCCATTTCTTCGTACTTTTATTAATAAGGCTGTTTGGGTCCTTCAATTTGAGCCCATTTCATTTTAGGTGTAAACACGATCGATCTGCTTTTATCTAAAAGCTTACCAGTATTTCAGCTCCCCTGTTTTTAAACCCCCTCCCCCGAAGAAGATACATAATGAAGGAATTCTGTATGGAATAGACCTCACGGTAATAAACATAGTTCTCTCTCTATTATTTGCTCGGTATGTTGAGCTCTTAATGTAGTTTGCCTATCATTTTTGTTGTGTCATTTTCAACGCAACTAAACGTAGGACAGTGAATTGGCGTACAGATGAATGCTACTGATTTTGTCTGGTGCGGGCGCTCCCAGAATTTAAATAAGCTCATCAGAAAGCATTCCAAATTGATGTAATTTGATATTCACTACAATTTTCTTGAGTTACAGATTTATTTGATAAATTACTTGTAGTATCCTTGTAGAGTGTGGATTTCTATATTGTTCTCTTCAGGTGGTAAGTTAATATGAAATTTCATGCAATTTCCTTATCTTATTTTGCTCAAATTTTGTTATTGATTTTAAATCTGATATTATACAGCCGTATAAAAATAATGGAAATTAAACTACAATTGTTGTTCAAGGCAATGCCGATGCTAGAAAATCATCCTCTTTGCACAGACGTTTATGCATGCATGTTCAGTAATTCCGATGTTCTTGATGTAGTTATTGCCATTATATTTTCTAAAATTATATTTTTGACAAAACATAAGATGCTTTTTTCTTTATGATTTGTATATTTTAATTGTATATATTTTAATCAAATCAAATATAGTTTTAGGTTCTAAATAAAATTATTATTTATTTTCTGAAATAAAATATCATTCAACAAATAAAAAGTATTGTTCCTTTTTTTTTTTTAGGAAAATTAATAGTATTGTTCGTTATGCTCAAAATGTGTACAGAAAACAACTTTACTTTTTAAAATTTTCATATCTATCGGTGATATGTGGGTATAATACAATTTTTTACTATCAGATATGGCAGGACAACTTGAATAATTTATAATAAATCTGCCAACTTATTCATATAACATCCCTAATTTTTGGCACAACAACTTGAGCAATTTATAATAATTCTCCCAGCAAACTGATATAGCATCAATAGTTTATGACATAACAACCTAAACACATAAAACTAGAGAGAGAGAGCTGAGTCTTTGACACAGAAATGCCGTCACCATTTGCATACAACCACTCTCCATCATGAATCACAGTTCCACCAACATGAATAGGTACATGCTCTTCAGTCATGCCCTTCTTGCCCGGTTTTCCAGGATGCGATGCCATTAATGCTCGAACTTGGATATCACACCCATCGTTGATCTCGTCTAGATCTCGTAAACAACTATTCTCCTACCAATGCAATTCTGTTATATTAGAGAGATATGAAAAGATATTAAATTATCTAACATGCTTCCTTCACCATCTATGAACAAAACTCTACCTTGGCCCTTGGTTTCAAGAAGCTCCTTAACCCCGACGTTATGTTCAAGCGCCTTAAGAGTGAAAATCGGGCCAAAGAAAGCTCGACGTTTTCCATAAATGTTGAAGATAGGTTGCAGGATTTGGATGTCACCGCTTTTCGCGAGCTCTAAATTTGCGTCATAAGCGTCGGCAACCTTTATGGAACCCATCATTCACCTAATAAAAACAGTATTGGATATGAATCTGAAACTACAAAGGAAAGTTTGAAGTACCAAATGAATGTGTAAGGGTACTTGAAGAAATGTAGTGCAAATTCTTCCAAAACCCAGCAAAATTTAATGCTCAGAGATTGCTGCATATCTTAAGATGATTAGCTAAAGGAGTTAAGAGTCCATACATATTTCTGTATTAATAGAAATATATAATAAATTTAAATTTCTAGTTCCAAATTTTTTGGTATATACCAATAACCAATTGAGCTTTTAGAAACATTTTGAGACATATATACAATTAAAACATTCGACCGAGGAGCCAACATATATATACATTGAGATCCTTTATAATATAATAACATAAACTTGTAACGAAAAACATATACACATAAAATTGCTAATTCCTGTAGATACGTCCTTGTCATGTCATGGAGACATAAAAATTATACATATATATACACATGTCTGTGTCTGAAGCAGGGGCGGACCATATGTATTTCGGGGGGGGGGCAGTGCCCCCCTTGAATTTTTTTTTTAATATAGATATATTTTTAAATTTTTATTTTTAAATTACATGAATGCTCCCACCCCCTCCCCCTCAATTTATTAAAGTGCCCCCCCTCAATATCAAATTTCCAATTTTCATCTGGAATTTTCAGCTTAGAAGTTGTAATTAAATCTAGTTTCTTATTATATTCTTTTTCATAAATATAGCGTACCGTACCGCGGGGGCAAGCCCCCCGCACCCCCTTAAATCTCCGTCTATTTGAAAAAAGACAAATTGTATAGCTATATCACAACAATCTCGCCCTCTCAGTCATCCCTGGTGCCCCCACTGACATTAAATCCTAAATCCGCCACTGGTCTGAAGTCTGATGAATCAAGTAAAACCACAATTACTCTTAAGGAATAGATCGGCTTATCAAAATTTCAATTAATACTGAATTAAAACACATGCATGCATGCAAGAAATAATGAAGGGAAATTAAAGGGAAAATACTCGCAGATTCTTAACCTAAGTCACATAAGGCGGGAGCGGCAAAGTTAAAAATTTTTGAGAGCGGGAGCGGCAAAAGTTAAAATTTTTTGAGAGCGGGAGCGCCTATTATAATAATATATATATGTATATATGGATATATATACATATATATATATGAGTATATATAAAATGTAATTATAGAGAAAAATATCCAAAAACTATTTTCATTGAGCACTAAAATTTCCAATAATAACATTTGCGATTCTTCAAACAATGTTTCCTATTTCTTTCCAACAAAAATAATGTTTTATATTCCTAATATCAATTTCGTTTAAGCAAAAAGTTGTTTTTTCAATGGAGTAAAACTTATGTCTTTAGTAACAGCATCACTGCTCTCCTCATCTGGATAGCTTTCACTCATTTTTCACAATAAAATCTGAAAGTATAAAATAAATTAATGATTACAATCCAAAAGTCTACTAAAAAGAAAATCATGTAAAGCTAGATTGCAAGAAATTATTATATTGCTCATTTCAGGAAAAGAAAGAATAATTGAAAGTCATAGTAAATGCAAATTCGACATATTTAATAAATAAATACCAACTATGCAATTTGACTTCATGAAAGCCTTAAGAGAATGCAAACTACTACATATTTGTGTTATAAAGAAATATATAAGTATATTGAATACGTGCCAACGAAGGAAAATCATAATTATCACTTTCCCATGCATCACACATTCACACTAGTTGATCATTTGATTTATTTTTGTATCTTTTCCTTTCTCCTAATCCAATTTAGTTATCTGCCTTCAGCCCCCAACACTATAGTCACATAATTACAAATAAAAAGGGTCAACACAAATCAGATATAAAATTAAAAATTGTAGTGTACATGTGAGAAAACTAGAATGCTTTTATCAAAAAATATGATTTTTCGAAGTCCTTTAAACATATTAAAGTAAAAAATCACACTCCATATGTAAATACAAGAGTTATAAACTAAATTTCTTACCTCGCCAGTCGCCACTTGAAATTGCTTGAATTTAAGAATGAATGAATGAATGATATTTGCTTGGGCTCTCAAGAAGAATCTTCAATTTCTTCAATTCTTAGTTTATCGAACAGAGAGGGATGGGGTTAGGGTAAAGGTAAGTGAAAGGGTTTTGCCTTTTTAGACGTTCACATTTGTTAGTTGTTTTTTAAAGGTTTGACTTTCAATTTTTATTAGTTTAATAAAAGAAGGTTTTTCTTTTTTGGACTCTTAGACTTTTGGGCCAAAATAACTAAGAGCGCGACTTAGTAATGGATAAGGCGCGCCTTTACGAAAACTAATCAGCGCCTTTACAAAAATTAAGTCCCGAATTAGTGAAATTTAGATCGCGACTTATGAAATATTAAAGCGCGAATTAACAATTCTTAAGTCTTCTTAGAGCGCCGCTCCCGCTCTCGATTCGCTAATTCGCGCCCGGAGCGCAAGAGCGGCACTATATATGCGCGAATTATGTGACCTAGTTCTTAACGAGTACTTACAGAATATATTATTGGCAAGAGAGAAGAAGCAAATGATGAACCCCAAGTATTATGATATTACTTGCAGTGATGGCACACTCGATGTGTATGCAATAAATGATCAAAGTACTATCGATTCACATATATGCATATACTCAAATTTAACTGAAATTATTGATGAAAATTTAAGAATCATTCATAGTTGCATGTACGATAATCATCAAAAAAGAAAGAGTAAAGGAGTGAAGAACATACCTGGAAATGGTGTGGGATGGAGTTCCACTGTTGATGAAAAACAGGGCGAATTAAAATTAGAATCAGTTTAGCTGTTGGCTTGTGGTAAAAGAATTGATTAGTTTAATATAACCATCTCCTAATTTTGGGGAGCTGGTTTAATTTACTACGTGTGGACTGTGGTTTTAAACTGATGGGGGTAAATTTACCATTTTCATCCTTGTAATTGTTTATCAATTATTTTAGATAAGAGGATATATTGGGTAGTGTACATTTGGTTTCCCAATGTAGTTATTCTAGGGTGCTGAGCTTTAATTACGAGGGCGGTAGAAGGCATACGACGGCGTTTTGAACTTTCCGGTTAGGCCTGGCATTGGTTGGGTTTGGCCCAGACCCAAATCCAAAACTTTGGGTCTAGGCCCAGACCCAGACCTAAATATTTATTTGGGTCTAGATCCAGACCCAAACCCAAAACTATACTTAAACCCAGACCCAGACTTACCCAAAACATAAGCCCAAAATTTCCAAAGCCCAAACCCTCCCCTTTTTATATCCACCCAAACCCATTTCCGTCATTCACTATTCACCACCAACGATATACTTTCTCTCTCTTCATCTTACTTTCTCTTACAGCTAAAAGAGACCCACAATTCACAAGCCTCTATTTCTCTTCATCTTATTTTCTCTCTCTAAAAAAATCCTTTTGCATTCTCTCTCATCCAAGCTCCAAAATCAATCGCTAGCTTTCCGGCCATATCACCGGCGGCGAGAGCGGTCATTTTTTGGGCCCACGCGTCAGAGGCGGCCGATCCTCCTTTCGCCGCCACCGCCCTTCCCTCTCTCTTTTTTTTATTTTCAAATATTTTACTTATATATATGATATTATATATACTATATATATAATAATATGTATATATAATCTTTTTAACATATTTTATACTTTTTAATATATAAATATATATTCAAATTTTAATGTAAATCTTTTTTTTAGCAAATATAAAAATTGTTTTATGTGTACTAATCATATATATATATATATATATATATATGAATTCGAATTTTAATATATATATATATATATATATATTTTTTCTAGCAAAATATAAAAATCTGTTATATATATATATATATATACATATATATAATATATATGTATGTATTTAGATTTAGATTAAGCCATTGATAATTACTGCCTTAATTAGATTGTAAGCTTTGAAATTTGAAATTATACTATAGTGGTGTAGGGTTACAATCTGGAATACCGCCAATCTTTGCTGTCTCAGTCAATTATTGACTTTTGACTGATTAATTAGTATAATTTTTTAAAAAGATTTAACAGTTTTTCTTATTTCTATTATAATACTAAGTATTTATATTTAGTATAATTTTTGCATATTTTTTCTAATATTAAATATATGTATATTAAGATTTTAGATTTAATATTACATATATAAATGTCTTTTACATATTATATGTGTGTGTATATTCAAATTACATTTCTGCAATTTACATTTTAATATTTACTTATATAAATGAAATCATTAAATATCAAATAAAAAAATATAAACAAAAATATAACTACAAAAGAAAGTAAGATAAAATAGATTGGGTCTAGACAAAGACCCATATAGACCCAAAGTTTTGGGTCTCAGTCTGAATTTAGACCCAAAGTTTTGGGTTTGGGTCTGGCCCAGACCCAACCAATGCCAGACCTACTTCCGGGGATGATGGGGGTGTCCAAGTGTGAGAGTATGGGCTTCAGTTGTGTCATCGGAATAATACTGATCTAGGTCGAAAATTAACCCTACCTTTACTCAGTCAGGATGACCTCGTAAGACGAACTAAACACCAACGAATCAAGATTATAGACTGCACTCGCGATACCGAGCTGCCTACGTACCTCTTGGGGATCAAGTCTAACGTAGTTCCAATTATAACAGTAGTTCTCCTATTGTATAACTAATCCGTATACGAATTATCCAAATTTATAAGTAATGAGATCGTACTGTCAAGTCTTAGTGTGAATAATGAATCTACGACCAAGCTTACGAGTGTATTAAATGCTTAGATTCCGGTCCCTTTGTTCTCAATAAATGCAGGTATTTATGGTATTTATCAGCTGGACAAATACTGTTCTGCTAGCTGGATCTCGTATTGGGATGATGCCACGTGTCCATGAGGAGCGGCTAGGATCATACCTCGTAGGGTCGGGTCATGGGTCAACCCGACCCGGGTTGGAAAAAATACGCGGATCTTGTAGTATTCTGCAATTCCGAACCTCGATAGGGGCCTTCGATGCAATATTCAAAATCTACGAGTTAGAGCTTCGTATGAGTCTTATAATTAAGTGTAATTAGATTTAACGACCCAATGACGTACTAACCCTATTTATACTATTTTTGATATATCATTAAGTCCCTCACTTCGTTAGTGATGACGAATATTTAAAATTTATTATAAATTTTAAGAATCGATAATGAAGTAATGAGCTTATCAACTATCACAAATGTATTTAATGCTCTGACATGCTCACATGCGTCGCAATAATTATTACTATGTCACCCGTTACTTTCGAGAAAAGGTGGTGAAATTCGAAACGTCGCTTCATTTGGACCATCAAATCAATTTATCATGGATTGATCTCAACTGTCAGATCATCTTTTTTAACCCACTATATAAGTTGTTCATAATTTTTCATTTACCTCACAATCACAATTCAGAGAGAAAGGATCGTTAACTGACTTGTAGAGCAAGAACAATTAGAGCCATTATTCATCCACTTCTTCTACCGATTTTGATTAGGTATAGTGCCTCTATACTTCATCTTTATATTTTCTGTTAATACTTTATGGCTTCAAATCTTCCTAGGGAAAATTTCGTAGATATCTTAGGAGAGTTCGATATCGACAAGGGTAACGAACCAATAAGTCAAGCTCAAACCTTAACTCGTAGAGTTAATGTCAGTAGTAGTTCCGAGAATAGTTCTAATTCTGATTCGGAGAATTTTTCCAATAGTAATGGTGAGGGAGATGCCTCTGAGGTAGAAGAGATAATCGAGGATCAGGCTGGGCCTGCATCCTATGTAGATTACGAGGACGAGAATGATCCTAACTCTAATTTGTTCCCAAATATTTCCCAAATCCATCGTATAACATGGTTACAAACGGTCTCTTCCTTGAACGAAGCTAAGGTTTCCAACTTAGGATCTAGGTATTACCTCCATAGTGATTATCGTATCCAAATTCCTAGTCCCACAGATCGTCTACATCAACCTCCTTTAGGTTTTCGCACTTTCCATATCGTACATTTAATGACTGGTCTTAGGGTTCCTTTGCATCACACCATAGTTTTTATTTTGCAATTTCTTCGTATTTGGCTGACCCGACTGTTACCAAACTCATATAGACATCTCGTGTACTTCATTGTGTTGATGACTACTCACGATACCCCTGCTGACATTTCGAACTTTAATCGCTTTTTCAAATTACATCGATGTACCAAACCTAACGAGTTAGGTTTCTATTTTCTTTCACCTCAAAAAAATTGTCGAGTCCAAGCTTACCCCAATTCATCCTTTGGGTCTTGGAAGGATAAGTATTTTTTCCTTGCTCCTTCTATTGGTCAGTCTTGGTCAGTAAATCGTAAATGGAACCTCAATGTCCCCACAAAGTTCATAGGTATTAGGAATCCAACCATAAGCCTCAATAATCTTAACGAGATCCTTGAGTGGTCTTTGACTCACGAATCTATTTTACGAGCTTGTGGGCTCAGTGCTGCCAATGTTAAACCCTTCGATAACATTGGTAAGAGGATATGCATCGTACATTTTCAAATTGCTCATGTATATAAGATTCTAATATTTGCTAACTTTTTCAGGAATGGTGACTCGTACAGCTTGTTTGAGTAGGAAGCTTATCGACAAGCAAGAGGCTGCAAAGAAAGTATTAGCGGCAGCACGACGCCAAGGGAAGGCGGGTACGAGTCGAGCTCAGCGCCTCTCAATTCAACTGATCAAGCCTGACAACCACCAAATCAACCAGTCCACAGCAGTTCATACTCAAACAACCCCTCCCTTAGGTGAAGATCCCGATGTTCAAATGCTAGAGACAACCAACGTTATATCAGCTTTGCTAGTTCAGACTCCAAACCCCAAGGATGGCAGTCTGCATCCTCATTAAAAAAGAAGACTCCCCGAAGCTAGTACTTCTTTCCCAGCCTCCACCTCTCGAATTCCATCTACTGCTCTGACCCCGACTCTGCAAGCCTCGAAGGCTTCATCTCCTTGTCTCCGACCCATCGACACTGATGCCGAAGTTATGGAGGCGATGGATAAGTTAGAATCGCTTCGTCTCCAAGACTGCATGTAGTGTAACATCGTCGACCATCCGACACTTCGACCTGACGCAATTCCGATTAACCCCTAGTGGAGGGTGTACGAGGATATTAGCATCCTCGGGGCTGAGGGTTCGAGTGCAGCCCTCGAGATGATGAGCCAGATTTTATTGCCTCATGATAAGCTCGCGATGATGGCACACACTCATCCTTGGATGGAGAAACATGTCTTCACTCTTCTGTCCAAGGTACAATGTCATTTTTTTGTTAGATTATCTTTACGATTTAAATTCTTTTCAAAATAAGTTGGTATATATAAATTGGATTTAAATACCAACTAGTTAATATTATTTTATTTTGTTTAGATGTTTAGATTAGATTACCCATATGACTTTATTTGACATAGCCACACTTTAATTAGACTAAAGTAGTCAAAACTAAGTTAGATATAATCAATTATTAAATTAGATTTAATGTTATATAATCACATAAGTGTTTAATTGTTTTACGTGCTCCTTATTTATGTGATGGTGACACCATATATGGACTTAGGATTTTATTTTGTTGTATTATCTGAGTTGTATTGGGTCGGAGTTTAAGCACTCCAGCTTGTATCTATAATTTCATACACTTTTTGTATAGACTATTTCTAAGTAATTGTTAATAGATTGTATTTGATAATTTGGGGTTTGGTGAGTTTCTCTCAGTGCACGTTACTGTGCTAACGTGCACTGAGACCCTAAGAATGGCGAAACGGAGAGGACAGAAGGCAAAAGGAGCTTTGAATACACCGCATGAGACATCGAATTAGACTCCACCTAAGGTACTCATTCTGGCGGTGGAGGGGATTGAAAGCTCAGGCGGTGAGATTAACGAGATGATGGGGGAATTGAATGAAGGGGACACCATTGACCCACAGAGGATGACTCTGCCAGTCGAAGACGATGAAGGCCCAGATGATACAAGTACGATTGCTGAACAACAGGATGCGCTGTGAAATGGTAAGAAATCATGGAGGGAGCTGTTTGTGCAAAATAGGAATGGGGATAATGGTATCAAATTGAGTAAAATTGTTGGGGAAGCAGATGAAATAAGCTTGACGATAGAGGATATGGTGGAAGAACTCGATTACTGGAAGTATACACTACATGCTTATATTGTGGGACAGAATATCCCATTTCAGGTGATGGTAAATTTCCTCAAAGTCCGATGGAGAGGTTTGGTGATGCTAAGGGTGGTCAAACAAGAGGAGGGTTCTTTTCTCCTCCGGTTTGAGAAGCAGGCTGAAATGGAGGCGGTGTTACAGAGAGGGACCCAATTTTTCTACTCTAAGCCACTCATCCTACAAAAATGGTCAGAGGGAATGGAAATTAGTAAAATTACTTCACTCCCTATTTGGATTCAGTTACCTAAACTACCATTAGGGATGTGGGGGGCAACCAATTTGAGCAAGATAGTCAGTAAAATTAGGGAACCAATACAGACGGATGACATGACGGCGCATAAGTTGAAGGTCGAATTTGCTAGGGTGTTGGTTAGAGTGGAGTTGGGGAAAGATTTACCATCAGAATTATTGATCCGAAATGCAGTCACATGGAGGATTCATACACAAATTGTTAAATACGAGTGGCTCTCTCAAGTATGTAATAGATGCCAAGACTGGGGACATAAAGACATGGCATGTAGGAAACCAGTGCAAAAGAAATGGCAAGTTAAGGAAGTTCCAAGACTGGTTAGGGATGAGGAGAAGCAATAGAGACAAGTAGAAACTGACACAGATCAGTGTAATGTACAGGGGCATGAGGTAATACCAAGGACTCCACAAGATGAAGGGACATCACAAAGGGGGCAGATTGTTACTAAAGGGAAGGAAAAAGTGACTGAGTGGCAAGAGGTGAGGAGCTCTAAACATAAGAAAGGGAGTGGGTGGACAGAGAGAACAACCAATGTGCAAATTCATCATGCTTTGTTTAATTTGTTCCAAGTGTTGAGTCATGCAGGTGTGGCAGTGGAGGAAGGTAGTAGGAGGTTGGCCCAACCCCCTGATATATGATCCTAGGGGCTTGGAATATCCGGGGGCTCAATAAAACTGAGAAACAACATGTTGTTAGGAAGTTTATTAAGGCCCAAAGACTTCATGTGTGTGCAATTGTTGAAACTAGAGTGAAGCCACAAAATTTTAATAAGGTGGCTAGGTGTTTTGGGGATACTTGGCACATAATAAATAATTACACTATGGCTGTGAATGGGAGAATCTGGTTAATGTGGAGGAAAAGTGAAGTTAGGGGTACTGTTAAGTTTATCACTGATCAAACAGTTACCTGTCACATAAATATCAAACAATATAGCTTTCAATTGACTGTAGTGTATGGAGCTAATGATGAGGAGGATAGAAAGAGGTTATGGAAGGAGTTAGATAGGATGAATACTAAGGGTCTATGGATTTTGATGGGTGACTGGAATGCAACTTTGCACCCAGAGGATAAGCTCACTGGTGATGGTTGTTTGGCAGGGGGCAACGCTGATATGCAAGATTGCTTTAATAGAGTGGGGCTTGAGGATCTCCCCTATACAGAGCAGATACATACCTGGTGTAACCACCAGCTTGTAGAAACAAGAATATACTGTAAGCTGGATCGGATTGTGGTGAATGGAAGTTGGCTTATGGACATTGAGGGCAGTACAACACATGTTCTGGATAAGGCCATCTCTGATCACTGCCCAATGGTGATGTGCATAAGAGAGAATAGAGTAGGGAAGCCACCATTTAAGTTCTTGAATGGATGGAGGAAGCATCCGAGGTTCATTGACATGGTCCAACAGGAGTGGGGGACTTTTATAAAAGGATACAAGATGTATAGAATAGTTCAGAAGTGTACAAAGCTGAAGGTTAAACTGAAGAAAATGCATAAGGGGCACTACTCTGACATCTCGGAGAAGGTTAAAACAGCTACACAGGAATTACAGAATATTAGAGATGAACTGGTACTTGCACCTTGTGATAGCATGTTGATACATCAAGAAAAGGAAAAATATGAGGAGGTGAGCAGATTAAGCAAGATGGAGATGGATTTTGCTACACAAAGGGCTAAGGCTGACTTTTATCAGATGGGAGATGATTATAGTAAGTACTTCTTTACACGAATTCAGGCACGGAAGGTCCAGGGGGGCTATTTTGAATATTAAAGATAGCCAGGGTCATTTAATTACTGCACAAACAGAGGTACAAGCAGAAATTCTAGAGTTTTATTGTCAGTTGATGGGGGCAGAAAGTCAAGCCAGTGGTGAGGTGGATTTAAATGTGGTTAAAAAAGGGGTGATCCTTACACAGAAAGATGCAGCCAAATTGCAAAGACCCCTTACTGGAGCTGAAGTAAAGGAGGCCATCTTCCTTATTCCTGATGAGAAGAGCCAGGGGGCCGGATGGATTTAATTCGTGTTTCTTTAAAAGCTGCTGGAATTTTATTGGAGAAGAGCTTACCCAAGAAGTTATGGAGGTTTTTACTAAAAGAAAACTATTAACTGAGGTTAATCATACACTGCTCCATCTTATCCCAAAGTGTAAAGCACCAAATACAGTAGAAGATTTTAGGCCTATGCCTGCTGCACGGTCATCTACAAAATCATCACGAAGCTTATCTGTAATAGACTTAAGGTGGTATTGCCCATTCTCATTGATCAAGCTCAAGAAGCATTTGTGGCAGGTAGATCCATTGTGGAAAACGTCATCTTATGCCATGAACTTATCAAAGTATACAAGAGGAAAGGGATCTCTCCAAGAGCAGTCATGAAGGTTGACATCAAGAAAGTGTATGATACTGTAAGTTGGTGATTTCTGGAAAAAATAATCTGTTAGCATATGGCTTTCTTGTTGAGTTTACTCAGTTAATTATGAGATGTGTTACCTCAGCTAGTTATTCAATTAATTTGAATGGGTCAGTGTTTGGTTATTTTTGGGGTAAACGGGGTTTGCGACAAGGGGACCCGATATCCCCATACTTGTTTGTTTTGGTAATGGAGTACCTATCAAGAGCTTTTAAAATGTTGCATACTAATTCTCAATTTCGATTTCACCCGAAATATAAAAGGATTGGATTGATCAACCTTTGTTTCGCGAATGACTTGATGATGTTTAGTAGAGGGGATAGCCAATCGGTACTCCAAATCAAGAATTGTTTTGAGGGATTTTTGCTGTATCAGGACTTCATGCTAATCCGAACAAAAGCCAGATTATTTGTGGTGGTGTGACTCATAACGTACAAAAACAAATACTGAAGGACACTGGGTATGTAGCAAGTGAAATGCCCATGAGATACTTGGGTGTGCCCCTAATATCAGCGAGATTAACAATTAAGAACTGTCAGCCCCTCATTGGCAAGATCCTTACTCAAATCACCTCTTGGACAACACGGTTTTTGTCTTATGCCGGCAGAGTTGTACTTATCAAGGCAGTGTTGTTTGGGGTCCAATTGTTTTGGAGCCAAATTTTTCCTCTTCCTTTGACAGTGGTGAAGGAAATTGAGAAAGTGTGTAGACCTTTCTTATGGAGTGGGAAGGCCAAGAATAAAATTCAAGCCCCGGTTAGCTGGAAAGATTTATGTTTACCTAAACAGGAGGGTGGCCTAGGGATTATTTCTGTTGGAGAATGGAATATAGCAGCCATATTCAAGCAGGTTTGGAATATTGCTCAGAAAAAAGATACGATGTGGGTGAAATGGGTGCATGCATATTATCTCCGAAATGCAAATATTTGGACTGTTCGAGTAAGTGAAGCAGATTCGTGGAATTGGAGGCGACTCAATGCGATAAAGGAGCAGTTTATTGATGCTATCGATATTGTGCAGAGTCGGTGGAAGTATGGAAAGTTCTTTGTTACCCAGGCTTATTCTCATGTCATGGAACATAAAGAAGCGGTCTACTGGAGGAAAGTTATTTGGGGAAGGGGCCCTGTCAATAGGCATAGATTTATCGTGTGGATGGCTATGTTGAATAGGCTGAAGACACGGGAACAGAATCAGCGCCTGGCAGGACCTTGAAGATTTGGATTGTGTAAGTAGAGAACATCTTTTCTTCCAATGTCCATTCACAAAATCAATTTTGCAACAGTGCTGGGGCAAGTTGCATATGAGGTGTACGAAGGAGTCATGGGAAGATGTTGTTATGTGGGTACAAAGAATTAGCAGGGGGAAAACTTATCTCAGTAATAGGAAAAGAGCAATGTTTGCTGCCATTATTTACTATATTTGGATAGAAAGAAACAAGAGAATTTATACACAAGATAGAAATAGTGTTCAAAGTATAGTTTATAGAATTTGGGGGGTCGTTCTTTGTAAAGTTAGTTGTGATTGAAAACCAGGTATGCCTGGTGGAGTTGTAAAGTTGTCTTTGAATATATAATATGCTAACTTGTTCCAAAAAAAAATTGTTAATAGATAGGCCTAATTGGTGATTCAGGTGGCACATGAAGTCTTGGAGAAAAAGATTCGATCTTGTTTAGGCTGAAACCCATGTAATAGATAGAACCCCTCCCCGATTACTCATTGGTTTGAGTTGATCTAGAATAGTCCATACATGTGTGTGTTGTTAGAATTGTTAATTTTTTTTTAACTTATGCATTTCCTTGATTGCGCAATAAAGAATTTAATGTGCAAATTGAGACCAAATTAATTAACATTTAAAAAAAAAACATTATCCCATTAGAAATTATACTGAGTAAGTAAAGGGGCATTGCATGTTCTAGCTCTCCATCAAGCTTTAGAAGATGGGTTCGCTTCTAATGCATGGCGACGTCCCGGAATAAGGGGGTCATGCATCAAGACGTGGTACTCAATCTTCTCTAGTGCATTTGATGCCTTCATGTCGAAACAAATTTCGCCCCATATATCGAAAGAGGTTGCAAGGCGAGATTAAATTGTTAGACTGAAAGGAGTTGATGGGAAAATGACTGATGGATCACCACCTATATATTGAATAAGGTTGCAGTTCAGTGATCCAAGAGCTAAAGGAGATTGAACCATCGGTTAGACCGATTGGTATAAGACACCACCTCAAAGATCTAACAAGCCATATATCGAATAAGGTTGCAACTTGTTTAAATCATTGAGGAACTCAATCACTCACTATGAAACCCACCCAATGAGGTTTCCGATTATTGCAGTAGGAGTGCAATGTTTCAACAAAAATAGTGGGAGTCAAGTAAATATTAAAAACCCTTGATTTTACTTGAAATACAAAATAACACATCTAACCGTAAATCTTATTATTTCTGCAATTTATTTCCTACACAATGACTAACCATTTGAAACAAATGCTTGAGAAAAATGTCTGCACTAGACCAAATTATTATGATTAATGGATCAAGGCGCCAAGGGCAGAACTCAAGGAAAAATAACTTGAGTATATTTTGGAGCAAGACCATCTGTCTAGGCCTGGGGTTGATGAAGGAAAGTCTGCTCTGAAAGCATATTTGAGATGGATCTCTGATGCCCATAAGGTCAATGACTACATGTTGCATTCCATGAGCAACGAACTGCGATGTATACATTTTGATATGGAAAGTCCTAAGTCAATGATGTTGTACCTGGAGGAAATGTTCGAGAACATGGAAAGGCCATTCGATACTATTTATCGAAAGAGATTTTCCAAACAAGAATGAGAGAATGTCACGGCCCAAATTTTCAACCCTGAAAGAGCCTAAACTAAAAGCGTGAACCCTTCAATAAAGTAATCCATTCCAAAATCTAACACACTTTCAACAATTTATCTATTAGGGTCACAACCCTAATAACGTGAACCAAACATATAAGTAAACTTACTATCCATGACTCAATTTGAAATATTCACCTCTAGAATTGTCCTTGTCTATACTCATGATCCTCCAAGCCGATTTCATTGCTCAAATCACCTCTAACTGGAAGAAAGAAAGTGGAATATGTAAGCAAAGGCTTAGTGAGCGCCAGTGTTCGTGTGAAAGGTTCTTAAAATAGTTTTTAGACCCAAAACCATAAGTTAATGAGGTGAAATCAATAAATACTTTTTATTTTTCAGAAAATCGTTGAAATAGTTAAAATGACCTTTGCATTCATGATAGCAGTTAAGCAATAGGTGATATGACACCAAAACTTTAGTATAAACACTTAGTACATGCATTCAGTCAATAGACAGTTACAGTAAACTTTACATTTCACATTTAAGCAGTAGGGGGTCATGTTAGCAGTAGCATCGCGTCTGATGACTTTGCTCATATCACTTTGGGTCCCGTTGCTTCTTCCTTGTCACCCCTGAACAATCGTCTTAAAAGCCTTCACCTTATGCCTCCCCACTTAGGCTCGCGAAGCCCGTTTGGTCATATCCCGGGAATGCCACAATTCAATTCCTACAACCCACTCACCCTCAGAACACATCATCTTTGGGTGTTGGGATTTTCCATGGATAGCGGGAACCGTTTTAAGACCAAAGGCCCGTGCCTATCCAGCCGAACCCTAGCCCTATCCATGCCTGACACTTGGGCCCGAGACTCAACAATATACAATATGCAATCACATAATTTCACATTTGATGCAATAGTGGCCTTTTGGCTCATGATACAATAATCAGTCAATTTTAGTGAATAAGTGTCAAACGTGTGTTGAAGATGTACCTTCTTGGAAATCAGTTTCTCCAAAATATGCATTTAAAACGATTCATGACTTTGGAAAAATGTACAACACAATGGTTTAGAAAAAGTACTTTTGATATTATTTGAAAAACATTGAAATTCATTTATTTGATAACGGTAAAACCATGACAAATTGCATATAAATATATATAGGATGTAGTAAAACTTCCTTCCAGTTTTGAAAGACATATAAATATAGTTTTGCGAGGCAACTCACGGTACACTTCCGAGCTAGTCAAAATCATCATCGACCGAATATCCAACTCTACCAACTCGTCAAATTGTGTTTCCTCGCATAGTGTTGTAGAGAATGAACTTATTCTAAATAAGAACATAATCACTACTACACTTACATAATCAAGTTATCTGAATTCTAATTCCCACTATGATACACACTAAATTGGAAATAACCAAAAGTTAATGCTAAGACAACTTACCCAACACTCACCCATCTTTAGGAATATGTATAACTCGGATCAAAGAAGCTGAAAACCTCAATTTTTCATACGTGAACAAGATTGCACCAAATTGCTTCATCGTGTGCCTCCTTCAATTGGTGCGCGTCTCCGCCATTATCCTTTGTTCGTCCCTTTAACATTTCAATAAAAAACTAACTATATATATATATATATATATATAGATTCCCAAATAACTAAGCTTTCTTAATATTCAAATTCAATCTCAAGAACCTAGCCGAAATAGGGTAAATTGGGCCTTTAAAATCAACATCCCAAAACTGCCAACTTTAGCCACCTTCTACCACCTTATAATCAAATCAACTTTTCAGTCACATTACACCATGGATTTTATCAAGACTTACCAGTATCAACATCTATATTCAAAGGGTTGTCTAATGGTTATCTTGAATTTTCAATAGAGCCACGAAAAGGGGTATTTCAAAACAAAAAAACATGAATGATAGTTTCTGGAAACTAAAACAGCACACTGGCATAGATCGTTTGGTGGCCATTTCTGACTATTTCCTCATCAATTTTCAACAAACTTTACCATTATACATATCTACACTAAATAAGGATTCTAAATATGGTTTGGCATGTATAATCAGAGCATAGAAGAAGGGGTTTTTGGGCAATTGAATATGAAACATAGATTCTGGAATTCAATAGAGATTACTGGCAGTGATGATTTAACTGTACTGAAATATTTTCTAAAAGATTTCCAACAAAACTTACCAGTAATAATATCTACAATGAATGAGCTTTCCAGGGGTGGTCTTGCATGTCCGATCATACCATTGGAAGGTCTATTTCTTGGCAAATGAAAATAGAATATATTTCTAGAAACCAAAATCTGAACAGTCTAGTGCACGGTGTGAGGTGATTCAGAAACTTTCGGTAGCAGATAAAAAAAATCGGATTCCATAGAGTCATTTTGAAGAATTTAAGCTAAAGAACACTCAATTTGGACATCATTTCATCCCTCAAAACTTGAAAATACAAACATTGCCAGTGCTGAAAATGTTGTGCGAAAATGCTGATATTTCCCCTCTTCATTGCCTCTTGATGTTGTAAGGAAAAGGATGGATGTATGGGGGTATATATAGAGTTGCAACAAGGACTAATATGCAAATACTTCTTCTTTCCCCTTTTTGAATGATCCCTAATGCAATTATACTTACATTCAAACTCCTAATAGATATTATCTAGTAAAATAATTTCAATCCACTTGTTTAATATAATATCTTGACATATTAGTTATAAAACTAATATAGATCAAGTAATTTCCAATAGAGTATAGTACTAGTCATCAAATTAGTATTTTATCATTAAAAAAAATGCGGGTATCACAGAGAAGGTGATGAAGTTTCTAATCATGTTATCAACATGATATCCATGATAGAAAGACTTCGGTCTATAGATTGCTACATGGATTTTCGTCTGGAAGTAGATCTCATTCTTCAATCTCTCCCTAAATCCTTCCCTGCTTTTGTCACTAACTTTGAGCTAGCCGACATAGGAGGATCCTTAATGGATCTTAAAGACAGTCTCGCTTATATGCAAGCCCAATTGAGAAAGGAATGGGCTGATGTGACACCACCTCCAAATGGGCTACTTGGAGTAAGGATTGCTTCTAAAGATCATAAGCCAAATGCTAAACGCTCAAGAGTTAAAAAGACTTGTCTCCACTGCAAGGAAGTGAATGAATGGAAGCATGACTGTCTTAAACTGAAAGCGAAAAGCAAATCAGGTATAAAACTTTATATTTTTTAAACGCATTATTCATTGATGATATTTTCCACTTCTTGGATTCTAGATTCCGGAGTCAATGCTCATATTTTTGTTTTAAACCAGGATCTGGAAGAAAGTAGAAAACTAGATAAGAAAGAAGTGATGATCCATGTTGGAAGCGGACACAGTGTGGCTGTGACACACATTGGAATTACTTCTATTACATTAATTTGTGGACATCGTATTAATTTAGATGATTGTCTTGTTTTGCCCCATGGGCTAAAGAATATTAGTTCTATTCTTGTATTGGTCAGGAAAGGATATTTGTTTTCTTTTAAACATAATTCTTGTGATATTTATTTTGGAAATAAGTGTGTTGGCTCTACATCTTTAATTAACGGTCTTTACTATTTCAATGTCCAAAATCAATGTATTGTTAATACTATGACAAGAAAACGTAGTATGAATGATGTAAACTAAAAACTCATATGGCACTTTAGATGGGGACATGCCGGTGAATTTAAGATTCATGAGTTGGAAAAATGTGGACTCACTGGTCTACTTGGGTCTGACCCATATCCTACTTGTGAATCTTATTTTAAAGGCAAGATGACTAGGTCACCATTCACAGGGCATTTCGAAAGGGCAAATGAAGTTTTAGGATTAATTCACACTGACGTATGTGGGGCCCTTAAGGATGCGACCTTGGAGGTTTTCAATAATTCATAACCTTCACAAATGACCACTCTAGGTATGGTCTAGTTAATCTGATGAAGTATAAGTCAGAAGCACTTGAATGGTTCAAGGAATTCAAAGCTTTAACTGATAAACAAATTGGGCATACTATTAAGGCACTTCGATCTGATCGAGGTGGCGAATACATGAGTGCCGAGTTTGATGGGTTCTTAAAAGAACAGGGCATAGTATTACAACTCACTTCTCCAGAAACTCCACAACTAAATGAGGTAGCAGAAAGCCGGAATCGTACATTGTTAGACATGATACTTTCCATGCTTAGCTACATTGACATACCCATTTTCTTGTGGGGACATGCTTTGCTTACAACTGTCATATTCTGAACAAATATCCCTCAAAATCTGTTCCCACCAGAAGGAAGCCTAGTCTCAAGTACATAAGAATATGGGGTTACCCCGTATATGTAAAGAAGACCAAGGTAGATAAACTAGAGGATAGATCCTTGAAAGGACGATTTGTCGGTTTTTCCATGGATTCGAAGGGATACCTCTTTTAACTGAAAAATGATCATAGGATCATCGTGGCCTCGCAAGCCTACTTTCTTGAAGAAGAATTCATTCGAGAAAGTAGTGCATGTAGAAAGATTGTTTTAGAAGAACAAGACGACGCCCTTTCGGAGACATTAGTTCGAGAATCACAAATTGAACCCGTAAGGACACAACCGTCGCAACGACGATCGTGCAGAGTATCTCAACCGCCTGAGAGCTATGGCTATCTGCACGATGCACAACATTATTTGTATGTTGTCGTAGAAGGGAGCCATGGAGATGATCCATCTGATCGTGCAGAGTATCTCAGCCGCCTGAGAGATATGGCTATCTACATGATGCACATCATTATTTGTATGTTGTCGCAAAAGGGAGCCATGGAGATGATCCCTTTGACTATAATGAAACAACGACGGATATAGATTCCTCGAAGTGGTTTGAAGCTATGAAAGCAGAAATAGATTCGATGTATTCGAACCAAGTCTGGACTCTTACAGATCTACCAAATGGTGTAAAGTCAATTTGATGCAAATGGATCTACAAGAGAAAGATTGGACCGGATGGCAAGGTGGATACCTATAAGGCCAAGCTAGTACCTAAAGGGTATAATCAAAAGGAGGGCATTGACTATGAGAAAACCTTTTCGCCAGTAGCCATAATCAAATCCATTAGAATTCTGCTAGCCATAGGGCAAACTTAGATTATGAAATCTGGAAAATGGATGTGAAGACAAAATTTCTAAATGGATAACTCAAGGAGGACATTTATATGCAACAACCCAGAGGTTTCACTGTTGGGAATCCTATCAGCATGCGCAGCGGAATAATAAAACAGATCCGGATTCCCAAACCAAGATCAATTCGTGGCTTTCGTTGATTATTAAACAAGAAATAAGATGAATACGAAAAACTTACATTTTTTCGCATTCTGACACGACAAAATCCTAGCAAGAGAACTAGGTCGCGTAAGTAGTAAAGTGGATTTCTAAGTCCGGGGTTATCGTATCCGCAGGGACAACTATAATCTAAGTACCGAGACTACTATATTACTCAATTCTAAGTTAAATCGGTCGAAAAAAGGTTTGATTTAAACTAATTTAACTAAGTTAAGCACTAAAATGAGATATAACCAAATAAGTGGAAGAAACGATAGAAGAGAAGCGATTAAGGCACATGGTTCAACCATTTATGTATTTCGATTGTGATTAAGGTTCTATTGAATTATTAGATGGATTTAGCCAAGGCGAAATTCCCTAACATACGTACTACCCAATCTATTGGCATAGCAACCCTACCTTAGTTAACGATTTCCTATATATCTCTATATGAAAACCCGTCTTAACAAAGATGCATTTAAGGTCTAGGAATTCCCCACGTGAATGGAAAGCCACCTAAAGAAACCGAGTCTATCTCTAGTCGGTTTAACTATAGGGTATTCAATGTTTATATCTTCCCTAGGTTATTATCTCTCGATCTCTAACCTAGGAATTTTATCAAACACTTGGTGATCAAGCAAATGTAGCATTGAGATCAAATATTGAATACATAGCTAAAACCAAAATTAATCCAATAAAAACCAACAAATCAACAATCAAAATAACATAAATGGCCTATCCATGGCCTCAATCAAACAAGTTTAGCTCATATTCATGTCAAAAGTACAAATATAAATCATACAAGTCATAAGAGGTTTGAACAAATTCAAGAAATAAATATGTAAAAACTCCCTAATTCTTGTAGAGATGTGGATTCCTTGTTGAATTCTCCATGTTTTGACCTTTAATCTTCTCTTCTAAGCTCTCCCTCTCTCTATTTTCGTGTGGTTGCTGATATCCAAGGTGAGTTAGGGTAAAAAATGGCTAAAAGGGGTATTTATAGACCAACCCGCTGTCTCGAACGCCGCGGCGTTGGGTGTCTAATGCCGCGGCGTTCAACATTCTGCTCCTGAACGCCGCGGCGTTCAACATTCTGCTCCTGAACGCCGCGGCGTTCAACATTCTGCTCCTGAACGCCGCGGCGTTGGTGATGAACGCCGCGGTGTTCCCCTGCTGCTACGGCCAGTTTTGGTAAACTTCACATAACTTTCTCTACCGATGTCAGAATACACTGATTCAAGATGCTGTAGAATCCTAAAACAAATATCTACAACTCTCAAGAGGACACTGGGGCCTAAATCAAATGTTAAAGATGACAAAATCGTCTTACAAGTCACTGAATGAGAAACCTCCATCGTAAGACGTCTCTTCCGATGACGTTTTCACCTCCTTCCCTACATATCTGATCTTTGTCTTCAACATAAGAAATGTACCTTTGCCTCTTATCTTTCCATTGGTATAAGAAGTGTGTAATTTGGACATGGGTAGAGAAATCTATTCCATAAACTCTAGCACTGCGCAGACAATTTGTATCTTTATGCATGATTTACCTTCAATCCTTGTTCTTTTCCTCCAAATCATATGTTATTCTAGAAAATATGAGAAAACATGGATCAAAGCATCAAATGTGATCAAATTATCAAGGAAACAATCAAAACCAAGTCGATAAACGGGAAACTAGTGTAAAAATAACATATATCAACTACCCCCAAACTTAGCTTTGATCGTCCTCGATCAAATACAATCAAGCACACACATGAAAATTGAAATTTTCATTTGCCAATTCATACACACAACAGCAAGCATTATATCTTCAAAATTGATTATGAAAAACTACACGATGCTTTTGAACATTCAACAATTTGAAAACCTCACAAAATCTTAGTTTCCATCCCTAAATCATGAACTCCCACGCCCATGTTCATGTCAAGAGCACACTTTAGACAAGATTATGCAAATCAATTGGAAAGTAAAGACATTGAAACAATTCAACATTCATTAACCCATCGGTGTGTATAAAGTGCAAAAGTCACAATCAAAAGGTCTTTCCGGTTTGTAACGTAAGGCTAGGTGATGGCTAGGACCGGAAGATATGGATAAAGTGACTAAGTCAAGAGAGCCTACAACTCAAAATCATCAATCTAAAATCGCAAATAGACTACAAAAACTTTCACAACTTATCACTTATCCCTTTTTCATTCTCTTTGGCATTTCAACTTACAACCCCCAAACTTGTTTCTTTTCATATCGGGTTGTACACAGAATTCCAAGCCAAATGATCCAATTGTGTGCTAAGATTCAAGCTTAGTCGAGAGCACATTATTTTTTTCCATATATATCTCTCTCTCGACTATTTAGCCCATTGCTCAAGTTTTCATTTCATCCCCTTTTTTACATAATACTTCAAACCTCAAATATCCCAACATAGCCAAAACATCACTATCTAACTCATGTACATTCAAATCAAAACAAGGTGACTACCCATATTCAAGTTAAATGATATGAAGTTCTAAACTCTCTTGATTGGGTGCAAGACATTGTTTTTCTTTTAGGCTAGAAGGTAGTTGTCTTGGCATTAGAAATAAAGACGAATGGTGGTTTCTAGTGTGCTTAGCACACTCCATTCTTATCAATACGGCTCAAATCAAGGTCTAGAGATTATGCAATATAGAGAAGGCCAAAATGTAAGGCTAACAACAATGAAAGATGGCCTAAATCATTTTATGACTTTACAACATTAATGTTGATAAGAGGTGTTTTTACGTGTTTTTAAGACCGTAATTCTTGTGATTTGGATTCACTTATTGCTTAAATCATGTCACATTTGCATTTAATAGGTGTGTTAAGTGAATACAGGTAATAAATGAGAATACATGAAGAAAAGGGAAGAAAAACGATGTGCAAAACAAGTTCAAGCATGTTTTTCAACACCTAGGCGGTTAATGCATCTCCTACCACATTCGAGCGATAATTCCGTACATTTTGAGACCGACTTAGACAAAGTTTCCTTGTACAAAGTTTTAGATGTATGTCTTAGCTTCAAATGGGAACTTGAAACATCCAAATCGGAGGTCTATATAGATAATTGTGAAGGAAATACGATTGCTGCGCCGAACAGAGAAGTACATGTGCGAAGATACGTCCCAACGCCCTCCTAGTCATGCCTAGGCATGGATAGTCTGAATGTTACTCCTTTTTAGCCTAAATTCCAGCATTATATGATGGGTAAGAATCACTTTTGGCCATAATTCAGCACATGTGTTGAGGGGTTGTCATAAGTGTGTTTTTTGGTAGATTTACTTTATGGGCGCCAAATCAGAAACAACCTCCATGTTGAAACGTAATTTAGGTATACTTAGAGACCGAATTTAGGTATACTTCACATGGGGACTTGAATCATCCAATTTGGAGATCTGTGGAGAAGTTTATGAGGAAAATACTAAGACTGCGCTGGAAAGCAAGAAAATGGCAGCATGCATGTGTTTTGTTGAAGTTTTCACATGGTTATGCTTGGTGGAGTTCTTAATGGCCGAAATTTCAGCATTTTTTAGCTGGTTGGAATCTTAAAAGCCAAACTTTAAGCATCACCTTAGGTGGAATTCTCATTGGGGAACTTTAATGGGAATTCTTAATGCATACTTTAGTGGAATTTTGGCTATAAAAGGAGGGGGAACCCATACTCTTCATCATTCACTATCAATTTCAGATTCTTGGAGGAGAGGAGGAGGAGGAATCAGTCCTCAAGCTTCATTCATCACCATTCTTCATCATTCTAAGAGGAGAAAGCTAGGAATTGAAGCTCCAATCAAGGGGCCATCATCTATCACATTAGAGGGAGTTTTTATAGCCTTTTCATTTCATTCATGTCTATGAACATGTGTATTTATTCATTATTGTTTTTCATAATATCTATCATGAACTAAATTCATAAGACTAAGGCCATGTAAGGTCAAATTGTGATATATGCTTATAATAGATGATTGTTGAGGTTATACTTATATTGTTATGTGATGTGAATTGTGTTTTTGTCTATCTTGCATATACTTGATCACTATATGTTAGAATCTTATGCCTAGGTTAATATTTCGGGAGAAAATTGACTTAGGGTGCAAGAAATTCACATCATGACCCGTAACTAATGAGGAATTGCCCTAGACATAGGTAAAGATTCCCGGGTGAAGTTGTTCGATTTAAATCGAGTGAACTCTAGTACGTTAATGCATGTTTAGTGGTTAGATTTCCGGATAGGAATATTTGGGAAATCACGATCTAAGCATAGGAGTTTATACGCGAGACATCGGTTATTCTCTACCCTCGGAGCTCTCACCATAACAATATAAGCGTAATCCTTCAACGAGAATCTTTATAAGTATAATTGATCAATTTGAACCTAGCATGTGCCTTAGTCTCCCTTTCTATTTTGTTTTAAATCATTTGTTCAACCTTGTTCTTATCTTACGCATTTCACACTCATTTTACCTTTATTGTTTTGATCTTTGTTGTTATAAAATCTTAAACTAGAATTCAAGTCCTTGTGGTTCGACAATCCGGACTTCTCGTCCACTTTTATTACTACACACGACTAGTGCACTTGCTATTATAGCACGTTAGCTTTTAGCGTGTCAATACACATTTCATAGTTAACAAAATTGAAAGTCCAACGTTTTAAATCCTCAAAAAAAATTGCATAAGCATGACTAAAAAGGGCTTTCAAGTCACAACATATGACATGTTGACCATAGATAAGGAACTTTGACTTTGAGAGAGTAGAGATATTCAAACGCATTATGCTCTCATGCAAGGGCGCACCAATTCATGAATATTATATCAACAAGGTTGTATCCCCAAACTTAAATTAAACATTGTCCGCAATGTTCATGAAATAAATGCAAGGTAAGAGGGATAAGTGATACAACCCTGAAATGGAGAGAAATGGAGGGAGCACGGTGGTGGGCTCATATCCCAGGATCAAACCGTGAGCAAAACCTGAAAGAAATAGTTCTCTAGGAAATCACATCAACAATAAGACAGAAGAGAAAGCAAGCTAAAGACAAAAAGGAAAAGAAAAATAAAATAAAATAAAATAAAAATAACGAAGCTTGGGTTGCCTCCCAAGAAGCGCTTGTTTAAAGTCATTAGCTTGACTCTTTTTTTATTTTTCTTCTTCACCCAATACCAGTGGTACCCTTAGTAAACATTTGATCGAGGCCTTATTTAAACTTCACAGTCTTCTTATCTTTTTGTAACCATTTCTCTCAAGGACTCGCCTACAGGTACGACTTGGTAAACATGATGAATGGTAGAAAAGTGTTTTGTTTCATTAGACAAGTCAAATTTCACCTCTTCTTCTCCAACTTTGAAAGTTAATTTACCATGCTTAACATCAATAATTGCTCCAACTGTGGCTAAGAAAGGTCGTCCCAAAATAATGGGGACCTCAGCATCGTTGGCTATGTCCAGTATTATGAAATCGACTGGAATGATAAGATTTTTCACCTTGACCAAAATGTTCTCTAAGATGCCTACAGGGTGCTTGACCGAGCGATCCGCCAATTGCAAGGAGATTGTAGTGGGTTTTAAGTTCGTGAATCCGAGCTCCCTACACACAGATAAGGGCATGAGTGAAACACTAGCACCTAAATCACATAAAGATTTTGAAAAATTCAAATGACCAATAGTGCAAGGTATAGAGAAACTCCCTGGATCTCTTAGTTTTGGCGGAAGCATGTTTTGTAGAATTGTTGCACATTCCACCGTAGTAGGCATCGTATCATGCTCTTCCACCTTTCTTTTCTTGGAGATGATTTCTTTAAGAAATTTAGCATAGTTGGGCATTTGTGATAAAACATCTACAAGAGGAATATCAATACGCAATTGTTTAAAAATATCAAGAAACTTAGCAAATTGCTTATCTAACTTCCCTTTTTGTAATGCAAGTGGAAAAGGGGGCCTTGGTTTGGGTACGGAGGGTTCGGGTGAAGAATTTCCTGAAATAGGGGAGAACGTCGCGGTGTTAGAGGGTTGAACGCCGCGGTGTTTCACTCTAGTAGGTGCAATGGCACGGTGTTCCTTGGGAAACGCTGAGGCATTTGTTCCGGAGTCGGATGCTGCCTCGTTTTTGTCCGAACGGTGTGGTGTATCATCCTTTTTACCTCCCAAGTCTAAATCAATGAAGTTCTTTCCACTTTGAAGAGTTATCGCATGAATTTGTTCCCTTGGATTTTTCTCGGTGTCACTTGGTAAAGTTCCTTGAGTTCGTCCTGAAAGCATGTTGGCAATTTGCCCAATTTGAGTTTCTAAGTTCTTTAGTGCGACTTCTTGATTTTTTAAGCTCGCTTCTTGTCTCTTGGACATCATTTCTTGAAATTGAAACTTTTGTGTCGCCTCCGTCATGAACGTTTGCCACACATCTTCCATATTATTCTTTTTCTCAGTTTGTTGTGGTTGTTGGAACCCCCCTTGCCTTTGAAATGAAGGTTGCTGAAAAACGGGTGGTGGTGGTTTCGCCATATTCATATTTTGATTCCACGAGAAATTTGGATGATTCCTCCATCCCGGATTGAAAGAGTTCGAGTAGGGATTGTTTTGTTGACGACTTGAATTTTCCATGAAGTTAACACTTTCAACTGAGTTCGGTGCCACACATAAATTTCTTTGTAGGCATTCAAAGTTCGTGTGGTCACCTCCACAATTTTCACAATCGGCTCGGACATGATTCACCGCACCTCGCATGAGTCCTAAAACATCTAACCTTTTGTTTAGGGCCTCCAATTGAACGGCTACTGTGGAGCTATTCCCAATTTCATACAATCCGGCGGGCTTCTTGGGCAACGTGATTTGTTCGGTTGGCCATTGATAGTTGTTCTCGGCCATGAGCTCAATTAATGCCCAAGCTTCCTCAGGTGATTTGTTCATGATAGTACCTCCCGCGGCGGCATCTAGATTCGTACGGAGACTCGATCCCAAACCCAAATAGAAAGTTTGAACAAGTGTGGGCACGGCTAACCCATGGTGTGGGCATTTCCTCAAAAGTTCCTTAAAACGCTCCCATGCCTCATAAAGTGATTCTCCCTCATATTGACGAAAGCTGGTGATTTCATTTTTCATTGCGGTCGTCTTACCCGGTGGAAAATACTTAGACAAAAATTTATCCACCATTTGTTCCCAAGTACGGATAGAGGCGGTTGGCAAAGAGTTGAACCATTGTTTAGCTTTATCTTTGAGAGAGAATGGGAATAACCGTAAACGTATGGCATCGTCGGTGACCCCGTTGTTCTTGAAAGTGTGGATAATCTCCATGAATGTTGCTATATGAGCGTGTGGATCATCATGGAGTAAACCGGAGAATTGAACCTGGTTTCCTATCATTTGGATATACCCCGGAAGGATTTGAAAAGTGTTAGCCTCTACCGGTGGTAGAACAATTGGCCCGGCAGCTCCTTGAATGTTTGGCATCATATAATCCCTCAACGGGCGTTGTGGAGGCGCCTCTGGTTGGTTTTGATGGACTCGAAGATTTGCAAGTTCCCGACGAACTGCTTCTTCTAAGATAGCAGGATCTATGTGAATAGGAGGAGGATTCAGATTTGGATCCATTGTGGTTTGATGTTGTTGAGTCTCTCTTTGTAGTCTTACCCCTCGAGTAAATGTTCGTTCAATTTCAGGGTCAAACTCCGCTAGTTCCACTCGAGTACGGGTCATGCACTAACCGAGATAAAATCTTGCACAAAGAAAGACACACAAATTAAAAATAAAAGAAGTGATCTAAGCTCAGAAAGAATAAGGGAATCTCAATATTAGATAAAAATAGTTATCCCCGGCAACGGCGCCAAAAACTTGACACGACAAAATCCTAGCAAGAGAACTAGGTCGCGTAAGTAGTAAAGTGGATTTCTAAGTCCGGGGTTATCGTATCCGTAGGGACAACTATAATCTAAGTACCGAGACTACTATATTACTCAATTCTAAGTTAAATCGGTCGACAAAAGGTTTGATTTAAACTAATTTAACTAAGTTAAGCACTAAAATGAGATATAACCAAATAAGTGGAAGAAACGATAGAAGAGAAGCGATTAAGGCACATGGTTCAACCATTTATGTATTTCGATTGTGATTAAGGTTCTATTGGATTATTAGATGGATTTAGCCAAGGCGAAATTCCCTAACATACGTACTACCCAATCTCTTGGCATAGCAACCCTACCTTAGTTAACGATTTCCTATATATCTCTATATGAAAACCCGTCTTAACAAAGATGCATTTAAGGTCTAGGAATTCTCCACGTGAATGGAAAGCCACCTAAAGAAACCGAGTCTATCTCTAGTCGGTTTAACCATAGGGTATTCAATGTTTATATCTTCCCTAGGTTATTATCTCTCGATCTCTAACCTAGGCATTTTATCAAACACTTGGTGATCAAGCAAATGTAGCATTGAGATCAAATATTGAATACATAGCTAAAACCAAAATTAATCCAATAAAAACCAACAAATCAACAATCAAAATAACATAAATGGCCTATCCATGGCCTCAATCAAACAAGTTTAGCTCATATTCATGTCAAAAGTACAAATATAAATCATACAAGTCATAAGAGGTTTGAACAAATTCAAGAAATAAATATGTAAAAACTCCCTAATTCTTGTAGAGATGTGGATTCCTTGTTGAATTCTCCATGTTTTGACCTTTAATCTTCTCTTCTAAGCTCTCCCTCTCTCTATTTTCGTGTGGTTGCTGATATCCAAGGTGAGTTAGGGTAAAAAATGGCTAAAAGGGGTATTTATAGACCAACCCGCTATCTCGAACGCCGCGGCGTTGGGTGTCTAATGCCGCGGCGTTCAACATTCTGCTCCTGAACGCCGCGGCGTTCAACATTCTGCTCCTGAACGCCGCGGTGTTCCCCTGCTGCTCCGGCCAGTTTTGGTAACTTCGCATAACTTTCTATACCGATGTCGGAATACACTGATTCAAGATGATGTAGAATCCTAAAACAAATATCTACAACTCTCAAGAAGACACTGGGGCCTAAATAAAATGTTAAAGATGACAAAATCGTCTCACAAGTCACTGAATGAGAAACCTCCATCGTAAGACGTCTCTTCCAATGACGTTTTCACCTCCTTCCCTACATATCTGATCTTTGTCTTCAACATAAGAAATGTACCTTTGCCTCTTATCTTTCCATTGGTATAAGAAGTGTGTAATTTGGACATGGGTAGAGAAATCTATTCCATAAACTCTAGCACTGCGCAGACAGTTTGTATCTTTATGCATGATTTACCTTCAATCCTTGTTCTTTTCCTCCAAATCATATGTTATTCTAGAAAATATGAGAAAACATGGATCAAAGCATCAAATGTGATCAAATTATCAAGGAAACAATCGAAACCAAGTCGATAAACGGGGGGAAACTAGTGTAAAAATAACCTATATCACATTCAATCTTCAATCCTCGCGATTCTTCAATCTTCTCCAACGGTTCAATTGTACCGTCTCTATATCATCACGCAGGAATGAAATCTGGGAAATCTCCGACTCCATCTCCATAGGCGGCTAGCGAGAGAGAGAAGAAAGAAAGGTTTTTCTCTGTAATGTATTTTCTGGTGGAGGATTTCACGTTATGTGAATTGTTTTTCTTTCAACTGTCAACTATGTTCTTTGGCTTGTGTTGGAGGATTAAATAAATCCTCTAATTAAGCCCTTCAGTACACGCCCATATGGGCTATTGGACAATAATTGGGCTATGTTGACCCAGTAAACTTAGCTTAATTAATTTAATCAATTAATATTTAATCCAATTAAATATATATTGATTAAATCAATATTCTTATTAATTAATTAATTAACTGACTAATATTATAGTTTAAATATTTAATTAACCTAGTCAATTAAATATCCAAACTTATTAATTTAAATTCCATTGTTTAATTCAATTAAATATCGAACCTTGTCATTTACCTATGATTGCATAGGATACTTCTCGTTTACTTTGGAGACAGTGAATTCCTTCTTGACAATCACCTCACATGCTACTTGTCCATTGGAACGCAATTCGAGGTCAACCCCACCTTTCAACGGGTGAATTGGGCTTAACTACTCTAGTGACAGGATCCAACATCACAAGCACACTGTGACCGTAACTCCTCATGTCTAGGGCTCACGCATACCTTCATAATCAGTAATCCAATCATTGACAGTCACTGAGTAAAAACCCATGTGATCGGATTACTACGAGCCGTGTTCGAATACACTAATCCCATCAATGTATCTATAACACAAACTCCCACTATCCCATAGTGTTCGACTGACACTCATTTGTCAGAGCATGTATCATACAAGTTCATACGAATCTCAATGCCCAATTGAAATTCTCCGACTTACGAACCATGTAAGTGATCAAGTATCAAAATCTTCTAGTGTCCATCTCCTTAACTACTATAAGGAGTGCGAAGGTTTGCCTTGACACACATGGACTAGTTGCTCATTTAAGACTTATAGATGCCATCAAGAATTATACGAACAACATACTATTGCCTTTATATTAATTAGAGGTTGCACAATATAAACCCATGCCTTATATTCTAACTCCTCGTTGGCATCGAAAACATATTCCCAACATTCATATCGGAAGCAGATTCTCATAAAGTTTGTAAACTTAATAGATCCATTTATGGACTAAAACAAGCCTCTCATAGCTGGAATCTCCGGTTTGATGAAGAAACAAGGAGATATGGCTTTATCAAAAACGACGAACCGTGTGTCTACAAAATGGTCAGTGGGAGTAAGTTAACATTCCTGGTTCTATATGTAGATTATATACTACTTATAGGGAATGACATAGGCTTATTGACATCGATCAAGACGCTCTCAAGCACGTTCTCCATGAAAGACTTGGGAGAAACTACCTATATTCTGGGAATTCACATATATTGAGATGGAGCGAATGAAATGATAGGACTCTCCCAAGCGCTCTACCTAGAGAAAGTCTTTAAGAAGTATGAAATGCATAATTCTAAGGGGGCGCTTTTGCCCATGAGACATGGTATCCATATTTCCAAATCTATAAGTCCTAAGACAGACAAAGATAGAATGGAAATGAAGAATACACCCTATGCATCAACAGTAGGGAGTCTCATCTACGCGATGTTATGCACGAGACCGGATCTGGTATATGTTGTGAACATAGTTAGTAGGTTTCAAGCAAACTCGGGGGATCAACACTGGACAGCAGTGAAGTGTATCTTGAAGTACATAAGAAGAACTAAAGATATGTTTTTGATATATGGAAATGGAGAATTGAAGGTGTATGGTTACACTAATGGATATTTTCAATCTGATCCAAATGACCTCAAATCCACCTTTGGGTACATATTCACGCTCAATGGTAGAGCAATGTCTTGAAAAGATTCCAAGCAAAACACAACTGTCGATTCCACAACCGAAGCAAAATATGTGGCAGCATCTGAGGCAATCAAAAAAGTTGTTTAGATGAAGAAGTTCATAACTGAACTTCAAGTGGTTCCTAGCGTGAAAATGTTGTTGCCACTTTGGTGTGACAATAATGGAGCAATTGCACAAGCTAAAGAACCAAGGTCTTACATCAAACCTAAACACATAGTGAGGAAATATCACATTATACGAGAAATCGTTGGAAGAGGCGATATCGCTATGCAGAAAATAACCTCAGCAGACAACGTGGCTGACCCACTCACCAAGCCATTATCACAGACGGTGCTAGATAGACATCTTGAGAAGATGGGCATCAAATACCATAGCGATTGACATTGAGTGCAAGTGGGAGATTGTTAGGTGTATGCCCTCAATGCCAATGAGGAATTAGATTAAGTAGGGCATTCATAAGTTATTTTGTACAAATGATTATATTTCTATTTATAGAGTAAAGGTACATTGGTTTTGTTCATATAAATTTCACTAGCATTTAATCGTATTGAACAAATAGTTCTTGAGATTTGAAAATAGACTTTCCATCTCTTATGTGGATAAGAGGAGGGACTGGAAGAGTCAAGTACTTAATCTCTTAATATTGGTTCGCTAGTTAAGAATTTTAATTGGGCATTAAAATTCAACTCGTATAACACCTGTTTTGACAAGGAGTGCCAGTCGAACATTGATTAGATAGTGGGAGTCTGTGTCATAAATATAGTTGATGGAATTAACATATTTGAACTCGACTCACTTGAATCTGATTTCACATTGGTATTTACTCTTTGACAGTCAATGATTGGGATTAAGATTGCGATAGTTTGTGTGGACTTTTGACGTGAGGAGTTTTTTACAATGAGTTTGCAATATTGGATATATTACCACAATAGTTAAACCGGTATCACGTGATAGGTGGGGTCAACCTTGATACGATTCAAATGGTGCATTCGACATTGTAAGATAACTGTCAAAATGAAATTCACTGTCTCGATAGTATACGAGTATGTGACCTGTACGATCATAAATAATTGAAATTATAAGTCTTTGGCCAAAGCATATAATCTAGCTAGTGATAGTCACTTAGGGTAGTTTGATAATTTTACATTATTATGATTACAAAGTACAGTATCAATTTCAATGAGTTTGACGTACCATGACTCTTACTTGATCGGGTCACATCGGTGAAGAGTTTATACGCATATGGCAATCGTAATCAAGGTTCGTGATGACGTATTCATCTCATATTCAATTGGGCTAGGATTTGGTTCCATGGTACTGGCTAGGTGACAACCTTATCCTTTGGTATCCTCCCCTTGCCAATTGAATTGAGCCTAGAGAGTTGCGCTATGTGAAGAAAATGAATTATTTTATGTGCTAAGGGTATTTCGGCAAATGCACATTAGATGTGATTGACTAACAAAATGGATGACATGATTTAATTAAAGATATTTAATTAGATTAAATAAATTAATTAAATCATTAATTCATAAGTTAAACTAATTGGAATTAATTTATAAGTTGAATTAAATTAATTAGAATTAATTTATTTAATTAGATTAAAGTAATTAATTAAAGTCAAATTGGACTTGGACTTAATTAATTACACTTGGGCTAAGATGGAACAAAGCCCGAAAGCCCATCCTCATAAGGCCTAGCAGCCGCCCCTCTTGTTAGACTAAGGGGTTTTATTTTAAACCCTAATAGTTGTTAGTCAGTAACAAAGCTCTCCAACTCAGTCAATTTCGAATGTGACTTTGAGAAAGAAACATAGAGCAAAAGAAAAGACAAAAATTCCCTCTCCTCTCTCCTAACTAGCCGCCACCGCCTTACCTGCTGTGGAGGAGATCGGAGCTCTCTTGGAGATATTCTTCCATGTGATTATCTAGAGGCAGGAGTCTGGGGCTGCTGCCGATTTAATCGAATTTTTGTCATCAAGATGTAATTCGATTATCCTCTCGATTTATTTTTCTTGTTGCGAATTTATATCATGAAATCCCGCATTCATTTTCTAGAGTGATTCGAATAAATTTTTATCCGTTAGATCGAATCACAACATATATATTATTTTTTTCTTCTTATTTTTGATTCTCCTATATTTATTTATAAAGGCACAATAGTATGTTTCTTTTTAAGATCATTCAATGTGTCTCCATTAGGGGTGTAGATAAACATGCATAACACGTTTAAATAAAATATACATACACACACACATTTATATGATGAATTTATAAAATAATTTGATTTTTATAATATTGTAGATTTTTCACTCATTACAAATCATAAAAATATCATTTTTTACTTAGTGACACCTACTTATTATTATCTCAACCACCTACCCAAATCAATATTATCAATTAAATCTACAATAACAAATATGTTCTTTAATTTCTTATTTATTAGTTATAACTACAAATAAGTTAAGAGCTAATTGAAATTCGATAACCCACCAACCAGCCAACCCACCAATAAATAACTTCATCCAACGAACCTAAACCACACGATTTGAAAAGACAATCATACGGTTTCACTTTGATATTTTATCAACCCGCACATATTGGTCCGGGTCAAATTTTTTTTGTAAAACCTCGTGAGCTTCGCTGCATACAATTTCCGGTCTTCATTTTGATCAGTGTGTTACAATAGGTTGTCATAGGTGATGCTTCCTCATTTATGTGCTTACTATTGCATGTGTCTTTTTCATTTAAAAGATTAACTTTTACTAATAAAAATATAGAAAAAGTGAAAAATGCATACATTGCACATAAAATCTAGACAAAATAGGTAAAACACAATGAGGAAACTTTTTTCTTTTCTTAACTTGATTGTTCTCATTGTAATTTGAATTTCAATTGGTAGAATTATATTTCTCCCTAAACAAAGAGCTAGCCATATTACACATAAATATTCTTCTATAAACACTGATGATTTAGCTTCATGAAAATACATGGTAAAATATATAATATTTTTGAAGCATTACTTGTGAAGCTATAATTAGTTGAATGAACATTTAATTAAGGGTAATGGGTAATGAAATGGAAAAACATGACCCATTGAGTATAACCTTGAGTTGGGCATTTGAACCGCAGTCCAAAATAGATACCCATTATTACACTTGAATCAAAGGATTCTCTTTTATATACTAATATAATTTCTCTCATTTTCCGGATGTGGGACATTACAATCACCCTTCCTTCGAGGTGATACGTCCTCGTCGCAGTGTGACTCAGTCCAGGACCCGTCATCAGGTATCGAAACTTTAGTGGTGGCTCCGACAGGCTCAAGAGGTGGCTTCCACGCACTATCATTCCACCCCAGCCTCAAGAGGTGGCTCCCGCAACATGTAGCACTTTACCCCTTGTAACACTTAGCTCCCGATATTCCGACTGACACGGCGACTCTGATATCATTTGTCATGTCCCGGACTCACGAGCTCCTTGGAACAGAGAAATCACCATCGAACTCACTGAGCATAACCTTGAGTTATGCATTTAAATCATGACCCAAAAAGGATATCAATTTTTACACTTGAATCCTGAGTTTCTCTGTAAAAATTATTTTACTTTCTTTCGTTTCCCGATGTGGGACATTATAATAACATTATATATATGTACTTGTTAGGAATTTCATATTAGATGTTTTGATGATGACAAATAGGACTTCCTGTTAGACCCCGAAAAGTGTAAAAGCTTTCATAGAATGTTATGTATAAGTACCAGAAAGCTTATTTATCTTAGGCTTATAGTATTTATCTTTGTAGAATTCATTAAGTATGTGACACTAAATCACTTAGGAAAATTCTAGGTGAGTCTACCAAGTGATGAAGGTGAAGATCAAGCGTCTGAAGTTACAATAGATAAAGATATCTTGAAGCGTCCGTCAAACGCTTTAGGGATTATCCCAGTGCTCAAACTAAGAATGGATAACTCAGGCCGAATACTCAACATCAAGTGAAATGACGGAATTCTCAGTAAGACCATCAAGACAAGATTGAAGAGTAAGCGTCTGAAATAAAGAGAAGAAACTCAGGATCAGTCCAAGCGTCTGTCCAATACACGAGAATAACTATTCTCTTCAGCAAGCGTCCAAAAGGTTAAACCAACACAACCTACAAAGAACGTAACCTGAAAACTCAAACCCAAAACCATCCAAAGACTTAAAAATGCATGAATCAAACGGACGAATTATTTCCAACGGAAATAAGACAAGATGCATTAAAAGTCGGATAAGTGCTATTAAAATATAAGCACTATAACGTATGGGTAAGCCATTCTTTTGACCGAAACTGTCAGAAGTTATGAAACCAAGAACATGCCTAACTAATTAAGTATACCCAAAGTTAGAAATGTCTGAACTCAAGGAATGTTTGGGGGAAACGAGACTCCAACCGTGTCAAACGGACAAAAAACCACCAATACCTTATAAATAGCTCTTTCAACAAACAAGTAAAAAAAAAAGACACACAAAAAAAGAGCAAAAAATACCTACTTTGTTGAAAGAAAAGCTTACTGAAAATCATAGCCAAATATCCATATAAGCTTTTCACAAATATTCCAGAGACAGTCACCCATATCTCAAATCTCTTTTTAAGAAGAACCTATACTACCATTGAGATATCCCCAAGTTGTTTGAACTTCCCAAAAACAAACAAACCCGTGACCAAAACCATCAACACCTTTCATCTGAGTGAGAAAGCTGGTTGACTTGCAAGCAATATTTTTGTGTAAAAGAAGCTTGTTGAAGTTGATCTCTATTGGAGCTGAAATCTGTGTGACCAAGGAGTTCCGAGATCAAGAGTAACTTGCACCATTTCTGAGTGAAAGAAGCAAGGGGATAGAAGGTCTTTAGTGGAGCTGAAATCTGTGTGACCAAGGAGTTCCGAGATCATATCCAATCTCCCTCTATCTTGTAGAAGTCTCTGTGTGACTCTTCGATAATCATCATAGTGGAAAAAACCTCCCTGATAAAAGGAGAAGAAGGACGTAGCTGGGATTACATCACCCAGTGAACCTTACAAATATCTTGTGTCATTTACCTCTTTAAGCATTCATTGTTTTACTGATTTACTATTCATATTGCATACATTCTGATAAAGTCTTAAAACAACTAAGCGACTACTTTCGATTAATTAACCGAACGCTAAGCTATAAAATACTTCCGCTGTGCTAACTCTGATTTAGTGACTAAACTCTGCCCTACTTTGGTAAGCGTTGAAATCACCGAGTCTAAGTTAACGTTTCTCAAGCGCCACATCCAGCGCTTAAACTTGTCAAGCGTTCAAATACTTCAAAGTGATACGAACTTTTAAGAAGTCGAAAAAGACTCCAGGGTCTATTCAACCCTCCCCCCCCCCCTTCTAGACCCTTTCGTATACCACTTGGGACCAACAAGTGGTATCAGAGCGGTTGAAGTTGAAACCTAAGCGTTTCCAAGCGTAACTGCTTGTTCAGATCCATTTTTTAAAAAAAAAAAAAAAAATCTTTTTTATAGTCGCTTTAAAATTATTTTAAATTCTTCATGGCATTCTCTAAAGTTCCCAAGTTGACCGAGTCAAATTATGACTCTTGGAAGGTCAAAGCGTTTACTTATTTGTGTTCATATGATGATGAAATGTGTGATATCATTTCAGATGGGCCAATCAAAATATACAAAGTTATCACCAGAGCGCCCGAAGCCACAGAAGAAACACTTGACGGTTATGTGGAGAAGCCCAAACAAGAATGGTCCACCGATGAGCGTCGACGAGCCAATCTAGACAATGTCGGTCGGAATGCATTATACACAGCCATTGGTGACAATGACAACTTATTCAACAAAGTCAAATCATGCAATACAACTAAAGAAATTTGGGATAAGTTGGCTACTATTTGTGGTGGCTCAGCACAAATAAAGGAAAACAAATTTTCAATTGCCAAAGAAAAATTCAACGGCTTCAAGATGTTACCTAATGAGACGCTAGAGCAATTAGACATGAGGTTTACAGCCCTTGTCACTGAACTAAGATCTCTGGGTATGGAGCTACAAAATCGAGAAACAGTGGTCAAAATCTTTAGAAGTCTTCCAAGCAGATTCCTGATGAAAACAACTGCAATGAGAGAATCAAACAATCTGGACAACCTAACTCCAGAAGATGCTTTTTCAGAACTCAAAGCATTTGAGTTTGAGCTGAATTCGGCCAGTGATGCAGTAAGTAATCCAGTGATCGAATCTGGAGCGCTAACGGCATCAATCAAAGGAAAATCTATCAAAGAAAAAGGCTCGGATATAAGTGAGGAAGAAGAACTGGCGCTTCTAAATAGATTCAGGAAATTCCTGAAATATGAAAAGAAGGGAAACAGTCCTAAGCACCCAGGACAAAGTTCATATCAAACGCTTCCTCAAATACAACCACAATATCAAGCGCCTCACTATCCTGCGTCCTCCTCCCTAGCGCCAATTCAATATCAAACTCCTTCTCAGCAAGATCTCTCAGCGCCTGCAGCGTTAAACCAACGATCCACAAGATTAACAAACGAACAAAAGATGAAGACCAATCTTTGTTACAATTGCAGGAGACCAGGGCATTTCCAAGTTAATTGCCCATATCCAAGTGTGTCTAAACCTACAAAGCAAGATCACGCTGATAGAAACCAATTCAGGAGCAACCTGAGACAACAAGGCTTGCTAGCAGAATCAGAACCTCTCTATACGCCTGAAGAGGACTTGGAATCATCAGATGAAAGCAGCGATGATGAACCATCAAAGGACTCAGCATTCATTTGTCTCATGGCAAGAGAAAATGAAGCATCTAACGACTTACCATCTGAGGTACCTAGAGCCAACACCGACGCTTCAGTATGGTACATAGATAGTGGATCATCGAGACACATGACTGGATCAAAGGATCTCTTGATCAACTATCGTGCAACCAATGGTCCTCAAGTTATATTCGGCGATAATTCTAAAGGTAAAACTAAAGGTATAGGTATCATGCATAGGGGGAACATCATGATCAATGATGTATACTATGTTGAGGGTCTTAAACATAATCTCCTAAGCATAAGTCAATTCTGTGATAAAGGCTTTGAAATTAAATTTTCTAGTGACTTGTGCGAGATAATCGATGTTAAGACAGGATCTACTAAATTAAAAGGAAGAAGAACAAACAATGTATACTTAGTAGATTGGGATTCAACATTAGATAACCCTACATGTTTCGTAGCTAAGAATCAAAACGAATTAGGTTGGTTATGGCACAGAAAAATGAATCACCTCAATTTCAAAACAATCTCTCAATTAATATCTCTAAATCTCGTAGAGGGATTACCTAAAGGTTCCTTTAATAAAGATCGCTTATGTGATGCCTGTCAAATGGGTAAACAAGTTAAATCATCTTTTAAGAAGAAGCTTCATCTATCGACCTCTCGAATACTTGAATTACTACATTTAGATTTGTTTGGTCCTATTCAAATCATGAGCGTTAGTGGTAAAAAGTATTCACTAGTAATAGTTGATGATTTTTCACGCTATACATGGGTAGAATTTCTAGCATCTAAAGATGAAACTAGTGCCAAGCTCACCTCTCTAATTCGTCAACTACAAAACTCAAAAGATCTAAAAGTGACAAGAATTAGAAGTGATAGAGGAACTGAATTTACTAACCATATTGTTGAGAAATTTTGTAAAGACTTTGGAATACTTCATGAGTATTCAGCACCTAGAACACCCCAACAAAATGGAGTTGCTGAACGACGGAACAGAACGCTTAAAGAAGCCGCTAGGACTATGTTAGCAGAGTCTAAGATGCCTCAAAGGTTGTGGGCCGAAGCTATCAACACTGCTTGCTACACTCAGAACCGGTGTATGATCAATAAGCAACATGAAAAGACTCCATATGAGTTATGGAAGGGACGTAAGCCGAATGTTTCATACTTTCATGTATTTGGTTCAAAATGTTTCATTCATAACAATGGTTCCCAAAGCCTAAAGACATTTTATCCTAAAGCAGATGAAGGAATCTTTCTAGGTTACGCCAAAAATGGAAAGAGCTTTCGCATCTTAAATAAAGTCAAATCGAAGGTTGAAGAATCCATTCATGTTGTGTTTGATGATGCTAACCAAGAACCGAGTAAGGTTAATATTAATGATGCAGGAATTGAAGATTTATCTCAACAAGCGTCACAAATCAATCTGTGTGATGATAGTGATATTGATGAAGATAATGAAATCATTGTACCTAATCCTAAGACTACTCGTAAAGACATCAACGATGACATTGCAAGAAACGCTGATGATCATGAAGGGAATGTTCATCAAGAATAAACTCAAACTATAAACACTGAAGCGCCTACGCAAGGAATTGGTCAAGCGTCTGCACAGTTTAATCAAACGTTAGATCAATCTCTTAACCCGTTCCAACCAGACAGAAAATGGCTCAGAGACCATCCACCAGAACTAATTATTGGAGATATTGGAGCACCTGTTAGAACAAGAGCCGCTACAATAAATGAGGCCATGTTTGCAAGCTTCCTATCTCAAATGGAACCAAAGAAAGTGGATGAAGCGCTTAACGATCCAAGTTGGATAGAAGCCATGCAAGAAGAGCTAAACCAATTTGAAAGAAATGAGGTATGGACGCTAGTACCAAGACCAACCCACCAAGGGGTCATTGGAACTAGATGGGTCTATAGAAACAAAATGGATGAGAATGGGATTGTGATTAGAAACAAAGCCAGACTCGTAGCTCAGGGATACTGTCAAGAAGAGGGCATCGACTTTGATGAAACATACGCTCCAGTTGCCCGTCTTGAAGCAATCCGCATGTTTCTAGCGTTTGTAGCATTTAACAAATTTACAGTGTATCAAATGGACGTAAAGAGTGCATTTCTGAATGGTAAACTCCAAGAAGAAGTATATGTGGAGCAACCACCAGGATTCATCAACAACCATGGGAAAAGCATGGTTTACAAATTGGACAAGGCACTCTATGGTCTTAAACAAGCACCACGAGCATGATGCAGATTTTGCAGGATGCAAAATAGATAGAAAAAGTACTAGTGGAACATGTCAATTTCTAGGTGATAGACTAATTTCATGGCATAGTAAGAAGCAACAGTCCATCGCTACTTCCACCGCTGAAGCTGAGTATGTAGCCGCTGGAAGCTGTTGTGCACAGATCCTTTGGATGAGGCAACAACTTAGAGATTATGGAATAATCCTAGATCCAACTCCTATCCATTGTGACAATCAAAGCGCCTTAGCAATGACTCAAAATCCAGTTCTTCACTCTAGAACCAAACACATTGACATTCGCTATCACTTTCTACGTGACCACGTTCAAAAGAAAGATATGTCCATGCACTTCATTGGTACAGAAAAGCAACTGGCAGATATCTTCACCAAAGCGCTTAACGAACAACGTTTTCTCACTTTAAGAAGTGAACTAGGTATGATTGATCTAAATGCTTAATCATTCGAAACATCATACTTTTGTTAGGCATGAAATTTAAGGGGAATTCACTGTATGTTATGTAATTTATGGGGAACCTACATAGGGGGAACCTTAAAAGAGCTAACTATACTTAAGTGAATATGACCAAAAATGTTTTCCCTTGCATCGGTCATACGCACTTAGCACCATACACTTAAATCCTTTTGACGCTTATTACACAAATCTGTCTTAGCGTCTGCACTTCTTTCAAAATAAACTAAACGCTTAGCTTTATTCCCGGCTAAAGCACTTAGTAAAAAGACCCTTTAAAAGCAAGCGTACATTACCCTACGCTAAAACGAGAAAGTGGATTAGTCAATCAATGCAATTAATGCTGACTTGACATTCCTCACCCTTCGCTCAAGAAAACCCATGGGTACTCATCACGTTTTTCAAAGATGGTTCAGCACATGTACACGCGTCAGTACAATTACCATGTATCTTAGACGAATACAACCAGCGCTGAATATTTTAAACCAAAAGTAAAACACTACTACCAAGACATAATGATAAGTACTGGGAAACTGTGTCCTCATACACAGGAATAATTCTATATGTTACAATGACCGCTAAAGCACAAAATGTTACTTGAAAGAGAACCTCAAGATTCTCAAGCGTCCACATAACACTGAATTGTTTCAAGCGTCATTCTGAATAGGTCCGGACGCTTTAACAAATTTTTGGCGGGTATTTGAATAGTTGTTCAAAATTATGGTTCCCGAACAGTTTTCATAAAGAACGTATCCGCTTTTCATGGGCACACGTATCACTCTCAGTATATCAAAAGTCTCTGTTTCAAACTTTTAATCGGACTTCAAAATAGTATATGTGGAAGTTACTAAAAGAAACCGTGCCTATTTAATCTAAATTCACGTCCACAGTTATATTTTAATGGCTGAGATTTATATTCCTCCACGTGTCAACATCTCAAACTTCAAACACAAAGAACATTCAAATTGAAGTATCTCAAAAACACACTTTCTGCAGAACACAAACACTCTTATATTCTATTACATTCGTGCAAGAAAAATTCTCTCTCTTTCTCGAAAACAAAAATTTTCATTCGTAATCTCTGTCTACTTCTCACTAATGGCACCCAAGAAAGCTACTGCTGGAACCACTGAAGTTGTTGTTAAGGTCACTGAAGGCCTTATAGTTGATTGGAAGTTTCTCTATGAAAACCCCTAAATTGATTTAACGGAAATGATGGATTCTGTAGCAGAGGCTGGGCTTCAGAAATTTCTCTCAAAATACTCGTATATGTTTCCTGAAGAACTAGAATTTTTCTGGAGAAATGCTCGACTGTCTGACGATGAGACTTCCATCACTTGTTTGTTTCCTGTCTCCAAGAAGGAATCAAAGACGTTCACTCTCTCTGCGGCCTCTATTGCCCAGAATTTCTCTCTACCTAATGCTGGAGCCACTTTAGACACTATCACTGAAGAACAAATTCAAGAAGTCTGGACTCAGATTAGCGCTTACGATGATGTTCCATACAAACCGTACTTTGAGAAGAAAGATATAGTGAACAGGTATCGAGTCTTGGCTGATTTCTACAGTAAAAACATTGAATGCAGAGTGGGAACCTTCGACAAAATCAACCCAACCCAGTTCTAGATGATGACTGCCATCCTGCTCAAGATAAAAATCAACTGGAGCGCCTATATATTCAGCAGGTTCAGAGACAGTCTACGCACTTCAAACAGACCTTATGGTCTAGTTTTAAGTGATCTAATTTTTCGAGCAGAGTGCACCTCTTCAGCAGGAGTCACCGTGGCCAAGCATAAGTTCTATGGGCCAAGAATCATCAATAATCTCTTCAATCCACCCAAAGTTGGAGGTGCTGCTAAGCCTCTCTCTGAGCGCCAAGTTATCCGAGCAGCGTCAGATGAGGAGGCTGAGCGTCCAGATCAGGAGAAAGCCAAACGTAATGTGAAGCGTCCCACTGTCACAAAGAAACGGGCTCCTCGAAAGCCCAAGGCTCACCCTATCAAAAGCGATGAAGATGACGAGGATTCTATACCCCTCATTAGTCGAAAAGATCTGGAAAAGGTTCTCAAAAATATTGACTTTGAAGAACCTGCAGTTCCACAGACTCAAGCGTTCCCCGCCGAAGGTATAAATGTGAAGCGTATCTTCAAGAGACGTAAGCGTCCAACTGCTGCCATTTCTTCTGAGGCTACACAAAGTGATCAAGCCATAGCTGCTGTCCCGATATCATCCTTTGAAACACCAGTTGATGTCCATCTGGATGTTGATATGGCCCACATTGTGGCCATCGCACATGAAGCTGCCATCGAATCTACAAATCTCAAGCCTGATGAACCTGAAATCCCAAGGGTTCAACCATTGCTTGCATTACCTAGTACAACAGAGGCACGCTCAGAAGGTCAGAGCGATGCTAACGACGTTATGATTCATCGACATTTCTTCAAGCTGGATCCCTTAAAGACTATCGATCACTCAGTCGATTATTTGCCTCCAGCGCCCGCAGAGACCTTCATACCTGCAGGATACAATGAAGAAAGTCTTATCAATGCCGAAAATGATATCGCCAAGCTCATAAAGTTTGATCTGGCTGTACGCAACACTCTCTTTAACACAGCCTCAACCCCAGCTGATGAAGCTTACTACACAGCTCTTGAACTCGGGAAGACTCCCAAACACATCCCGGCTTCCGTAACTCTCCAAGCACAGCGGCAAGGAGGCAAGACTCCTAGAGCTGATGTTGATTTAGCTTATTATCTGGACTGTGGGACAAGCAAACCCACTGGCTTCGCTCTCAGAGACTACAACATCAGAGTCTATGAGCGTCAGGATAAGCTTCTGAACCCAACGGAAGGGCTACTAAACAGAGAAGGCTATTCTCACTCTCCAACACTGGTCAAAAGCAGGGAAAACAAGCGCTCAGCTAATCCTCTCCTCCTGTGGAAGAATAAAGGAGTACATGCCGGTGAGCGTCCAGCTTCCCTGACCGAGATGATTCAACTTGAAACCGATGCATATTTTGACTGCGTCTGGAACGCTAACTACCAACCAGACAGGTATCGTTTTGAATTTATCTGTGATATTCATCACCAAGGGTTTCGTGCTATACTTAATGCAGGAACTGAGTATTGTATGACTGAGATAAGATGGGCTGAAGCTTACATGGGTGACACGTATAAATTTGAAGACTTGGTTAGTGCTCCCCATCTGTTCAGAATAGGGATTCATGATAAAAAGACCAAATTTGCACGCTACATGCTAACGCAACGCCAACATAGACTTGGACCCGTTCTGAAGCTGCCTCTGATCCGCCATCAACCTGAACACCGCTTAAGACAAGCATTGCACAAACTGGCCAACTCTTCTCTACGCTTTGCTGATCAAGCGTCCACCAGCGGTTCTTCTCCCCTGTCCTGTCTGAACTTCACCCCTAGCCACTGTGAAGACAACTTTTCTTTCATGATGGCAATTATGCCTCCAGTCTCCCTATTCGACAAAATCTTCACAGAAAATCTACGACAATGGAATGGCTCTCGGATCAATCCTTTCAGAGGATATCCACTTCTTCCGTCTATTCGAAAAGAAGTCTTCAGTCACTATGATTTTGTTTTATCGCTGCTAGAAAGATCTCAAGCGCTTGCTTCAGCCATCTACCCATACTTGGAAGAGTATTACCGGCTCCACGTTCCCGACTCTCAGAAACCGAAGACTCTCCCAACAGATCGGCTAATTGGCTTCTCACAACACTATTGCCCAGATGCCTTATTCTCCATCTGCCAAGCGCCCTCCAAAATCTTTCCCACTCATGTGCTGGATATCCTCGGGCCAATGTATATCAGGGCCCTGGATAGTCCTATCAGAATGTTCATTCAAGGTACTTATCTCCCCACTCTACATTTGAATGAACTTCTACAGATTGCTACGTATCCATATGCAGATGAGCCGTTTGCCAGCTTGGACTTTCGGTTTACGGACTTTAGCCGTATAGAATCAGAATTTACTGCAGCACCAGCTGACATGTTACCTGCTCCTGAGCGCTTATTAGAATTACCTCAAGCGCCTCATTTCCCCAGTCCAACTGAATCCGACTCTACTGCATCCACCGAGTCCAACACTGCCCCAGAGCTTCGAGGAACAGTATTTGATCCTACTTATCAAGTACCTATTGAATCTCTCAAACACACATCTCGTTTTAAGCCTCGAGTCAGCACTGCAATTCCCGACGCTCAACCGTCCATGACTGAATGCCTCACTCAAATACAGCAACTATCTACAGCTACTCAGGCAAGTCATGTGGCTTTAACCAATGATCTACAAGACCGGTTCACGGCTCTAGAGACCTCTCTCACAGACGCTAATCACGCTCAACTCCTGGTCACGAAAGAACATTTCGACCAGCGTCTAACCACTCTTGAGGCCTCTGTCGCTCAGATTGCTACTCAAGTCAGTCTTCTTACTCAGCATTTCATACAGACTGATGATGGCAATAAGGGGGAAAAGAAGGGAGAAAAGAGGAAATCGTCAACATCTAAAGATCAAGTTCCTCCTCCACCATCCAAGCGTCAACATATTGATACTTCTCTCACACTGAGTACAGAACCAAGGTATCCCTATCCCTCTTGGGTAACTACATCGGTTGAAGCGGCCAATAAGAAAGAAACTCCCAGAGTGCTCTATCCAACTCTTCCATTGCCTTCAAGAGCACTGCTTGAACAGTTTGACATTCCTCTTCTCAGAGCATCAATTCCAGAACCATCTGATCCAGCAGTATTAGCCTTAGAAAGAAAAATGTCTGACTTCGACCAAACCTTCAGAATTTGCCTACGATACATAGGCATCAGTCCAGAGGAATGGGATAAACACTTCATTGCCTTTAAGGCACGACAAGTTCAAGAAAACAAGCACATAATCAGTAAAGATCATGCTGCGATGATGACGTTAGAAGATCAGATAACTGAAGCAATCCGTGCTGAAATGACTAAGAGATACAAGATCAAGTCACGATCTTGATTTTTACTTGTGCTTCTCTCTTTTTAGTTGTAAAATGCCTGTACTATGAAATATATATATAAAATGCATTTTACAGCTGAAACATCTCGTTAAAGCTCAAACTAACTTACTAACTTACGCTAACCTTCACTTTAGGTATCTAACGCTTGAACTAAATAAGTATTGCCATCATCAACAAGGGGGAAATTGTTAGGAATTTCATATTAGATGTTTTGATGATGACAAATAGGACTTCCTGTTAGACCCCGAAAAGTGTAAAAGCTTTCATAGAATGTTATGTATAAGTACCTGAAAGCTTATTTATCTTAGGCTTATAGTATTTATCTTTGTAGAATTCATTAAGTATGTGACACTAAATCACTTAGGAAAATTCTGGGTGAGTCTACCAAGTGATGAAGGTGAAGATCAAGCGTCTGAAGCTACAATAGATAAAGATATCTTGAAGCGTCCGTCAAACGCTTTAGGGATTATCCCAGTGCTCAAACTAAGAATGGATAACTCAGGCCGAATACTCAACATCAAGTGAAATGACGGAATTCTCAGTAAGACCATCAAGACAAGATTGAAGAGTAAGCGTCTGAAATAAAGAGAAGAAACTCAGGATCAGTCCAAGCGTCTGTCCAATACACGAGAATAACTATTCTCTTCAGCAAGCGTCCAAAAGGTTAAACCAACACAACCTACAAAGAACGTAACCTGAAAACTCAAACCCAAAACCATCCAAAGACTTAAAAATGCATGAATCAAACGGACGAATTATTTCCAACGGAAATAAGACAAGATGCATTAAAAGTCGGATAAGTGCTATTAAAATATAAGCACTATAACGTATGGGTAAGCCATTCTTTTGACCGAAACTGCCAGAAGTTATGAAACCAAGAACATGCCTAACTAATTAAGTATACCCAAAGTTAGAAATGTCTGAACTCAAGGAATGTTTGGGGAAACGAGACTCCAACCGTGTCAAACGGACAAAAAACCACCAATACCTTATAAATAGCTCTTTCAACAAACAAGTAAAAAAAAAAAGACACACAAAAAAAGAGCAAAAAATACCTACTTTGTTGAAAGAAAAGCTTACTGAAAATCATAGCCAAATATCCATATAAGCTTTTCACAAATATTCCAGAGACAGTCACCCATATCTCAAATCTCTTTTTAAGAAGAACCTATACTACCATTGAGATATCCCCAAGTTGTTTGAACTTCCCAAAAACAAACAAACCCGTGACCAAAACCATCAACACCTTTCATCTGAGTGAGAAAGCTGGTTGACTTGCAAGCAATATTTTTGTGTAAAAGAAGCTTGTTGAAGTTGATCTCTATTGGAGCTGAAATCTGTGTGACCAAGGAGTTCCGAGATCAAGAGTAACTTGCACCATTTCTGAGTGAAAGAAGCAAGGGGATAGAAGGTCTTTAGTGGAGCTGAAATCTGTGTGACCAAGGAGTTCCGAGATCATATCCAATCTCCCTCTATCTTGTAGAAGTCTCTGTGTGACTCTTCGATAATCATCATAGTGGAAAAAACCTCCCTGATAAAAGGAGAAGAAGGACGTAGCTGGGATTACATCACCCAGTGAACCTTACAAATATCTTGTGTCATTTACCTCTTTAAGCATTCATTGTTTTACTGATTTACTATTCATATTGCATACATTCTGATAAAGTCTTAAAACAACTAAGCGACTACTTTCGATTAATTAACCGAACGCTAAGCTATAAAATACTTCCGCTGTGCTAACTCTGATTTAGTGACTAAACTCTGCCCTACTTTGGTAAGCGTTGAAATCACCGAGTCTAAGTTAACGTTTCTCAAGCGCCACATCCAGCGCTTAAACTTGTTAAGCGTTCAAATACTTCAAAGTGATACGAACTTTTAAGAAGTCGAAAAAGACTTCAGGGTCTATTCAACCCCCCCCCCCTTCTAAACCCTTTCGTATACCACTTGGGACCAACAGTACTTGCATATTATATATTGACCAAACTTAATAATTTTACATATTAAGAATTGATAAGTTATCTTTCTTATGTGTTTTGTAATAATAATCAATTTCTCAACCAATACAATGATCATACAATCAGTCGAAATCAAAATATAAACAATGACGGGAACGTTTAGAATTGTAGATCAAATATTAGATATGATTTAAGTACATAGAGACCCAAATATTAGACTATCCTTTCAAAATACACAAAAATATATATATGTACAAATTTGACATTGCTTATATTATAATTTTTCATAAAATATGTAAAGAAAATTTTGCCAATTTACAATTTAGTATAAAATTTTCATGACCCATGTAATCATATGACGTGGGTGCTACTTAATAATCAGATTCTGATTTTTATAGCAAAATTTTCTAACTTTTATCTTGTATTTTTCTTTTGTTGAATAAATTAGCCGTAGTGTCATTATGAAACTCTAAATCTAATTATTCAATTTATATTTTTATTATTATTATAGAGTTCTAATTTAAATGTACATTTTTATTTTTTTAGATAATTTAAAATTTATTTTTTACTCTTTTACCATTAGAACAGTGAATTAGATGGGGATATAAATCAAAAATTTCAAGAATCCACTCATACTTTTATAATCGTAGAAGATTTTCTCACACAGGCATATAAATCACATGCTCAAAGAGCATAGCAAATAGTTTAAATGATTGAACACGAACCTCGGTATTCGGTTCATAGAAGGATACAACAATTATCATTTTTTTTTGGTTTACACCAGGGTTTCCACCGCCGACCGCAGTGACTAATCCCCTTGCCCCACTGTCAGCGCACTAAGCGGTAGGAGGCTGGCCAAGGAGTTTTTTTCATTCACAAGAGTTGGGATTCGAACTCCCAATCACTTGCTTAAGAGACGAAGCGCTGAACCACTACGACAACCCATTTGGTTACAACAATTATCATTTAGCCAACACATAGTACTGCATATCCTCTACTGTCAATAAAAGGCTAGACAGCTAAAAGAGAATTTTACGTACTATAATAAACTTCCCCCAGATTTTGAAGCAACATAAACAAAAAAAGTAAAATTGAAAATGTAATGCAAGCTAAGAAACCCAATGCATTAGGACCACAATTCTCATTGTATTCAATTATTAAAATAATTGAAATTCTTCCCAAATCTAGCAAGCTTGATCGTTCGAACTACAATCACATTTCCCCAATAATTGGATGTAGCCTCAGTAGTATATAGCAACAAATTAATTAGGTTCATTGATGTTTGTAGGGGATATTCCGTGTGAGAATTTATTGCAGTAAACATAGTTCTCTCTCTATTATTTGCTCGGTATGTTGAGCTCTTAATGCAATTTGCCTATCATTTTTGTTGTGTCATTTTCAAGGCAATTAAACGTAGGATAGTGAATTGGTGTGCAGATGAATGCTGCTGATTTTGTCTGGTGAAGGCGTTCCCAGAATGTAAATAAGCTCCTCATCACAAAGCATTCCAAATTGATGTAATTTGATATATGATTTCAATTTTCTTGAGTTACAGATTTATTTGATAAAGTTCTTGTAATATGCTTGTAGAGTGTGGATTTCTATATTGTTCTCTTCAGGTAGTAAAGTTAATATGAAATTTCATGCAATTTCCTTATCTTATTTTGCTCAAATTTTGTTATTAATTTTAAATGTAATATTATACAGCCGTATAAAAATAATGGAAACTACATTTGTTCTTCAAGGCAATGCCGAAGCTAGAAAATCATCCTCCTTGCACACACGTTTATGCATGCATGTTCAGTAATTCCGATGTTATTACTGTAGTTCATGCCATTATATTTTATAACTGATAATTTTGACAAAATATAATATGCTTTTTTGTTAAGATTTGTATATTTTAATTGTATATTATCAATTAAATCAAATATAGTTTTAGGTTCTAAATAAAATTATTATTTATTTTCCGAAATAGAATATCATTCATCAAATAAAAGTACTGTTAGTTATGCTCAAAAAGTGTACAGAAAACATACTTTTTAAAATTTCTATATCTATCAGTGATATATGGGTATAATACGATTTTCACTATCAGAATATGGGACGACAACTTAAATAATTTATAATAAATCTGCCAACTTATTCAAATAACATCCTTAATTTTGGCACAACAACTTGAGCAATTTATAATAAAACTCCCAGCCAACTGATATAGCACCAATAGTTTATGACATAACAACCTAAAAAGTTTATAACAAATAGCAGAAAACTACAGAGAGAGTTGAGTCTTTGACACAAGAATACCGTCACCATCTGCATACAACCACTCTCCATCATGAATCACAGTTCCACCAACATGAATAGGTACATGCTCTTCAGTCGTGCCCTTCTTGCCCGGCTTTCTAGGATGCGATGCCAATGCTCGAACGCCGATATCACACCCATCGTTGATCTCGTCTACATCTCGTATACAACCATTTACGACTATACCCGCCCAACCCGACTTTTGGGCCAACGAGCACAATATTTCTCCTACCAATGCAATTCTCATGCTTCCTCCACCATCTATGAACAAAACTCTACCTTTCCCTTTGGTTTCAAGAAGCTCCTTCACACCAACATTGTGTTCAAATGCCTTTAGAGTGAAAATCGGGCCAGAGAAAGCTCGACGTTTCCCATAAACATTGAAGATAGGTTGCAGGATTCGAATGTCACCGCTTTCCACAAGTTCTAAATTTGCGTCACAAACGTCCGCAACCTTTATGGAACCCATCATTCACCTAATTAATAAAAACAGTATTGGCAATTCTTTCCTTTGGATATGAATGTGAGCAATCTAAAAGTACAAAGGATAGTTTAGAAAGAACCAAATGAAAGTGGGTGCAAATTCATTGGTTCACCGACACATTTAATGTGGGTGACATGAAATTATCCATGAAAACCACAATTTCTCTTGCAAAATTAAGGAAAAGATCGGCTTAATTATCAGAATTACAATTATTACGTACTGAATAAAAACACATGCATGATGCAAAGAAATAATGAAGGAAAATTAAAGGGAAATAATACTCACAGATTCTTAACCAGTAGTACTTACAGAATATATTATGTTGGCAAGAGAGAAAACGGCTGCAAATGATGAACCCCAAGTATTATTATATTATCTTTACTCTTTTCATGTTTACTCATCTTTATAAAGGGGAGCACCTTAGAAAAATTAATTTGATGTGTTTTTAGATGATCTACCTAAAATACCCTTCACCCTTTCAAAAAATAAAATAAAAATGAAAGGAATATGCCATATACGTGATTTCCCAAGTTATTAGATGTAGTTTGGTAACTCCCGTACGTGTTCCCTCTCATAGAAGTTAAAACTTCCATGCAGTTAATGACATCCCTTTTATGAAAAACTTAGAGCATCTTCAATTCATAAATGATGCAACTTTTGCACCATTTTAGTGTTATACAGTAAATTTACTCCAATTAACAACTCTATTTTTAACAACAAAAATAATATTATCTAAAATATTCCTTTTTACACTTATTTTTAACACCAAATTTGGTGCAAGTGAACAATTGTACGCCAAATATAGCGAGCTACTATTCATTTGCATCAAATTTGGTGCAAATATTAGCGTGGGTTGGAGAGCTCAACGTGCCCCAAAATGGTCATCTTCAACCCAAAATAGCGTAAGTTGGAGATGGTCTTACACAGAATTTATTCATGCAAATTCTCCCAAAAGTTGATTCCTCTCCTCTGAAGACTCGCTCTTGAGCTGGCTATGACATCCAATTTTCTTTTTGAATGATTTATATATGTTAGAATTTAGAAAGTTAGTTTTTGTATTTTGGAGCGATTGATGCTATGGGATTTGTGTGATAGAATAATTTAAAGATAGAATGCAAATGTCTCTGCATTACTATGCATTATTACATTATAATTTATACAATTTATTTTAAAGACTTATTTTACTCTGTCAGTTGTGGTGAATTTCGATACTCAGGGATATTCATACTTTATGATGGAAAACACTTGGGTGCACCCATGTAGGGTCCAGCCGGTGCACCAAAGTATTTTCCCTTTATGATGGATGAATTGCACAAACAACTCAGTTGACGAGGATAAAAGCATAGTTTATTATTGTTGTTGATAATTTTTTTCAACTCTTTTAACCTTTTTATGTGTATGCTAATTTTGTCATAATCTCCATTGCCAAATCCTAGATGTAGGTGATTACAATATGTAATGTGCAAAGTTTATAGAGAAAAATACACCGGGCTTCGTGGACTCAAAATGAATGGAAGCAAAAAAAATTACTCTGAATGTGCACTAAGCAATGGCGTTTACAAATCATAGCCTTTTATGTATAAAGTCGATATTTTTTTATCTGTGTAAACATCGAGTGAGGTCCGATTATTAAATACACATTAAGTGGTTTTTCTTTTTTTGCTCTTTTTTAAGTTGTATGCTATGATGCCTAAATTCTTTATTATTTCTTTTATTTGATTGAAACGTTGGGCTCTACATCCAGTCATAGTTTGTCCTTTTCTTATACATATTTCTAGTTTTCCTTTTACTAATTACATATATTTATATAGATTTTCAAATAGGAGTTGATATTAGCACTCCCAAAAATAATAAATTCACTCCAAATTCACTTTATTTTTAATCAAATTAGCAAAGTGCTCATTTATTATTTGAACACATAATTTCTCTTAATGTATAAGACAAATATAACTTTCACTATACTATTTATCATTTTTAAGGTTTATGTTCACATTTTAATGTTTGAACATAGTAGACAAAATATAGTGCAGTTTTAGTATAATCTTTGTTCATTCGTTCTCCTACTAACTTATTTTACATTTTCGCTTTGTATATTTTAAGAAGCATATAGCTATTAAAAGTTAAGAAATGGTGAGAGAATTTTAAAATATAATATATATATATATATATATTTTCTTGAATGTCGGATAATTTTTTAAATCGTATTTTCATTCACTAGTTATTAGTAAAATATAATCTACTTTTATAAAGAACTCTCCTACTCATCATAATTAAGTTTAGCATTTAGAATTCAACTACTTATATATATTTCATGTGATTTCTTTTGACATAAACTTAAATACCAAAAAAAAAAAGTTAATTAGTACACACCACAAATTCAAAATTATTGTTTTATTTTACTTTTTTTTCTGCCTAATAGATACTGAACTTCATATGTGAATTGAAAACTTGACCTAATATAAGAAAGCTAATATTATTATTTTAGACAGATAACTAATATTATGTTTAGCCAATGTTTGACCAGATGTAAAAATATGAAGTAAAAAGTTGACCTGATTTTAACTAATGTATGTAAGAAAGCTAATATTATTATTTAAAAAAATTATTTTTAACAACTAATAATGATGTTCAAAAATTAAAAATGTGAAGATAAACCTTAAAAAAGATGAATAGTATATTTGTCTTACATATTAGGAGAAATTGTGTGTGTTCAAATAACATATGAGCACTTTGGTAATTTAATAAAAATAAAGTAGATTTAGAGTGGGGTTATCACTTCCAAGGAGTGTGGTTATCACTTTTGGAAGTGTTAATATCAACTCCCTTTTCAATTATCTGATAAATTTGTGACAGAAAAAAATTGATGGAGCAGTGAGTATGTCATGGAAGACTAATGATGGTGGATTGATTGCGACGAAGACAAAAAGAGAAATGAAGAAATAAATATATTATGAAGCACTGAAAAAATGAAAAGGAAAGAAGAAGATGCATGGAGGATTGCGAAATATGTAAGGATATGGTATCATATGTATATTTCATTTTCCCTTTTACGATTACATAGGCTGGAGCAATTTCAATGTATATCCACTCTAATTGATAGCACATACTTCTTCTTTTTTTTGATAACACATATCTTATTTCGCTAATCACATGGTTTTGCTAATGTAGGTAATACATCTTAGTTTCGGAGTTTTATTATCACCTAATCGATTAAAAACTTGCGATATAAATTCCGAAATTATTTTTGTGGTATTAAAAATGTTGGAGCGTATTTAATATATTTGTTGGTTTGCATAATATGGAATGTACTCCGATCGCTAATATTATATATTGAACAGTATATGACGTTTCACCAAACTCTGCAGTGGGCCCCGCACATGAGCAAGCACTAAATGATATTCAATCTCATTTCTGTTTTCTTCGCTAGCAAACAAACACCAGTTTTGGCACCTGCGCCGTACAATTAAACCACCTTCACTTATTTATTGGCACATGTTTAAGTTCGAAAACCAATAATAGGCGAATCACATGCCTCTGCGATACAAATTTTTTTAAGGTGGGATCTAAAGGGTTACTTCTAATTTATTTTATATAACACAGTTAAAATGAGTGGGGTAATTTTTACACTCACCTATTCTGTATAAATCATTCCTCCCCTAATATTTATATAATGAAAAATAGACCAAAAGCAACACTCCCAATCCAAGATAAAATTATCCATTTTTACTATTATTCGTCCTTTCACTCAGCGAAGGAGCGAGGCTCCAGGTATGATGATTGATGCCCCCCCTCCCTCATCTCAAAGGAAAAAAAAAATTTGCCTTACAAATTTTTTATTTTTGATATTTTACTCCCTATAAATTTTTAATTTTTGATATTTCGCTTTTCCCAAAATCTAAAAATAGTAAATTTTGCCTTGAATTTTTTCATTCACCCCCATATTTGAGTCCTGAATCCGTCCCTGCTTTCACTACAAAGTGCATGATAAATTGACATAAATGTCCCTTTCAATTGCAGTCTGCAGACATGATTGAGCTTCCACTTTTTTATTCGAGCCTTTTTATATTTTGAAAAACATAGATCTCCCTTCCCTTAAATTGAAACATTTTGCTAAAACAGTGAAGTTTAATTTATTTTTTTAAAAAAAAAGCATTACTAATTAATACCCAAATACTGCATAAACATTTGATACATATCACTGAAAATAAAAAATGATGAAGAATACTCCAATAATTTTTAGGGATAATTGCATAAAACCCCCTTGTGTTATTTCGAAAATAATTAAAAAAAAAATCCTGTGTTAATGAAATAGACTAATCGCCCCCCTTGTTCTTAAAAAGTGTGCAAAAAAGTCAAATTTGTTAAAAAGATAGAAGAAAATATATGTTTTTTGGGTGAATTAACACTATCTACTTTTTATAAAGTATGAAAAGTATATAAATGACAAATGAGCATGTCACTAAAGGTGAAAAATATGAAGAAAAAAAAGCTCATTTTTTAATGAAATATGGCTTTTTTGCATAATTTTTAAGAATACCGGGGAGTGATTAACTTATTTCGTTAACATAGAATTTTTTTTAATATTTTTGAAATAACAGAAGGGGGTTTTATGCAATTATCCCTTATTTTTATAATATAAAAAAAACTGAAAGAGTTACCATGACAAAATAATTTCTTCATTTCATTTACTTTTCAATTATAAAATCAAACTTTATTCCTTCTATTTTTTTCTTTTCTTTTATTTTTAGTTTCAACTTTTTCATCTTCCCCGTCTCCAAATCACTTGTGACCAACCGCTGCCTCCTCTTTGCGGACGCTGCCTGCCCCTCCAGAATTCTTCCACCGTCATCCTCAAATTTGCCGCCGTAACCCCCATTGCCATAAGTGCGCTTATGCTTCCATTATTCTACCAAAAAAAAAAAAAAAAATCTTAAAACCTGATTTGGACCACAAAAATTGACTTAAGAAATCTTTTTGCTATGTTTGGACGTGTTTTCATTTCATTTTCAATCGTCATTTTTTAAAATGTATGGGGGAGTGAGTTTTTTATTTTTATGTGATAAAAGTAAAAAAAGTAGGTGTGTTTAGTTGTATTTTTTAAAATGGTTGAAATTAGTGATTGTGATGTGTGAAATGATTGAAAAGTAACGACTAGATGAATAGTGTTCGATTTAAAAATTTAAAGGAGATAAGAGAGAAAAGTGATAAAAAGAATTGTGAGATGAGTGATATAAAATGTAATTTAAAAAAAAATGATTGAAATTTATTGAGAATGTAAAAACAATAATGAAAATAAAAATATTTTCAGTTAAAAACAGTATAAAATGTGTATTTTCATTTTCAGATGAAAATAAAAATGAAAAAAAGTATATTGAAAACACAACCAAACAGGCCCTTTGATTTTTAATATGATCCCCCTTTGAAATTTTATTGTTGTAAGATCTTTTAAATCTTTACAATTAATTAATATCTAAATATATAGAAGGGTATAATGGGTATTTTGAGGGCAGATTTAATGCTATTAAATCTAATCTGACTAACAGAAAGGTACCAAAGACTTGTTGGTCTAGTGGTATCCACCTCCCACTTTATGTGAGAGGTCTTGGGTTCGAATTCACGCTAGCACAAGTTGTGGCTCTTCCGTCCTTTATGGAGCCAGTTAGAGTCTTTATGGCTCAGTTGATAACTATCAACCCAAGTTTGTTGCGGTAGATATGTAGGGTATCCTCCTTCCTTTTAAATTAAATTAAAAAAGAAAAAACTAACGGAAAGGTCACGTGAGCAAACTAAAATATAATAGAGGGGAGGGGGTATTTAGCGATTTAACTTTAACTCATGGGTGTTATTTGCAATTTACCCATTAAACTAATTTCTTATTCATGTTTATTTAAAAATTAAATATCAAACTAACTTTATATTAATCGATTTTATTCAGTAATTTTTTGAAATCTTTTTTTTTTTACGCACACTCATAGAGTATGTGACATTAACTAGTATATATGTATGAGAGCGTTGTTATAACTGAATTCATTCCACTCGCGTAATGTATTATTTAGATTTACTTGATTTACATTCTTCTCGAGATTTTTTACATTTTTATAGATTTTAAATATTTATTTATATATTCTTGCTATTTTTTAATCGAGTGGAACTCGAGCCGAACATGGTACTTTAATGAACATAAAAATCTGTGAAGCTTGTTTATTAAATTAAATTAATCGAGTTTAATTAAATCTGTCACTTTTCATGTTTTGCCAATAAATCTATTTATGATTTAGAAAAAGGGCATAAATTTCAAATAGACTAATTCAAAATTAATTTCATAAGAATTTTTTTTTCTTTATTTTGGAAAGAAAACATGAGCTACTCTAACAAACAATTTGAAATCTATTCATTGACATAAAGAGTATGCGGGTTATATATTATACATATTGGTTTTCATAGTTATAAAAACTTACGAGGGCAATAATTTTCAATAAGAAGCAATTAGATCTAAATTCAATTACAGATACCATTGTTTAGTAATATGACACATAGTATATTTTTTTTTTAAATGGACCTCCCGGGGTTATTTATATATACTAGTAAATAACATATGCGTTGCACGTGAACCATATAACCTCGTTAAATTAATTCATGTGTATATATATATATATATATATGTGTGTGTTGTTCAATTTAAAATAATTATATACTCAAAATTTCAATAATAATTTTATTAAATGAATTGTTATCAATAATTTTTTTTTTTTAAGAAAAATCGATTTTATATATCATTCAATCGAAAGTTTACAACGCCTGAAATAATACAATTTATATTGACTCAAACGATGTAGTAAGAACATCTGAAACACCAACTATCAATCTCTTGAAAATAACAAATTTTAAGAACTCACACACAAACACAAGAAAATTCTTGTGCAGCTCCTATTTAAGTAGAAATAAAAATCCATTCAAGAGAAAAGCAAACTTTCATACGAGAGAGAAAATAAAATATCTCAAACGCTATATAAATTTAAAAACTTAAGTATCACCCGTCTTCATCTCGTTAGATTTGTCTCTGTCTCTTTAGATCCATATCTGTTTCGTTAGATTTGGAGATATGTCTTTAGATCCATATCCGTCTCGTCAGATTTGAAGATGTGATGTTCAACTTAAAGAAGGGTGCTCCCACCCAATCCGCCGACAGTGGTGGTGGTAATAGTAGTGAAATAGAGGACTGTTTCACCAAGTCATTGCCGGAGGAGGAATAAAGAAGGTCAGGTTTAGAGAGAGAGAGAGGCATTTTTGTTGATCTAAACTCTATGAATTGTTATCAATAAACTATAATTATTTGAAACACAAAATATTGGTTGACTTGAAAAATTAGATCAATACACTAAAAAAATTAAGTTTGGTGAAAATTGAAACCTAGAGAATAGTGTAAATCAAAAAATTCTTATGTAAATGTGTTTCATTTGTTATTCTCTTGTTTATTTTTAATGGATCTCAATCTCTTCTTCATTCCTCTAGTTGAGTTCTTTGTCTACCTGAAATGGTCTCTTCATTATGGCACCAAAATTGAAGATTTAGGTAACTTCTCGTTTCTTTTTTATCCGCTATTTTTTAAAGCAACCTGTTAGGAAATTTCATATTAGATGTTTTGATGATGACAAGAGAGGATTTTATGTTAGACCCCAAAATATAATGTAAGTTTGTGTTTCATAGATCAATTGTATAAGCGTTTGAAAGAATGAAATTTTGTTAGGCTTGTAATTTTTATCTTTGTAGATTTTAGACTCAGTATTAGATACTGAATCGCTAATAGAATTCTAGGTGAGCCTATTAGAGATGAAGTTGAAGATCAACTGAAGTCAGAAGAAGATGAAGATTTATCCTTAGCGTCTGTCAAACGCTAAAGGACTATTTCAGGATTCATGGGTCAAGCGCTCAAAGCACTCTAGCGATCAGAATCAGATTCACCTGAAATAAATTCTCAAGTCATGAAGGACTTCAATACAATCATTCAACGGACATTTATTTCCAACGGGAAATAAATTCAAATGCATTAAATGTCTGATAAGAGCATTAAATGTGATAAGCCAATTTGACTTGTGGACAAGCCACCTTTTAACTAGATTGTCAGAAATTCAGAGTTTATAGCTGCTCCCGTCCAATCGAAACCAGCAGGAATTCAGGAATGTCAGATAAAAAGTATAATCATGCGCCGCGTGAAAGGCACACTCTCACATGTGTCCAACGAACAGATCCCAAGAATTGCCTATAAATACCTCCTTCCAACAAACCCTAAAATATAGAAACACAGAGAGATATATACGTACATGCACAAGAAAAATTTACTGAAGAAAAAGCTTAGAAACTCCATAGCCAAAATCTTTCAAACTTTTTACATACATTCCATACAGTAAAAAATATCTCAAACATCTTCCAAAGAAGAAACCTAAACTCTTACTGAGATATTCCAAGTTGTTTGATCTTTCCTAAAACAAACAAACCCTTGTGATAAAACCCTCAACCTTTCATCTGAGTGAGAAAGTTGTTGAAACCCCTTACAGACAGTATTTCTGAGTGAGAGAAGCTTGTAGAAAAAGATCTTCATTGGTGCTGACATCTGTGTGATCAAGGAGCCCGAGATCAGTTTCACCTATTTACTATCTTGTAGAAGATTTTGTGTGATTCTTTGATAATCATTTTAGTAAATTCCCCTCTGTCAATGAAAAAGGAGAAGAAGGATTTATTTTTAGTTGGGAGTATATCACCCCAGGGAACCTTATATATCCTTGTCATTTACTTTTGTTATTGTCTTGTTTTAATTTATTCTATCCATTCTGAAAATGGAGACAAAGTCAATTTGCTAAGCAAAGAACTATTTAAACGCAAAAAACGAAATGCTAAGCTTTAAAATCAGTTCGCGCTGTGCTAACCTCTGATTAAGCGCTCTAAGCGTACCACTACTTTGGTAAATTGCTGATAAGATCACTAAGTCTAAGGTATTTTTACCTTAAAGAAAAAAAAAAAAGTGAAGTCGTCTGACTCAAGTGCTCAGCTTTCTACACGTTCTAACCTTTAAAAGTGATACGAATTTTTGAAGTCAAAAAGAGTTCAGGGTCTATTCAACCCGCCCCCTTCCTCCTCCCCTACTCAGACCTTTCGTATTGCCACTTTGACCCCCACAACCATCAATTCTTTTCAGATTTAAATTTTAGGGTATTATTTTCGAATTTTTGTAGTAGAATTTAGAGTTTTAGGAATTTTCGTAAACATTATATGTAAACATTTTTAGGTATTTTGACTTTAGTTATGTGTATAATATTTAGTTATATAAATTAGTATTTAGAGTTAATTCTTGAATACACATATATATGTCGACATTATATGTTTAGGTATTGAGGTATGTAAAAATACTAAAAATTGGACTAATACCTAAACATTATATGTAGATATTTAGTTTTAATTATTGAACTTTGATATAATTTTAGACAAATTTGTAGGTATTGCTTTGAATTTTTGGTATAACCTTTAGCTAAGATTTTGAATTTTTATGTTTAATTTTTAAGTGTTGATTAATTTAGTCAAATTTTAGTGTTTATTATTGAACTTTGATACGATATAATTTGGGTATAAATTTGAATTTTTAGTGTTTAGAATAGTGGATAATATAATTCATTGTATTCTAATTGTACTTGCTATACTTTATAAATGCAGGATGGCAGATCGTGATATATATGGGCCTGTAGATCCTAGTGTGTTGACGAATCAAGCAAGACATAGGTCTGAGTTAGTATTTTGAGGGAATGCTAGAGTATTGTGAGCCAAATGAGCAGATGCTCATTATTTTAAAATGGTCAAATCCATAAATTTTGTTCCACCACATCCTCGAGTGTTACAAAAACTCCATCAAATGGGGTTTTACCGCTTTTACTTGTTAACCATGTGTGGCCAGCTTAGAAATGATATGGCGCTTGTGACTGCACTTATTGAGAGGTGGCGCCCGGAAACTAACACGTTTCACCTCAGAAGTGGAGAGGCTACTATTACTCTCCAAGACGTAGCTATATTATGGGGTTTACTAGTCGATGGTAAGGTGTTAGTCATACATCATATGTTTAATGGGTTTACGGATTATGCAACCTTAGTCCACAACCTTTTAGGTTTCGAAATTGGACGGGGTGATTTAAAAGAAATGGGGAGGAGGTTAAAAATGAGAAAATTATGTCAATACATGAAATCGAATGAGGCAAAAATCAGAGATGAGTCCCCTGATGATATGGTTGGTCGAATAGCACGATGTTGGGCTTTTGCATTGCTCGGCGTTATGTTACCCGACAGCAGCGGGGAAGTCATTTCAATTTTATGGTTGAAATTTTTTGAAAATATTAATGAGGTAAACTCCTATAGTTGAGGGAGTGGTGTGTTGCCGTTTTTGTACCATCAGCTATATCATGCCTCCCTAAAAACTTACAAAGAAGTGTGTGGTCCAATGCCATTGTTACAAGTATAATGTATTATTTTTTGTTGTTATATCTTTCTCTAAGATATTCAATCTTTAATAAATTAATGTATTTATGTTTAACAGTTGTGGGCATGGTCACGGATAACGGTTGTGAGGCCATCTAGGGTTCCACATGAAATGACAGTAATTGATTTTAATAACATTGCACTAGCTCCTTATAGGAAACGGTAATTTATCTAACTATGATTTTTAATTCAGAAACAACCATTTTTTTTATTATTTACGTTATTGATGTTGTAGGTGGTATCGACCCATGAGTAATAGTACCACAACGACAGGCGTTGTAGTGGCAGCTAGAGAAGCATTAGATCAGATGGCCTATCATGTGAGTAAAAGATTATCTTCAGGTCATTATATTATAAAGTTATATAATGCTCTCGTATTAAAAACAATGTTGTTCAATTTTCTTATTTCAATTTGTTGGGACCTATACAACTACGATGATCTCGACATTTCTGAGTTGCCATCTGAGTGTTTCGCCCCTAGTGTGTGGAGAGCATCAGTTCCAATGGTATTCCTCAGCATTGTGGAGTATCATCGTCCTGAGCGTGTTCTTCAACAGTTTGGATTCCGACAAGGAATTCCACACTTAATTACACACCCACAGTTCGTAAGGATTGACCGTGGTGGGAGGGACAACGAGGATTGGTCCATCTATCATAGGATCTTCATCGATTAATGGAATGACCGGTTACATTATGCTGTGGTAGGGGAATTGGGTATGGGCACAACAGAGGATTACGCTGACTAGTATGATAGGATTACACGTCGTTATATTTCCCAGGAGTTGGATAGGTTGAATGTAAGCTTCCAAACAGGATCGGCACCTCTATTGCATGATGTGGTTGGTATATATAATTGTGTAAGGTTAACATTACATTACATATCGGTTTTACGTTGTCTTATGCTTTTGTTTATCTTTTACAGAATAGACAGATTCAACAATTGCAGAGGCTTGTCCAAGATTTCCCTCAATCGAGCAGTGCTGCTGAGGGGATGTTAGGGTCTTTGAGATCGGGTCTTACCCAGCTTTACCGGATGGTCACATGTAGCCGTCGTTCTGATGCAGCATCGGGTGTTCATTTTGCTTAGAGAGGCAGAGAAGACATGCTTCCACAGAGGAGAAGTAGTGTCAAAAGAGACATCGATGATGTGCAGGATTTAGAGGATGAAGAAGAGCTTGGACAGCCTCACTCACGTCCGTGTGTGGGCAAACTTGGGACTTCGAGTCAAGTTCCTCTCAAGCCGGGACCATCGTCTTCGACTTTTGCTGATCTTTATGCTACAGGCGATTATTTTCCTGAGATAGTTGATCCAACATGAGGGGCCTTACACATTCCAAGATGAGGGGCCTTCATCATTAACTTGGGCAACGCCCGACAATTTGTGGGATCATTTTATGGGGTCTCACACAGGTCTGAGTCTGGACCACTCGAATTATCCACCTCCCGTAACCAGAAATCCACCTCCGGACTCTTTACATTTGGACACATTTGCTGTTCCGTTCAACTTTGATATGAACAGAACGGAAGAAGAAATGCAGGGACCTAGACGGTCAACAAGGAGGGGGCGTGCTCCATCCTGTAGCACGGGGGGACACCGCGGTCCGCGGCAACATAGATAGTCTTTTTAATTTGTAGTTTACATTTATTGCTATTTTTTTTTTTTGAATTTGTAATATTGTACCATATTGATATTTATATTATTGACGTAATTGTTCAATTGAAAGACCGAACATAAGACAAAAATAATAGGGAATAATATGAAGGCGAAAAATCATTGTTTTATTTGAAGGCGAAAAAAATACGAAACTAATACGAAAATTGAATAAATATGAAACTAATTGACAGAAATCTAGTTATTCACCTCATCAGACATTTCAATATCCTATCGATACTCATGACCTACACTAAGCTCTCACCGGGCTCTTGCTTCTTGCACGTAACCACATAAGGATTCTCGAGAAATTTCTTGGTAATTAAGACGCTGCATACGCATAACCATCCTGTTATTTTCCTCACGTATCCTATTGAGTGCTGTAGTTTTCTCCTGTGGTGTTACACGAGGCATGAGTATGGCTCTTCGTCTGGGGCAGCAAATTTGACGTTCACGACAATCCGTGACAAGCCCTTCTTGTTCTTGGACCCGAAATCCCCATTCATCTTCCATTGTTTGCAAATATCTTTCTGAATATCTTTGATTTGGATTCAATGAGTAATAGTAATCGTCATCCAACTGCCAAAGACGTCCCATGGCACGAAAAATATCACCAGGAGTGTAATACAATTTTGGGGCTCTAAACGGCTCCATTTTTAATAATTATTGTTGAGATTGATGTTCACTCCCTTTGTATATATACTCACAATCCGACTACAGTAGTTCACAAAGTTCAAAACCCGTGACGACAATGTGGACAAAACAAGATTAGAACCCGTGACGACAATGCAACCAAAAAAAAGGTGAAATGTCACAATTCGGCTACAGTAGATCATGTGAAAGCAACACTCGTGAAGAAAAATGTGGACAAAACATGTGAACACCCATGTGAAACAAAACATGTGAACATGGGCAGAACTTCCTCAATAAATGCTGAAGGTCTTTATATCGGGAAACATTATACTGACTGAACACCAGAAATCACTTCACGTTACATTATTTTGAGATTCAACAAGAAAGTGGGAGATAACCATAACTCTAGACATCGACAAACATTGTTATTAGTAGAAAGAAACGATGACTACGAGGAGTTGGTTAATGACGACCCTATTGAGTATTATTGTGGGCTCAGAAGGGAATGGTCTCATCGGGTGCTCGAATCCAAGGAGTTGGTTAATGATCTTCAAAGACTTAGCGTGCAAATTCCACGACGTAGATCCTTGATGATGTCGAGAAATGGTGAATAAAATTGTAGGAGGGCTGTTTCAAGAATAAGAACCGAAAACAACAAGATGATTTTACGTTGTAGTAGATATCACATGCTTCAACTAGCAGAAGAACTTGCATTCGCACGAGGCCAAAGACTCACATGTCGTGAAATACGAAATGTTTTGACTCATCCTTCATACAGATCGGACTACTACATGTCAGATGAAGATGAGTAAAGTAAATGGAGTTTTTCAATAAATTATTTTTTATCATTGAGTAATTTGCATAAATAGTTTTTTATTTTGAACCAGAAAATCAACAATAATTTTACATAATTATTGTTGAGAAACAACCTTAAGTAATTATTGTTTTGAATAAATAGTTTTTTATGGTATCGTGATTTGAATGAATAGTATTTTATTGTTGAGTAATTTGAATAAGTAGTTTTTTATTCTGAACCAGAAAATCAACAAAAATTTTCTTATTTTTTATTTAGCTCAAGCGGGGCTGTTTTGCGTGGCCATATTTCTTCACTCGGTTGTCGAAATGAGCCAAATCTTATAGTTTTACAAAGTTCATAACATCACCTACAATTTTTATGTTCAAGTCATGGCCAAAAAATGTACAGAAACAGGCCAAATACAAGCCAGAAACATCACCTACAATTTTTATGTTCAAGTCATGGCCAAAAGATGTACAGAAACAGGCCAAATATGAGCAAACAAAAAAACAATTTTTTAACAAAAAATGCTCAAGCGGGATGTTTTGCGTGGCCATATTTCTTCACTTGGGTGTCGAAATGAGCCAAATCTTATAGTTTTACAAAGTTCATAAGATCACCTACAATTTTTATATTCAAGTCATGGCAAAAAATGTACAGAAACAGGCCAAATACGAGCCAGAAAATAAAATAAAAACAGTTTTTTAACAAAAAATGCTCAAGCGGGCTGTTTTGCGTGGCCATATTTTTTCACTCGGGTGTTGGAATGAGCCAAATCTTATAGTTTTACAAATTTCATAATATCACCTACAATTTTTATGTTCAAGTTATGGCCAAAAAATGTACAAAAACAGGCCAAGTACGAACCAGAAAATAAAAAAAAAAACAGTTTTTTAACAACATTAATGCCCAATTGCAACACATAACTACCAATCCATCTCATTAGGAATTTGAGTAGTCACATTTCTGCCTACACGTCGTTATATCTTCAAATGAGGGTCATGGATCAGCTCAAAATCAGGTACATCCCTAAAATGAGCCTCATGCAAAGGATGGAATATCCCTGGATATGTTTGTAAATACTCTCAAACTGTATAATAATTTTCAACCAACGAGATCGACCTCCTTTTTCAAATCTTTGCATAACGCAATCCCATGTGAGCACGGAATTTTGTGTGTGGTCCATCTTCCACAAGAACAATATTTTCTACTGATGTCAACAACATACTTTAGACTACGATATCCGAATTGCTCTTTGGTGTTAACTTGGCCAATTTGGTCAAGATGACTAAAGTGCCTGACAGTGTGTGTTGAGGATGCTTTCCGATTTCGAGTACATTTCGTAAGCATGCTCTGTCAACCCCGAATCTCCCCCCATTGTCAAGGCATCTTGGTGTCGGTTATAAAAATAATCGACACAATGATGAAATGTGCATTCCACAATAGCGGTGGGCGGTAGATGGCGAACACCTTTCAACACACCATTTAAGCTCTCTCCCATATTTGTTGTCATAATGTCTTCACACACCCCTCCATCATGTGCAAGTGTCCACTTTTCACATGGAATTCTGCTCAGATAAATGAAAGCATCTTCATCCTTTTGTCGGATATCCTTCATGATTTTATTGAACTTTGAAATACTATGTGTCATACCTGCCTGATAACATAGAGTCTTCATAACTTTATTTTTGAAACGATTATTAAAGTTTGAAGACACATGTCGTAGGTAATATCAATGAGCTCCATGAGGAGGGCAAAAGGCGGGTACAAGCTCAGATGCATGCAGTATGCCGTTGTGACGATCAGAAATAAGGCACACACCTTCGTTCCTTTGAGGAAAATGTTTGCTCACCAATTGCAGAAACCACAACCACGAGTCGTTCAACTCATTATCGACAATTGCAAGTGCAAGAGGAAAAATCTGATTATTTCCATCAAGAGTCATTGCGATCAACAACTTAGCCTTGTAGCGTGCATATAAATGTGTCCCATCAACGCAAATAACTCCCCGGCAATGTTGGAGTCCATCTATACATGGCTTGAACGCCCAAAACACATACATGAACATTTTTGGATTTTGATAGATGCTTTTGTGTTTCCATTCAACAACCGTGCCCGGATTCCACTTCTGGACAGCTCCCAAGAGCTGAGGTAACAATGGAACGGAATTCTCCCAAGTCCCGTATACAATCTCATTTGCACGTTGCAAGTTGTGCCAAGCCTTGCCATACGTAGTGTTGCATGCCCATTTATCTTGTACCATTTGAACTATTCGTGCGATCTTAATTGACAGACTAATTTGAACTTGTCCAAGAAGTTCGTTGGCAATCAGATTCATGTCCAAATTAAGGTGGTTTGGTGCCACATTTTTGGACATACATTCATGTGGCCCTCTATACTTCGATATCTCCCAAAAATATGTTTTCTTGCTAAAATGAGCTCGAAGTCTAAAATTGCACCCTTCTGTTTCGCCTTTGTGTTTGCATACAATAACATAAGTTGTCGGGTTACTGATTTCCACCGTAAACTCTCTTTTTTCATGTGTTATGTGGTAGTTTTTCACCGCTCTTTGCAAGCTTTCTTTGTTATCAAATATCAATCCCAAACCAAGATTACCTATCTGATAATCATAAGTCATATCCCTTGCTTCACTTGATCGATCTAATGAGTCTCCTTGTAATTCTTCATATGATGTGGAGTAGAATGGGAGCACATGATGAAGTCGTGGCTGATTCCCTATTCGAGGAACATCTTCCTCAACATTTTCCTCTTAAGTCGGTTCGTTGTTGATTTCTTCATCGAAGTCCGTGTCTGAATGCCCATCAAGCGAATTTCGACATGCACTGTCGTTGTCATCCTCAAACTGATCGTTTTGAGGTGGTATCGAACTACTCGCCCCTCCATGATGAGAAAAATGAGCATTGTAGTTGGCTTCCTCAAAATGCCCAAACTCATGATAATTGTGTGTAGACAGACCTACATGTACAAAAAATTGAAATCAAATTAAGATTTGTCATAATACATGTTAATAAAATGCCATGATAAAGAATAAGATAAAATAGAACACTAAAATTATGCAAACGTGTAGACGATTCATTATTACCTTCATCTACATCCGGATTTAAGTAACTCCCTGAACCATGAATCGCCAAAGGAAAATTTGATACATTTTCAACACCTCCAAACGCATTACCCGATGTGGAACATCCTAAAAAGGCAATCATAACAAAGAAAAACTACAAGAAAAGGATACAAATAAAATTTCTTATAAAAAATTTTACAAATTATAACATTTATTAAAAAATATGATGATACAAAGTAAATATAAAAATAAAAATTACCTGCATACACATCTTGATTTGAATAACTATCGACATTTAAATCCGGTAATATTGGTTGTGTACAAAATGGTAAGGATTGGTTTGGCTGATACAACGTCACTTGTGTTAACAGCGATGTGAATCGACCTTGAGATTGTATTGACTCTTTTTTAATATAAAGACCCATTGTACTAACACAAGTATAAAGATCCTAGAAAAAAAATTAAATCATCATCGTTTTTTACCTCCATTGCTCTCTGCCTAAGCAAATTTCTATCTTCAAATGAGTACTTCGAAGATACTTTCAACAAGAATTGATTCGTATTAATTCCTGCACTGTCATATACCTTATTCAACAATTCAACAAGTTTGATCGAACGGGGTATTCTCATGTAAGTTGTTGCTGGAATGCTATAACTCAACATATAGTTTGAATCTTCAATTATTTATCCATCCAAAAATATACAAACATCAACTAAGTTCTGCCTCGACATTTCTGCAAAATATAAATTATCAATTTATAGTTCGAAAACATAAATTATACTCAGACACATTTAAATAAACCTAAAAATATCATTTATAAACACTAAATTCGATATTACACCTCAAAATTATACCTAAAAAATTATAAATTGTACCTCAAATATTATATCAAAGTTCAAACCCTAAAAATACCTACATTCAAAATTGGGGTCCAAAATTATACAAAAAATCCAAATCTAAGTACAAAATAAAAACTACAAAATTAAATCAAAGTTCATAACCTAATCTCTAAATTCGATATTATACCTAAAATAATTTACACCTAAAATTAGAATACAATAACAATATATATAAACCATAAACTCAAAGACTAACATTGAAACTAATTTAGGTCATAATTTGATTCAAAATTAAAATTGAAAACTAGGGTTTAAATTGATAGAAATTATAAACATTTAAACCATAAACTCTAAATTAAAATAATTAACTAACTCAAAATTGTATTCAATAAAATAATAACATAGAATTAAAAAAAATTACTTTGTAATTTAGGGATAAAATGCTTGGAAATGAGAGGAAGAATGAGGGAGATGAGATTTGATGAAGTATTGCAGTGTGTGAGCGAGGAAGAGATGAAGAAAAAAGAAGAGAGAAGAGAGAGAAAAAAAACAATTACGTATGAGTGGTTACGCCATTGTTAGTGGCGTGCCCAGTGAATTAATCTGTGACTGGATACGCCACTACCAATAGCATATCTAGTCGCATTAAATTTGACTGGGTACGCCATTAGTAATGGCGTATCCAGTAAGAATTTTAAAAAAAAAAATTATAAACCGATAATTAAAAAAAAAATCTAAAGGGTACGCCATTACCAATGGCGTACTATGCTATTTCTGGACATTTAATTTTTTGCGTATTATTTATATAATTATTATTAAAAACTATATTATTTTTTTTAAAATCCTTTTTATTTCTTGAGTTATGGCCTGTTTTAATTTGTTTGGTGATGATTGTGGTGTTTGGTGTACAAAATGACCTCTTTTGTTTTCTGTTTTCCTGTTTTCCATAAACATATACATAACTTTACGAAAAAACAAATAAAATACAAATTTATATATATATATATATATATATATATAAAAATTGGACAGTCATATCAAAGCCATGTCGTGTCCTATATATTTTTGAAAATGCCGTGTTCGTGCATCATAACCTATGGCCAACCCCAACGGAACCCAAATTAGAAAAATTTAACAAAAAAAACTCTGAAATAAATTCCCTTATTTACCTCTAAAAATCAACCAAAAAATTAAAAAAATTAATAAAAAGGGGGAAAACACAAACTGTTTAAAGGGTGAAACAATTAATTTGGGATTTGCGGCAGTAATCAATAATCAGAAAATATCTAGAATTTCCAAAATATAATTATTGCAGAGTGGACTATTCCCTCTTTCGAGCCCAAAGCTCCCGGGACCACAGCCTGCAAAAGGTATGCCCGCAGGGGATAAACGCCGCCGGATAATTCTATGTAACTCCTAGTGCATTGCTCCCGGTCACTTAGACACCACATATTTAAGTTGGGGTGGGTAGCTTTTACATAGGTGGTGGGTAGGACTGAAAGATGAATCAAACTGCTCGATACTCAACTCGAGCTCATTTGCTAAAAGCTCGTTTTAGCTCGGTTCGTCAGCGTATCAAACCAACGTTGAACAACTATTTGTGTTTGATAAGTTTTGAAGTTCGGCTCGAGCTCGGCTCAATTAATAAAAATTGATAAAAACATGTACAAAAAGTCAAACTACTCGAGCTCGATTCGTGTTCGGCTCGATTAAAGCTCGTTTGAGCTCGACTCGATTAACAATCAAACAAGCTCAAACATAAATTTTGAAGCTTGATTGTAATTCAAACAAGTTTGAACAACAACTTATTTAGTTCGGTTCGACCCATTTACATCCCTAATGATGAGTTATAAAAACCACCCACCAAGGTTGAATTTTATGCCTCGCAATGCCCACGCAGCAATTCTTATACCCTCCGCAGTAAAAAGAAAATGAAAGGAATAAGGCCCATTCTTTGTGGGGCCCGGCCCACAACAGAAAATATATATATATATATACACTGTTCAATATATAATATAATAATACCTGGGCTTCATCATTTGCGGCCGTCTTCTCTCTTGCCACCATAATATATTCTGCAAGTACTACTGGCTAAGAATATGTGAGTAAATCCTTTAATTTTCCTTCATTATTTCTTTGCATCATGCATCTGTTTTAATTCAGTATTAATTCTAATTCTGATAAGCCGATCTTTTCCTTAAGGTTGAGTTTGGATTGAAAGATTTAAAAGCCATGCATTTCAAATCCATTGAGTTTGTTCGGATAATTTTCAGTTATAATGGATTTCAAATCTCTTATTGCTCATTTTGAGCTTTTGTCTTAATCAATACGATCGATTTCAAATGACACCAATTTGAAATCATTTAAATTCTTATTCCAAATTCACTCTCCAAATCCAAATCTTTCCATCCAAATACATCGTATCGTAAGAGTAATTGTGGTTTAACTTGATTCACCAGACTCCAGACACAGACACGTGTGTATATATATATATATATATATATATATATATATAAAATTTTAAGTCTCCATGACATGACAAGGACGTATCTACATTCTACAGTAGTTAGCAATTTTATGTGTATATATGTTTTTCTTTACAATTTTATGTTATTATATTATAAAGGATCTCTTTTTTTCTCTCTTTTTTTTGAACAGATATATTATAAAGGATCTCAATGTATATATATGTTGGCCCCTCGGTCAAATATTTTAAGTGTATATATGTCTAAAAATGTTTCTAAAAGCTCAAATGGTATATACGAAATTTTGGAACTAGAAATTTAAATTTATTAATTATTTCTATCAATACAGAAATATGTATGGACTCTAAATCCTTTGGCTAGTCATCTTAAGATATGCAGCAATCTCTGAGCATTAAATTTTCCTGGATTTTGGAAGAATTTGCACTACATTTCTTCAAGTACCCTTACACATTCATTTGGTACTTCTACTTCATAAACTTTCCTTTGTAGTTTCAGATTGCTCACATTCGAATTGCCAATACTGTTTTTATTTATCAGGTGAATGATGGGTTCCATAAAGGTTGCCGACGCTTATGATGCAAATTTAGAGCTCGCGAAAAGCGGTGACATCCGAATCCTGCAGCCTATCTTCAACATTTATGGGAAATGTCGAGCTTTCTCTGGCCCGATTTTCACTCTTAAGGCGCTTGAACACAATGTCGGGGTTAAGGAGCTTCTTGAAACCAAAGGCGAAGGTAGAGTTTTGTTCATAGATGGTGGAGGAAGCATGAGAATTGCATTGGTAGGAGAATATTTGTGCTCATTGGCCCAAAAGTCGGGTTGGGCAGGTATAGTCGTAAATGGTTGTATACGAGATGTAGACGAGATCAATGATGGGTGTGATATCGGAGTTCGAGCATTGGCATCGCATCCTGGAAAACCGGGCAAGAAGGGCACGGCTGAAGAGCACGTACCTATTCATGTTGGTGGAACTGTGATTCATGATGGAGAATGGTTGTACGCAGATGGTGACGGCATTCTTGTGTCAAAGACTCGGCTCTCTCTCTAGTTTTCTGTGTTTAGGGTGTTATATCATAAACTATTGATGCTATGTCAGTTGGCTGGGAGATTTATTATAAATTGTTCAAGTCGTTGTTCCAAAAATTAAGGATGTTATATGAATAAGTTGGCAGATTTATTATGAATTATTTAAGTTGTCGTGCCATATTTTAATAATAAAAAATTGTATTATACCCATATATCACAGATAGATATGAAAATTTTAAAAGAGAATGTTGTTTTCTGTACACATTTTGAGCATAACGAACAATATGAATGATATTCTATTTTGGAAAATAAATAATGATTTTATTTTAGAACCTAAAACTATATTTGATTTAGTTGATATTATACAACTAAAATATACAAAATTTAATGAAAAAAGCATCTTATATTTTGTCAAAATTTTAAGTTATAAAATATATGGCATGAACTACACATTATTTCAGCTAACTACCCTCAAACCCCATTTAACTGCAGTAATTTCATCGGAATTACTAAACATGTATGCAAAGACGTGTGTACCAGGAGGAGGATTTTCTAACATCGGCATTGCCTTGAAGAAGAAATGTAGTTTCCATTATTTTTATACGGCTGGATAATATTAAATTAAAATTAATAACAAAATTTGAGCAAAATAAGATAAGGAAATTGCATGAAATTTCATATTAACTTACTACCTGAAGAGTACAATATAGAAATCCACACTCTACAAGGATACTACAAGTAATTTATCAAATAAATCTGTAACTCAAGAAAATTGTAGTGAATATCAAATTACATCAATTTGGAATGCTTTCTGATGAGCTTATTTAAATTCTGGGAGCGCCCGCACCAGACAAAATCAGTAGCATTCATCTGTACGCCAATTCACTGTCCTACGTTTAGTTGCGTTGAAAATGACACAACAAAAATGATAGGCAAACTACATTAAGAGCTCAACATACCGAGCAAATAATAGAGAGAGAACTATGTTTATTACCGTGAGGTCTATTCCATACAGAATTCCTTCATTATGTATCTTCTTCGGGGGAGGGGGGTTAAAAACAGGGGAACTGAAATACTGGTAAGCTTTTAGATAAAAGCAGATCGATCGTGTTTACACCTAAAATGAAATGTGCTCAAATTGAAGGACCCAAACAGCCTTATTAATAAAAGTACGAAGAAATGGGCATAAAGTGACAAAGCCCAAAATAACTCATGCGATGACTAACTAAAATCGATAAAAGAACCTAAAACAACTCAGTCCGAGTTAATAATTGACACGCGAAATCCTAGCAAGTATACTAGGTCGTGCAATGTAATAAAGTGGACTATTTAGCCCGGAGTGTATCGTCTCCACAGGGACAATTGGATTCAATGCTCGTAATTGCTATATTATCTAACTCTAAGCTAAATCAAATTATAAGATGATGGTTGATTACACTATGAAAATAATCAAAGACAATTATGTGATAAACAAGATAATAAATCGAATGGAAAGAGGTGATTGGGTTATGATCCTACTATGTTCTATTCTATGTTCATGAACTCTCAATTATCCGGATTCTTAGAACGTTCTTGTTATGGCGAAACCCCCTAATGTATTTATTATTCAATCTCTTGAAATAACAAGCCTATACTAGTTAACAACTTCCTATATCTCTATAGTGAAGATTGAATTAACTAACATGCATTTAGGTTCAAAGGAATTCCTTGTTTACGAAGATCCTACATTCAATCGGGTCATCTTATCACAAAAAGCCACACAACGCAATCGATTCTATCTCTAGTCAATTGTTACGTTATGATGATTGATTTTTCGATCTCCCTTTATCTATCTCCTCTCGGTCTCAAGACAAAGCATTTTATCAAACACATGGTGATCAAGCATATGCAAGCATTAAGCACAAAATCAAACATGTAACATGAATGTAATAAATCCGGAAATTAATAATTCATTAAACACAAAACATCACAAAGTATTCACATAACCCAATCACAAAAATAATTAGCTCATACTTACAACAACAAGTGATTCAACAATTCTATAAGACATGGTTGATACACAAATCAAAGAGAAAGAGTTGAATTACTCCCTATTACAAAGTTTGAATCCAAACTTTGATGATGAAAATGATGATGATGATGATGATGATGGCTCTTCAAGCTTCCTTCGGACTTCCCATGGCTCCCCCTTGGTGTTTTAGAGCATTTCCAGCCTTTAGGTAAGTGAAGAATGTCTTATAAAGACCAAAAACGGCGGATATAAAAAATAGGGCAGCAGGGCACTAAGCCGCGACACTGTGCCGCGGCACAAAAAGTGCGAAGCATTTTTTTCGAATCAAGACCGCGGTCCTGTGCCGCGGTCGTCTCACGCTGAATTCGCAGTTTTTGTATTTTGATCATAACTCTCTCTACAAATGTCGGATTGAGTTGATTCAAGTTGCTACGCGAAGCTAAGAAATAGATCTACAATATTGAAGAAGAAACCTTAGTATGATTCAGCCTGTAAGAGGACGAAAACCTCATTTATATATGAGCATTGTGTAAAATCTTTCATCAACTATCTTCTTTTGTTTCTTTCTTCAATTTCAAGCTCAATTTGGATCTCTTTTCTCGTCTTTCATGCGTAAATCAACTTTTATCCTACAAAACAAAATATATACCAATCAAAGCATTATGAGGGATAAAAAGTGATCAAAGTAACGATCAAATCATATCACAATGGGGCATAAAATACTGTAAAATATGGACTTATCAACTACCCCCCAACTAGGCTATGATCGTCTCGATCACTAAATGGCGAACAAGTACTCATAAGTTCAGATTTTACAACTTGGTTTGGGATCTTGAAAGGTTCATGTGTCAATAATCAAGCACGTAAAAGAATTAAACTCTCGAAAATGATTATGACAAGTTACACTTTACCTAGAACACTCAACAATTTGAAAGCCCCCAAACATCTTCGAATCCATCTCGAAATCATGAACTCCAAATCCATTTTTGTGTCTAGAGCACACTTTAAACAAGATTATGCAAACTCATTAGATAATAAAAACATTAAAACACTTCAAAACTTGTTAACCTATCGGTGTGCATGAAATGTGAAAGTCAAGATCAAAAGGTCTTTTTGGCTTGTAACGTAAGGCTAGGTAATGGCTTGGACGGGAATATATGGATAAAGTGACTAAACTCAAGAAAGCATACAACTCAATATCATCGAGCTAAACACTCACTTATCAACCGAATAAATCTCCACATCTCGCCACTTATAGCTTTTTGATTTCTTTTCCCCTTGAACTCATAACCTCAAAACTTGTTTCTTTTGATGCTAAGGGTGAAAAAATGATTCCCAAACCAAATAAATCACATTGAAGCTCAGTTTGTAGCCAAGTCAAGAGAGAGCTCACATAATATATTTTTCGGTAACTTCCAATCTCTTGACTCTTTAGCTAACTTACAACATTTCTTTTTCCTCTCTTTATTTCACATAAACTCAAGACCTCAAAATTTCTCAAAATCATCAAGAACAAACACACCTTTTAACCCATTAATCCATGAGATTCGACACCCAAAACAAAGCGTAAACCCAAATTAAAGCCAAATGATATGAAGTTATATGCTCTCTTACTTGGAAAATAGACTTTGTTTTTCTTTCTTTTAGGCTAAAGGGTGGTTGGTGTGGCTTACGAAAGAAAAGCGAATGGTGGTTTTTAGTATGCTTAGCACACTCCATTCTTATCAATACAGCTCAAAATAAGGTCTAGAGATTATGTAGTATCGTGAAGGCCAATTGTAAGGTTAAAGAAAATGAAAGATGGCCTAAATCATTTCATGACTTCGCACACTCAACACACATTTCAAAGTTGACAAAATTGAACGCTTAATGCTTTAAATCCTCAACAATTCACATAAGCATGGCTAAAAAGGCTTTCACATGTAAAATACGACAAATGATTTCATCTTAGATGAAGTAGAGACATTCAAACGAATCGTGTTCCAAGCAAAAGTGTAACAAATCATGAATATGAAATCATTGACTATCACAGTTTTCTAATCCCAAATCAAGCATGAAACTTAACAAATGAGTACAAGTTACACCATATCACCACATCACAATAAAATTAGGACGTCTACCCCACCCCCCAATCTAGCACATTGTCCCCAATGAGCGAACATACAAATGTAAAGTAAAGGAAGGAAAGACGTCCCTGATGTTTGAATCTAAGTGATGTCCAAAATGCGAAAGAGCAACAAGGCGAAGAGTCTGAAAATAACGCCTAGCCAACTGTAAAGTTAGAAAAACAAGAAGAGACAAAAAGCATCATCAAAACAACTAAGAACAGTTAAAATGAAACAAACAAAACAAAACAAAAAAATAACGAGAATGAAAGAAAGCATGTAAAACGTGGGTTGCCTCCCACGAAGCGCTAGTTTAAAGTCGGTAGCTCGACTCCTTTTATGCTCTTAACCAACACCATTAGGGTCAGTGTCAGGATTCCCCTTCATGGGTGTTGTTGACCAAGTCATCGTGCAACCATTTTCCTTGAACGATCTTTGAACTCCTCTAATAGAATCAACTTGAGAAACACCATTAGTTGAAAAAGACGCCAAAAACTTGACACGCGAAATCCTAGCAAGTATACTAGGTCGTGCAATGTAATAAAGTGGACTATTTAGCCCGAGGTGTATCGTCTCCACAGGGACAATTGGATTCAATGCTCGTAATTGCTATATTATCTAACTCTAAGCTAAATCAAATTATAAGATGATGGTTGATTATACTATGAAAATAATCAAAGACAACTATGTGATAAACAAGATAATAAATCGAATGGAAAGAGGTGATTGGGTTATGATCCTACTATGTTCTATTCTATGTTCATGAACTCTCAATTATCCGGATTCTTAGAACGTCCTTGTTATGGCGAAACCCCCTAATGTATTTATTATTCAATCTCTTGAAATAACAAGCCTATACTAGTTAACAACTTCCTATATCTCTATAGTGAAGATTGAATTAACTAACATGCATTTAGGTTCAAAGGAATTCCTTGTTTACGAATATCCTACATTCAATCGGGTCATCTTATCACAAAAAGCCACACAACGCAATCGATTCTATCTCTAGTCAATTGTTACGTTATGATGTTTGATTTTTTGATCTCCCTTTATCTATCTCCTCTCGGTCTCAAGACAAAGCATTTTATCAAACACATGGTGATCAAGCATATGCAAGCATTAAGCACAAAATCAAACATGTAACAAGAATGTAATAAATCCGGAAATTAATGATTCATTAAACACAAAACATCACAAAGTATTCACATAACCCAATCATAAAGATGCTTAGCTCATACTTACAACAACAAGTGATTCAACAATTCTATAAGACATGGTTGATACACAAATCAAAGAGAAAGAGTTGAATTACTCCCTATTACAAAGTTTGAATCCAAGCTTTGATGATGAAAATGATGATGATGATGACTCTTCAAGCTTCCTTAGGACTTCCCATGGCTCCCCCTTGGTGTTTTAGAGCATTTCCAGCCTTTAGGTAAGTGAAGAATGTCTTATAAAGACCAAAAACGGCGGATATAAAAAATAGGGCAGCAGGGCACTAAGCCGCGGCAAAAAGTGCGAAGCATTTTTTTCGAATCAAGACCGCGGTCCTGTGCCGCGGTCGTCTCACGCTGAATTCGCAGTTTTCGTATTTTGATCATAACTCTCTCTACAAATGTCGGATTGAGTTGATTCAAGTTGCTACGCGAAGCTAAGAAATAGATCTACAATATTGAAGAAGAAACCTTAGTATGATTCAGCCTGTAAGAGGACGAAAACCTCATTTATATATGAGCATTGTGTAAAATCTTTCATCAACTATCTTCTTTTGTTTCTTTCTTCAATTTCAAGCTCAATTTGGATCTCTTTTCTCGTCTTTCATGCGTAAATCAACTTTTATCCTACAAAACAAAATATATACTAATCAAAGCATTATGAGGGATAAAAAGTGATCAAAGTAACGATCAAATCATATCACAATGGGGCATAAAATACTATAAAATATGGACTTATCAATAATAGATAGGTCCAAACAACTCTTTGCGTGCTACTCTCCCCTAACAGAAAATAAAATAAAAGTATACATATACTTCAATATAATCCATCAGGATAAAAGGGAAGAAAAATGACAGGCAAATCTCTCCGCATTGCAAGAAGATAGTGATGGAGTACTCTGATTCTGCTATTCAACATCTTGATGGCGCTATGTGTGCCAGTAAGATGAGCAGCCACTACAAAGAAATGTTAGATGTAAGTCATTTAAATCATGATCAATAGATGGCATAAAAAGTGCCACGATTTCAAGCAGTGAATGAGTTTATGTCTCTTCATAAAATTATCGAAAATGGAAGGCTCACATTGAGTTGCAGCTGAACCCCCATCAGATGGTTTAAGATGGACGACATGATCGACTGATATTCTTTCAGTTTCCACTGTCTAGCATGCAAAGCAAACGATAGATTGCCTCAGTCTTGATGTTGCCCATGTGTAGATTTCAAAAAATTGAGAAACAAAACATACCTCCATAGTGTAGCTTGACAGAACAAAAATAAGCTGGGGGGTTCCATCGATAACATGCTATTCTTGAATGACAAAAAATTACAATAACATTACTTTCATAGACAATTAAGTCACCAAAACAGATGCAGACATGCTCACATACTTTAAGTAGTTCGTTATGGCTAGTTTATTGATATTTCGACACGAATACATCTTTCACATGGCTGCAGACAGGTCACGTGCTTTAACACTTTGATAGGGCAAGCTTATTATAAAACATACAGGTCCAACTCCAAACTATACATCAAGATGTTCTAATATTTGACAATCAAACTTAAATGAAAAAACATAGCAAAAAAAAAGTGCTTCCTTTGAAGAGCAATAAAAACAGAATCATGGACTCTTTTACGTAAAAGAAACAAGACATGGAGAATACATACAGAATATGCTGCGCAACTCTGTAAATCTGCATCTCATGCTTGTCCTTATATCACAAATGTTGGGAAACGCTCATGATTTCAACGATTTTTCATCACCAACCATAGAATTTGTATAAGTTATATCAATAAGCTATGACAGATTAACAGATACATACCACTTTCATAAATTGTAATAGGCAGATCTTTCTGCGCAGGATTATTTGAAGGATTGAGAAGAACATATACTGGGCTCTCATTAATATCCATCAACTGTCAAAAAACACATAATTTTCATCAAACACACGCGGATCTCATGCCACTGTATCACAAAAAAATGAATTAAGTATCTGAAATTGAAGCCATGTTTTAAAGTCACGGTATTGTGATATTATCAGTAGGTATTGTTTCATGGGTCGCGACATATGAGAATATTATCCGGCAATACGAAACAAATATATTATAGAATACTAAAAAAAAACAATAGAATTGTAGAAAAATATAAGTAACATGAGTTACTAAGTATTAAATATTATCAGGATTATCAGCAATACATGAAAATTCGGAGAACACTAGCTATCACCCTATATTATCGAATAGGCCAGGGCCGATGCTATGAACCATGATTAAAACATAGTAAAAACATCTTTTAGAAAAAATCTCGGACACCATTTCTTCTGGTATAAATAACAGAATCCATAGCAAAGATACTTGATTTGGTAGTTTTCTCATAAATTTTTATCTAGGAGAGTCCACAATAGCATTTAAGGCTGTGAAACAAGAATACAAGCAGAAGCCTAACATTATCGATTAGAAATTGGCGCTGTAAAGTACCACTTCAATAACTTGTACGCCTAATATTATTGCGACGAAATGTAATAAGTTAAAAGATAAATTTTGCAGTTCTCCAAATGATTCAACTCCTACAATATAGGCCATTTTTCTAAGTAAAACATTAAGGTTAGGAAAGGCAAACGTGAGGAGCATATACATTCAACATGAAATTTTAAAAAATTACTCCGTGTGTCAATCAGAAATTCGCCCAGTTTAACAGAGAGGTTTTCAGTAAGATTGAGAACTCAGGGCTTTGTGAATAATCAAATCGGATTCTTGCGCATCGTTCCCCGTTGAGTACAATATAAAATTCTGAAACACTTTCTTATCTGTTCAGCAAATTAAAATATCAGCATTTTCAATTGCCTACTCTAATACAAGCCCTAACCACCACGGCTTGAGGAGAGAAACATATATACGTATATATATATATATATATATATATATATAGCTAGAAACCATAAATTCAGTGAATAATAGTAAAAGAAAATTGAGATATACACAGAGGTCTTGCTTTTTCTCGAGAAAAGCGCGGTCGAGTAAGTGGGTGGAGTCATCGTAGAGAAGCTCGAAACTGTTGAAGATCTCGACGCGCGGCGGAGTAGGAGGAGAGGAAAACGAGGTGTCGGCGCCGTCGGAGGAAGGGACTGGGACTTGACACGAGTGTGGTGATCGGAGATACGACGATGACGAGTGGGTGGAGCTTAAAGGTTAAGCCGCTGCTCGACGACGCCATTTTTTTCTTCCGACCTCGGATTGTAAGCATGGTTCGCAGTGGCGGTCGCGGTGGCTATCGCGGAGGTAACCGGCGGTGGCTATCGCGGAGGTAACCGTTCCAGTTTCATTGCATCGTCGCGGAACGGTCGCGGCCATTCCGCAATTTTTTGGCTAAAATTACGTAAAAAAACTTTTTTTACAACTATTATACTATTTAAATTAGTGAATATAATCATAAAAGTCTATTATGCTAACATTTTTAAATTTTAATAGTATGTTATGTTACTTTTGAAACTTGAACTTAAGTATATATTAAAACAAGAAGTTAATAAAAGATTTCCACATATAAAGTATTATTATGGAAATCACAAAAGTGATTATATTCAAGATTCAAGGATGAAACAAAGGAAAAATTAACATATAATTACAAGGCAAACTAAGTCATTTAAAAAACTTATTAAATTCTAAAATTTCTACTAATACCAAGTCGAGTGACGAGGTAGTACAAAATCATCAATATCAGATCTATTTTGTTCACCCTGAGACCGAGATTGTTGATTTGAAGCACTGTAAGTAGCAGTGTTGAAAGGATGTGCACGTGACAATGACTCATCTTGATAAAGATGGTACCCAAATCCGTGATATCCGCCAGAACTACCTACACTATCAAAAGATCCATAATCGTGTGAATGATATCCAGCACCACTTGCACCCGAAGACAAATCATCATTATATCTTTGATGGTCAATGTTGCCCGAAGATGAGTAATCATAGCCATGATATCCAGTAGAACCGTAAGAAAACCCATAACTAGCTCCATCAAATTGGCTATGCAAAGATTCATAATTATCATTGCTATATCCATAGCCATATCCAAGACTTTGCATTTGTTCATGATCATCATCAGTAGACAATGATTCTAAAAAACGGCGTTGTTCTTCTATACCCGGTCGATACCCATGGTCTGTGTCTTGTGTGGCATAATAATTTTCACCACCTTGAGCCCAAGACATACCAGAGTTATGTTGATCATCTTGACTGTTGAGGGCACCTCGCCTCAAACCCATTTGGTCTGTGGTATTATCATGCGATCATTGAGACCACCCACGATTTTGTTGGTGGTCATTTTTGTTTCCGCCGCTGTTACTATCATCACTGTCATCGCTTGAGTTTTCTAATTCAATATTTTTTCCTCTTGAATTTCTTGATGGACCCTCACTAGGTCGACTTGGAGCAATAGCAATTGCCTCGTCATCTTCTTCCGGTGGTTCTGTCATATCTTGATCTATTGAATCCAAAATATCCTCTGACAAGATAGGTGGATCTTTCTCCCTTGTCCATTCATCTAAGATATCGTCGTCTGTGAATATATGGTTCAGGTCAATGGGGCTATAATAATCATGATCACTTCGGCAGCTGAGGTTCCTCACCCGAAGTCGCATATTATAGTGGCAGTAAACCAACTTGTGCACCTTTGCTATAGCCAAACGATTGCGAAGCTTCGTATGTATCAAAGACCATGTACTCCAATTCCTTTCACAACCAGAAGATGAGCAAGTTTGGCTTAAAACTCTAATTGCAATTTTTCGTAAATGAGGTGCTTCTTCGCCATAGTTGATCCACCATTCAGCTGAAACAAATTAGAATTGATTACTATTATAACCTATAATTATAAGAATACACTAACATAAGAAAACAATAACATAAAAAGTGTACTCATTTTAATATTGCTGACCATTATAATCTATAGTAAAAAAGTTAATATAAAATAATTTAAGATTTGAAAATACTAGAACCTGGAAGAGTTGTTTTAACTGCCCTCATTGCAAGTGCCGAACCGAACTCTCTTGTCTTGTTTGTAAATAATTTGATCTACAAACATGTAAACTAAAAAATTAAAAACTACATCTGAATAAAAATACTAAACGAAAACTAGAAGATGATATACCTCATTTATTGCTTGAGCTTGTCTATCTATGTCTGGTTCAAGTCTCTTTATTACGATCTTTAGACCTTTTCTAACCTCTTCCGAGTAAACACAAGTGCCGGAGTAGTGAAGTGTGGGATTCAAGTAATATGCTTAAATATAGACATTACGAAGGTTATTCTTAAATATACATATGATAATTAACTTAATAATATTATATTACCTGCAGCATGTAAATGTTGGTGTAACTGATTGTACCAACGATCATCAATCACATCCCAGTATCGTTTCCAATCCTTAACTCCCTCTTTTATTGCGAGTTTCGCCCTGTCCATTGCCTCGTAGATGATTGATAATGCGGGCTTCTTATCTTGGTCAACAAGTTTTAAAACCTTAACTAGTGGTTCCATGATTGCACAAACTTCTCTCGCCTTTTTCCAGAATCCGGCATCCAAAATGATCTTTGATACTTTTTCAACGTCTTTTCTTCTTCTTGAAGTATTATTATAATCTTCCCACTCGGAAGTAGTGCACATTCTCTTCAAATCTACATGATGTCGAAGAAGGCTTTCGATGGCAATGAATTCTGTGGCAAATCTTGTGATCCCATGTCTCAATAATTCTCGATCATTCGTATGTGTTTTCATGAGATTTACAACTTTATCACTATTGTATATGAAGCTTGTGATTTGTTTTGCCTTAACAATAGTTTTCTTTACCTTTTTCATCTTTCCAATATCTTCTAACATCAGATCAATGCAATGTGCAGCACAGGGGGACCAAAAGATATGTGGTCTTTCTTGCATCAATCTTTTTCCAGCGGCCTTATTTGAACTTTCACTATCTGTAACCACTTGCACCACATTTTCTTCTCCTATCTCATCAATTACTTTATTCATAAGAGACAAAAGAAAGTCAGTCGTTTTCTTTTTGTTAGTGCAGTCTACAGAAGTGTGATAAATCATATTTCGATCACAATATATCATAAAATTAATGATTGGATGTTTATTCCAAGAGCTCCAACCATCACACATGAGTGTACATCCGTACTCAGGCCATTTCGCTTTTAGAGTGCGTATATACCCCTCGGTCTCTTGCACCTCTTCATCTAAATAAACACCACTGATTTGACGTGCTGAAGGACCAGGAATATCCTTCCCAGCTTGGGAAATAGTTTTTATCATTGAGTGATAATACGGATTGTCATCCGCAGCATTAAATGGAACATCACTATATATAAAAAAATTGAAATAGCCTTGCCAACTTCTTTTATTTTTGATGGTGCAAACCGAGATTTTATACTTTTTTGCTTTGAGGGGAATATTAGAGGATCAATACCTCTTGAGGACATACTACCTCCTTCTCGTACACTGAAACTATGAGATATTCCTCTTTTTACACTACTGGTTGGACCTTGGGAGGAACCGGCTCCAGGATGTCCTATAAGTAGTCAAGGAATAAAAAATTAGTACATAGAACGATATAATCTACAAAAAATGAATTTCAGAGAGATATTTGATCTACCGTAACCATGGCGGTTATGCATATCATCCTCATATGATGCAGTTTTTCGACTCTCTCTCATTGCGTTCCTCAGTTGCCTTAGTTCCATCCATTCTCGTTCATCGATACGTTGACCATCAAGTCCTTCTTCGCCACTACTATTTTCACTATCCAATGTATGTACCGTTTCTTCACGAATAGCATGCAACCCAGCATCTTTTTGCCTCTTCATTATATTTCTTTGATTCTTTGAGTCTTGAAGGTGTTTTCGGAGCATGTTTGTCACATCTTTTGGAGCTTTTGTACATCTCTCCACATTCCCCGTAATATGTGCAATGTGTTCTTTTAATCTTGTAATCCCTCCATTACAAACTTTTTTTGCAAAATTTACATTGTATGGATTTTCGACTATCACCAATTGGATCACCGTAATCCCAACCAATATCGCGTTTTGGACCCATCCTACGAATGAAATGATAAATTAAGACAGATGTATTAATGTGTTTTAAGGTAACATGTTAGTTTAATTAAATTTGAAAAACAAAATATTAGAACAAGAAAAAGAAAAAATAATTACATTAACTGCAAAGAGAAAAAACTTATGAGTGTGTATATATATGTGTGTGTATATATATATATATATTTAAACCTACAATATTTTTTATGATTAACTACATTAACTGCAAAGAGAAAAAACTTATGATTAACAATTTGACATGCGTATACATATATAAGTTATTTTTTAAATTAACTCTAAATAATTAAACAACTAAAGAATAATAACTTTAAACTAACGAAAAATTTATAACAACTAAAATGGAGAATGCATACCTTTGTGTGTTTGAAAGTTATGGCAATAGTCCTATATATAGATGAAAATGGGACATTCATCATCTATTATTTCAAAAGTGAAAAAGCAATAATTTTTGCACAAAAAAAAAAGAAAAAATAATATATCTTTGTTCCCGTGATAAAATGACAAAGCAATTATTTATGCAACTCCCGTGAGCAATTTGAGCATTTTTAGCATTTTTTCCACATAGGCCCATACCAAAAGGGATTCTCTGCAAAAGTTGAAAAAGAAAAAAAAATTTGTTCCCTACTATATAGCTTAATATACAGTACTAGGCAATTCATAGCCTAATATGCACAATTCTTCATTATAATCAATAATTGAGCTAGTTAGGGTATAGGACCAATCCACCCAAAATCGTTAAATTAGGTGTAGGGTGGTACAAGATTTTGACCAGCCAATAACTGAGGTTTTGGTCTTAGCAATAATATATTTTTTGTTCCCTGCTTTATGCAACTCCCGTTCCAGTCGCTCCGGGCGAGATATCGGCGCGACCACCGCGATATCGGCGAGACGGCCGCGATATCACCGATCCAGCCGCGATATCGCCGCTCCCCATCCGCCCCACAACTATCCCCACGTTAGCCTGGAACGATGGAACGGGGATGGCCGTTCCCGTTCCGACGCGGCCGCGACGGCTGCGATCGCGCCGCGACTGCGAACTATGATTGTAAGCTCTCCCCCTGCTTTTCTGTTTCAATAATTGGAAAAATACAACAAATGGAATTTGATTAGGATGGTTTTACTTTTATATAGCTTTAGCATTTCTATTTCACTTGTTCGGAAAGCGATAAAAGTACACTCCACAATCATTTGCCAAAATTAAAAAATTAATACTATGAAATTTTTAACAAATTTAATTATGTTAAATATATAAAAGTAAAAGGTAATGGAAGAAAAGGAGATGACCAATAGAATTTATATGTGATTGAAAGAAAAATAGTTTTGTGCATCATAAATTAAAGTTAATATAAAATTTATATTAAGTTTAAGAAAAAAGTAAAAAACGGATTCAGGAAAAAGAGATGAGCAATAAAATTAAATGTGATTAAAAGAATAGACAAAGAAACATATGAAATACAGGGCAAAATACACTTTGTACCCCTGAATTAGTCATTTTGTCTCATTCAGGTCCCTGAAATATCAAAAGTAATAAAATGGTCCTTCAACTTAAGGAATTATTTGGCTAGTTTTTTAAATTGATAAATAGTATAATACAAATGTTATTTTTGTACATATGTACAAAAATTATTGAGTGTTGCAGGGTGATAAAGTTGCCACTTATTGAACAAAGATTGTTTGATTAATTGCTTCACCATATAACGATTGTACTTAGTGTAGTACTACTTGAGCTTTTGATTGTTGGAAGTGATTCTTGTACCCTATTTTTGCTTCAATGTTGTGCAAGAATTCTTCATGGGTAGAAAAAGGAAAGATAGTGGGAGTACAATGATGGACGACGTACATGAGACTGAGGAGGCAACTTTCATGCATGACTTACCCTCGAGGGACATGTTTCAGTTTTGATCTCGACTTAATAGTCATCACATTCCACTTTTTTCGACACATCACAAGACGGTCGGTCCACCTTCTTAGGTAAATTTTTTACTTTCATAAAAATGGTTGATAAACATTGTAGTATTCGTACATATGTACAATACATCATTCTATCTACTAAACGCCTACCAAAATTTTTTAGAGGATAACCATGACAATGAGGATCGAAATCACAGTCATTCTACTTCACGTTTTCCAGTGCATCAAAATAGGGCTGACCTACCCTCTTTCTCAAGTTAGTTGCTTATTTTATGGTATTTTGAATATATTATAGTTAGTTCTGTGCTGTGTTGTTTGAATATTTTACGCTTCAAGACATTATTAATTTTAATGTTAATTGATCAATTTTGTTTATTTTAATGTCTTAATGTTTTCTTTGTTAGGTGCCAAAACAAGCACATCTGTTTGTTCAAGAACAGGTAGAGGTCGGAGCAAACTTACTAAGAAATGGAATAAAGGACCAAAGCTCTAGCTAAAGTTTACTCCTGACGGAGAAATTGATGGGCCAGAGAGAGTGGAATTCAAAACGCAACTTGGAGTTCTGGCTCGAAATTCATACAAGTTTCCGCACATCTATACATCATTTGATAAGATGCCTCAACATATCATTGACGATATGTGGGATGAAATAAAGGTATCATGATTAAGCATACAAGTGTTAATTACTTTGAGGTTTTGTTTCTATTTTCCTCATTTTTACTTAAATTAACTTGTAATGCAAGAGAACACTACATTGACTGATGAGGCAAAACATGATGTTATTAAGGAGTCCAATGTGAAGTGGGAGCAAGGGAAATATGTGAAAAAGAAAAATTCCAGGCCTTATGAGGATGACGAAGAGATGTTGAAGGAACTATCACAGGATCTTGTTCCTCCTGAACAATGGGAATATATGGTAAAGTATTGGAAACTAGATGCGACATAGGCAATTGAAATTGTGATATATCTGACATACTACTTATTTTGATTATCGAGAGTAATAAATAAATTGACTCGTATATAACAGTTGGAAGTAGAAAGAAATGCTAAAAACATATCTCAATATGAGTGGCCTCACCAACTTGGACGCATGCCACTCCTTGAGCTAAAAAAACAGGGTTTTTTCATCCTTTATAAAATTTTGTCCATATTACTTATAGAATGTTCATTGGTTACTTCTTTATTTGTATTACATTTTTTAGACGAAGAAATTGCGCCATGTCGTATAGACTTATTTGGTATGTCTTGCACACGAAATGGAAAGCCTCCAGTCAACCAACATATTTCTAACCTTATTGTAAGTATGTTGATTTTATGTAATTTATGTAACTCATATGATCTATCTTGCTACACTTTTGTGTACTGTATTTTTCAATACAGAAAGAAATGAGAGATAGTATATCTCGTGTGCCGGAAGGAGAACAAACAAGAGAGATAGAAGAGACAGTGTGGACTGAGTTTATGGGGGCGGATAGTCGTGATCTTGTTAGGTGTGCAGGCCAAGGGGTTAGACTATCTAAGTATTGATGGAGCATGTGTTCAAATGATGCTATCACAAAAATAGTCCGAGAAGAACTTATGCAAGAAGTAAATGAAAAAATGTGAGAGAAGGATGAACAAATGAGGGAGGAAAGGGAGCAAATGAGGAAGGAGATTGAGGAGATGAGGGAAGAAAGGGAACAACGAAAGGGCTATTGGAACAATTGACAAAAAAGTTAACTCAAAGATGAGTCAAGAAGTGGCAGAAAATGTTGTGTCATATTTTGGACTTGGTAAACTTTCCTATAGCACCATTTGGACCATCTATCACTCCATTTCAACCATTTGCCACTTTATTTCAACCATCTACTTCTTCCTTTCGTCCTATTAAGGTGCCACTTCGGCCTTTTGACATGAGATAGGTACGAGGACCCCAACTTGATAATCAATTTTGCAATAGTATATTTCTAAAATAATTCCAAATGTAGGTTCTTGATTCATCTAGTACCGATAGAGCATCTAGCGCACATGCAGTTTCGAGCACACTGGGTGTTAGTGCAAGTACATCGAGCAATGACCCAGTTAGGAGGACTTGAGAACATCATGTGTATGGAGGTGAGCTTTAATGTAGGATTATAAATAATTTAATTTATTCATTATCCTATACGAGGCCAATGTGATGTCCTATACTTGTCTTATCAAATTATTGTTTTGATTTGTACATGTTTGGTATTATGAAGCTGTCTAGTTTTATATATCTATGTTGTTTAATACTCATAGTTTTTCAATAAATAATTGACCATCGAAAAAAAGTGTTGGCTAGTTGATTGTGAAATTATTAATAGACACCCAATTTGGAACGAGGAATGCTTATTATGAAAAGTAGGTTGTGGGTCTGCTTAATATTAGGAATTGCTGAATATATATGTGGGTCTACTTAATACTGGGAAAGTGGAATTTTGTTTTCCATTTTGTTTTTGGGATTTTTGGGATTTTTGGGAAGGGAGGAGTACCATTAATTAGAATGATTCTCTAATGTAACCGATGTATGTGGAATCTGGGAAAATGATCATGTCCAGTTAGTGTCAAAAACCGCTGTTTGACTTTGAAAAAAATGGAAACCTGAGCATGAATTGGAAGCAAACACAAACAGAATTGTGGGAACATAGTGAGGATCAAAAACCATCTAGTAGAACTATATGTGTGATGTGAAAAATTGCATTTAGGTTTTGATTAAAATGTTTTGATTGTCCTTTGCAGTGGCTATATGTCTCCTGAGTATGCCATAAACGGTGTTTTCTCCATGAAGACCGACATTTTCAGTTTTGGAGTTTTGCTACTTGAAATTGTGACTGGCTGAACGCCCACTCAACCTCATCGGATTGGTGAGTAAAAAAAACTACACTAATCAATCTATATTTAGCCGTTCTTATTCCTGACTCTTAATTACTTTAAATTAAGCATAATTACATGCACCCCCCTCATTTAGTGGGTAACTACGAGCCTTTCGAGGTTTTGCAATTACCAAGTTACCAATGACAACTCGAGAAATAGAGTGAAGAATTGTAATTTGCTTTTTTTCTAACGAGAGCGAAATTGTGATATAATTTTTCTGATAGAGAACGTTATGGTAATTATCTATGGCAATAGAGCACAATATGAAGTCATGTGTGAGCCGTGCATTTTGTGACAATTCAATATCCAGTGGATTCTGCCCATCATCTAATTTAATTTGTTTATTGTTTGATTTGTTCAGAGAAAAAACTAACTTCTTTGAGAGAAGGGTGGCGATTATCAGAAGGCTTCTATCATGTCGAAGTTGCAAGATGGTTTGGAGAACTTTGACTTCTAAAAGTTTTTGAATTCTATATCTCGTTGTTGCTTGTTTAGTACTATTATCATTTGCTTGTGTCTAATAGTTGATTGTGTAGATTGACACTTGTGAACATATAAAGTAGTCGTTTTGTGTTTTCCATGTTATATATTGAAAATGGTATAGTTTCAACAAAAAGAAAAAATATTTGTTACTAATCCGAACATGTGTAGAAGAGAAGTTGAAAAAAGAAAATTAAAATTAACAATTCTATTTTTGTTTTTTAATGGTAACTAATTTTAATTAAACAAGAATATTAAATAGAATAAAAGTTACACATGACTTGAGGGGCTGCCTTTAAAAAATAAAAAGTGTTTAATGATGGTGTAAGGATTCGAACCCCTTCCCTCCTCCCTCCTCCCACCCCAGCCCTGGGCCGGTCGGCTGGGTCTTTCCTTGTTGTTCTGTTCCCGCCACGAGAAAGACGCGCGAAATAGAACTATGACCTCCATCATATTAGCAAATATTTTAATGAATTTGAGCAGGTAATTGAATGCATGGTTGAATTTAATATTATATTTTTGTTTATTTTAGTTTGTGGGATTAAATTGCATTAGGGGAAAAAAATGGACTAATCACCTTGGCTAGGAGCCGAGGTGAATATATGTCAAAGTCACTCCATCTATTCACCTTGGTTGGTGAGAGCTAAGGTGAATAAATGTATTCACCTTGGGTTCCACCAACCATGGTGAATAAGTGTATTAATCCTATTTTTTTTAGCGTGGATCCTTAGCCATGGTGGATAAGCATGGCTAATACTTCTACCATGGCTAGAAAGCCATGGTGGAAGTATTAGTCATGCTCGTGGATACTATGGCCAACAAGCCGTGGCAAAGCCATGGTATTTTATTATTGACCATAGAAATAGATCAAAGACCATGGTTTTATGGCCATGGTCAAAACTAACGTTTCTTGTAGTTCATGAAGTACTTTAAATATTTTAAAATAATTTAATTTATTTTTAATTTGAATTAGAAGTTTATTTCCATTGAGGATTGAGTACAATTTATTACTCATTATTGTTTATTTTATTTTATTATTCATGTACCCATGCCTTGGCATGAGTTAAAAGCTAGTTTAAAATATATTTTTAAATTTTTTTATGATGAATAAAAATTTTAAAATATAAATTTTAAAGCATAATTAGTATCAATTATCGATATAAAATTCTACATAAATAAATTTTTAGATAAAACTACAATTGATTCTTTATTACTCTAGAAAACTAAGGACAATTAAATCCATAAATTTATTAGACTAAATACTGAATTTTTTTGAAAGAAAAGTTGGTGAAATGAGTTTTTGGGATTGAAAATATTATAAAGGATTTTGTTGGTAATAAAGTTTATTTTAAGGAGATTTTAGAAAATTTCTCTTAATAAATTATATAAAAATATTTAAAGTACTTACTATACCAAAATAACATTTGTATTATACTATTTATCATTTTAAAAAAACTAGCCAAACAATTTCTTGAGACGAGGGACCATTTTGTTATCTTTGATAGTTCAGGGACTATTTTGTTACATTTAATAGTTCAGAGACCTAAATGATACAAAGTGAATAGTTTAGGGGTACAAAGTGTATTTTGCCCTAGAATATATTGTATAAAAAGGTAAAAAATATTTGTGGATGACACTTCATTTAATCTATGAACCATGTGGTTATCATTATGCCACATCACATAAACATATGATGTGGCACTGTAAAAACAACATGGTTCAACATCAAATTCACTCATTAGTTTTCCCTATATCATACAAGAATTGTTCCTTCAGCAATAAGTAGTTATTTAAGTCCCTCTTCAATTATATAGTACTAATCGTCTTGGCACACTTTTTTTTAATCATTAATGGCACACTTTGATACATGTGCTTAATTATTTAAAAATTATAAATACAAATATTTATTTACAATTTTATGATACAAAAAATTGTGTCAACTATTGTAAGTGATTAGAAATTAGTGGGAGAGAGTGCTGCAAAAATTTGTGTCAGCTATTGCAAGTGATTAGAAATGAGAGAGAATATTGTAGAGAAATAAACATAAAAAATGAGAGAGAAATGTGTGTTCGTGTATGGATAAAACATGGAATAAACGCATCTGACAATAGAGCAACACGCATCCGTGCTAGAATGGTTGCAAGGTCACTGCTTCGTCATGTACTTTGTACTATAAATATGATTGTGAGTCATTTTTAGGATATCTTTTAATAGTTTTTTGTCTCCTTTTTAGAATTTTACCCTATTGAGAAACTTTTATGTTCAAGATGATGACTCGAAGCTAAAAACCTCATTAAGATAATTGTAATTTGAAACCATTATATTAATTCATGAGATTTGAACTTCTATGTTTTTCTAGTTGAACACTAGATTTCTTTGTTTTACATAGTTAGTGTTTGATCAAATAGTTGACTAAAGTTTAGAACTAGTTACCTTATTTCTTCAACCTATTGTTAGATTAAGATTAAATTGCGATAAATTATGATCTTATGCTAGTAGCAACTAAATATTAATATCAGTAAATGGTTAATGTTAGATCTGTAGGAAAATAATGTCATTGTGATTTGCGATAAATTATGATCTTATGCTAGTAGCAACTAAATATTAATATCAGTAAATGGTTAATGGTAGGTCTGTAGGAAAATAATGTCATTGTGATTAGATAATGCTAGATGAATTAACTCTTGATACCAACTTTCTTTAGTTGGTAAGGCTTCTCAATTAATTTGAACAAATGTCTTGTGCTAATGTCTGTTTGGGAGTTGGGATTTAATTATTAATTAACTATCCGTTGCTAAGTCGCACGTAATGAAAGAGTAAAAGGTTCATATGTTATCACTTGATTTTTTTTTAGTTGGCTATTCAATAAGGACTGATTATTTGTACGAGTGGTCGATCCAAGAATATCATGGTAATTCCAATCGATTGGAACTTCCTTTTATTGAATATTTTCACATTAAAGTTTATTTCAATCTATTTTGCATTTTAGTAATAGTATAACTTTCAAGCCACATCCTCCCCCTTTACGAGTAATTAACCAATTTTCGTTTAATCAACATTCTATTAGGTTTGAATTTTATCTGCACTATCATAATTTTGGTATAAAGGTGATTATTATTTTTGGCGCACTATGACAAACATCAATATTTTGCACCGTTGAGAAGTGTTTTGATTGATTCAGTTGTTTGATTGCCCACGAATTCTTTTGTTTTCACTCTTGTTTGGTATTTTTCATTTACGCCAATATCCTTTCACAATTTACCCTTTGATTCTGAATTTAGGAGGACATTGTTGTATATTATTAATTATTTATTTCAAAGATAAGGAAATTTTGACTACCTGTTCCATAATCTTTGATTTTCATAATTGTTATTCCACATATGTTTTATGTGTCTAAGCAAATTGCTTGCTAATCCCTTTGAGTAAGCACCTAAATCAGTCACCCATTGATGACATTGATAGTCGTCCCTTTAGTTTCACATGTTGATATTTGCCTATAAAAGAGAGTGGAGCTAAAGCTTTTAATCACAACTCGACAAAGTACTCTGTAAAACTTTTAGTGTCCAACCATTTTATATAAAGTTTTTTATTTTCTACAGCCCTATAAAAATTCATTGCAAATTTGCCAAATTGACAAACACCCTATTTATAAAAAGTTGTAAACTCTTCACCACTCTTCTTCCCACTCAAAGCAAGGCTACTCGTTGATATCCCCACGTTACAAGTGCACATAAGTTGGTAAGGGGTTGTTCAATCTTGAGCGGTAGACCGTTAGTGACCTATTTCACTGAGTTATTGACTCATAGACACGGGAACATACCTTTAAGGACAGTGCTTCGCATGCCTCAGTCCAACCCGGGATAAAAAAATCTTTATTTATTTAATTTGTCATATTTAATTCTCATCAATTTAATTATCTTAAATTTTTTATTGTTATAATTAGTTGCTTATATTTGTGACTTAATCGCAAGGTTTAATCCAACAGACATTTTGTAGACTACCCAATCCAAGTTATCCCAGGAACAACATGTCAAATAATCCAAACCTTCGCCATCTTAAACAGTTGATATCACCTAACTTGAATCATCAATCTAATGCATTGACTACCCACTTTTGATGTTGCTTTTTGAATTTAAATCTTAATTAATTTACCTCCTTCACACTTTCCGTACTTCTGCAGATCATGACCCTCGTAAGCAAATTAGGTCCCACATGTGAAGTTTGTCTGGATATTCGAGGAGCAAATTAAATTAAGGCATCGGACTTGTGGCAAATAATTGGTTGTATTACTTGTTATTCAGTTCCATTACCTTGACAAGTTATGAAGATAATATTCATAGAGAAGCACTTTTGGCATCCAAGGTTAGTCAACTCATCTAAGAAATTCCGTATGAATATTATAAAAGATTCAAGCAATTGTGTGTGAGTTATCCTCATCATCCAATTAGAGAAAAACTCTTAATATTAATAGTTCTATGAGAGCTTATTCATTATCAAGAGGACTATGATCAAATCCGTGAGTGGAGGAGTTTTAGTTGATAAAACTTCCTAAGCTGCCTGAATTGAAAATGTGGAAGTAAACTCTCAACAATTTATCTCTCGTGATAAACCTCAACAAAGTATATATACAAAAATTGTGTTCTAAAACAAAATATTGTGAAAATTTCTTACATCCATTCACATTTCACATCCATATTTCTACACCCAAATTTTTATTGAGAAAATACCTAGGCAGAGATGATAGGAATAACCACGGAAATAAGCAAAACACACATAATACGCCTTATATACTGTGTGAGAGAGATAGTCACTAGAAACATTAGACTTGATTTAGCGTAGATTTTCTTATAAGAAAATTGCAAAATTAGTCCTAGTTACATGATTTTTTGAATTGGCAAAATTAGTCCCGATTCTATCAAAAACTCGCGAATTAAAGACAAATTTGGCCGGAAAGCCCTAATTTAACCGGACATGACCAATTTAATTTGGGGGGTTCTTCATTTTGACCAATTTTGCACACATAGACTCAAAGCTTGTTGTAAAGGTTGCCGGCCTGTTAAAGGCCTATCAAGACCGGCCCTTTAAAGGCTTGAGCCCCTTAAGGTTGGCCCTTTAAAAGCTTCGGCCCATTAAAAAACCTGGTCCATATCAAGTTAAGGCCGGGGTGGCCCGGTCTATTAGCGTGCAAGGCTTTTTCAGCCATTGGGCCAAAAAGTCCGGCCCTCTTAATCTTTTTTTTTCTGTATTATATTATTATATAATAATATAATAATAAATAAAAATAATAATAATTGTTAGGAAATTTCATGTTAGATGTTTTGATGATAACAAAATAGGATTTTATATTAGACCCCAAAATACAATGTAAGTTTTTGTTTTCATAGATCTATTGTATAAGCGTTTAAAACTTTGTAATTTTGTTAGGCTTGTAATTTTTATCTTTGTAAATTTTAGACTAAGTATTGGATACCAAGTCGCTAGTAGAATTCTAGGTGAATCTATTAGAGATGAAGTTGAAGATCAGCGTCTGAAGTCAAGTGAAGATGAAGATTTGTTCTTGGCGTCTGTCAAACGCTAAAGAACTGTTTCAGGATTTATGAATCAAGCGCTTAAAGCACTCAAGCGATCAAGGATCAGATTCACCTGAAATAAATTCTCAAGTCATAAAAGACTTAAATGCAATCATCAACGGACATTTATTTCCAACGGGAAATAAATTCAAATGCATTAAATGCCTGATAAGTGCATTAAATGTGATAAGCTACTATGACTTGTGGACAAGCCACCTTTTGACTAGACTGTCAGAGTTCAGAGATCAAAACCTTCTCCTGTCCAATTGGAACTAGCAGAATTTCAGAATGAGACTATTTAACGCGGTGCGTGAGGTACACGCGCTCACATGTGTCCAACGGACAAATCCCAAGAAACCCTATAAATAGTACCCTTCAGCAAACCCCAAACATACACATACATATACAAGAGGGTCAAAACTTTGCTGAAATAATTTCTCACGAAAAGCTTAGAAACTCCATAGCCAAAAATCCTTCCAAGCTTTTTACATACATTCCAGACAGTTATAAATATCTCAAACATCTTCAAAGAAGAACCATACGCTATTATTGAGATATCCTAAGTTGTTTGAACTTCTTAAATCAAACAAATTCGTGATCAAAATCCTCAACCTCCTCTGTCTGTGTGAAGAAGTTGTTGACTCTACAAACAGTATTTCCGAGTGAGAGAAGCTTGTTGGTGAAGATCTTCATTGGTGCTGATGTTTGTGTGATCAAGGAGCTGAAGATCATCATTCCCTCCTCTATTTTGTAGAAGCCTTTGTGTGATCCTTCGATAATCAATTTAGTGGAATTCCTTCAAGTGTTCAAGGAGAAGAAGGACGTAGCTGGGATTACATTACCCAGTGAACCTTACAAGTATTGTGTTATTTACTGCTTTATTGTCTTACTTTATATTCTATCATTTATTCTTAAAAAGACAAGTAAAACGATTAAGTGACTATTTGACCAAAACGAACGCTAAACCTTTAAAATCATTTCCGCTGTGCTAACCCTGATTAAGCGATCTAAGCTTTACCCTACTTTGGTAAATTGCTAAAATCACTAAGTCTAAGTTATCTTTTGTAGCGCCTGACCTAGCACTCAACTCTCTAAGCGTTCAAATCTTTAAAAAGTGATACGAAACTTTTGAAGTCAAAAAAGACTTTAGGGTCTATTCAACACCCCCCCTCCTTCTAGACCTTTTTGTATGCCACTTGAGACCATCAATAATTCATATTCCATTGCACACTTATGCAACGGTCAACAATTGCTGACCGTTGCATCAATTCAAACTACCAACAAATTGCTGGCCGTTTGAATTGATGGTGCAAAGGTCGAAATTTTTTAGGTCGTTGCACCCCCTTTTTTTTTAATTTTCTTTATTTTATTTTATTTTGGTTTTTTATCAGCTATAAATACATGATAATTTGATCACTTTTTTTCACACCAAACTCTTTCAACCTCTTACAATTGTTTCAATATTATCAAACTCTATTTTATACACTTTATTATATTTATATTAATTATATAATTCATTATATTTAGTCCAACATATTACAATTCCTTCAAATATATTAAAAATACACTTTATATTAATTATTTAGACTATATTTTTATTTGAGAATTTGAAGTTGGAAATAAATGGTTGTTTTCTACGATTGGCCAATGCGTAATCCATCTTTCCAAATTGAAGTTGTAGAGCTCTCGGTTTTGCGACGTTTGGCCGAGGCGTAATCCATCTTCCCAAATTGAAGTTGTAAAGCTCTCGATTTTGTGACGTTAAATCAAAGCATAATTTTGGCGTTTGGTAACATTTACTCATTCCCAAATTTTTCGTTGTTAATTGTGTGTGAATTTATTGTTAATTGTTATTTATGTCAATTTTTATCTACGATTATTTTATCCATAAAAAATAAATCCTCCTAGTTTAGTTCTCTTGGTTGTAAGGGTAAATATGTAATGGGAACCAAAACACAAAATTTTTTAAGACCCAAAGACACTTCCGAATGTTTTCAAACCCCACCACCATTTAATGAACCCGAAAATCGTACGACATTTTAAAATGTCGCCCAAACACATAATGCTTCATTGTCTAGTGTGCAAAAAACAAGGGGAAAAACGAGTGAGGTTTGGGCTTTTATGAAAAGATATGATGATGAATATTTCGAATGTGTGTGGTGCCCCAGTCGACTTTTTAAACACACGACTCAATCAAGGGAGGGGGGGGGGGGTTTCCACTATGAGAAGACATTTAAATGCACACCACCCGACAGGATTAACTTAGTATTAGAGAGGAAGGGAAACCCAGAAGTAGACTTAAGTTCACCCCATACCATTAAAATTTTTGTTTACGATGAAGAAATTATAAAAAGAGGACTTGCTCAGTTGGTCATTCAATCTGAATTTATAAAGATTGACTAGATCAAGCAGGAGACAACAAGAGATTCGATGAAATGGTGCTAAATTTATACCACCAACATTCATGAGTGATGAATCAAGTGATGATGAAGGCAATGATACAGAAGATGACGACAAGACACAAGAGGTATACAAAACTACTGTGGAGCCTTAAATGCGGCAAACCAATGTGAAGGTGTATTTCCAACGATAGATATTGGGGACGATTTTATAGAATCTATGAACAATTGAGAATTAATAATGTTTCGAGCACAAATGTATTCATGTAATTAGTCGCAAATGTATTGACTAAGTTTTAAATTTATTTATCCATTTCAATAAAATGAAAGTATTTAACACCTTTAAACATATATTGTCAGTTGTCACTAATTTTAATTTAACGAATTAAGTTTTTTAATATTGATTCTATTATCTCCCATTCTATAATATTGTATAAAAATAGTATTTACCAAAATAATGAAATAACAAGTAATAACTAAATTGAGAAATTAATTATAGTGATAAATTGTGAACTAACAAGTACTAAATAAATTTTAATTAGATTAAAATATATAAATAAATAATTAATAAAAGCAAATAAATAAAAAAAACCCAACAAGTTAAGGCCAAATCAAAAAGCCTTCAAGGTTGGCCTTAAAAAAAGCCTATTAAGGCCAACTTGAAAGGCCATTTTGGCTCTTCATTGGAAGGGCTAAAATAGCCTTAGTAGGCCTAACATGCCGACCTATTAAGCTAACAGGTCGGCCTGTTAGCTAAAGGGGCCGAGTCGGCCCCTTGAGCATTAAGGTCAAGGTCTTTATGGGCCGAGCTAGGCCGGCCCATCAAGGCCAAATTGACACCGGTTTTAGCTAGCTTGCTGACATAATGACTTATTTGACAATGGGATGCCACATACCCTCCTCTTTTGCCAACAATAAATCTATACATTTATAGTAAGGGACAATCATTTTGGGACAGCCAAAAGTAGAATAGTGGACATTTTTTTTGGGACGGAGGGAGTACTACTTATTATTTAATTAACTTAAGCTTCATAATTAAATTTAAGTCTCTTTAAAAAAAATGAAAATAAAATTGTTCTCGTGTCTCTTAAAACTGTGCATTTGAAAATTTGTGAATTATTTACAATATGAAAAAAAAAGATTACTTTACAATATAAAAAAAAGGATTGATGTATACTTTTATACCAATGAAGAGATATTTAGCGTTAAAATTTATTTCATATATTTTCCTAAACATATATGTATTATATGATCAGTTACTTATACCTCCTTTGTAAGTATATGCATGAGTTTATCTAGCTTTCAATAGAACTTTATCATAATATTTGATCAAATAATTATTAAACTTGTATTTACAAATAATGAGAATGTTGAAATGGGGGTCACTAGAACAAAAAATCTTAGAGGTGGAGAATGCAAATAAATATTTTTCAATTTAACCAAAAAGGTCACATGTGATACACATTAAAAAGTTGGAATGTGAAGTTGATACACGTAAGAAGCTCGAGGTCCAAATAAGTACATATAAATACTTATATTAAGGGTCAAAGTACTTTTTGCCCAAAAGTAATCACTTTTGACGGTTAACGACAATGTGTAATGGCAAAATACTATTGTCACTATATTGATATGTCTAATTATCACCAACAATTTAGAAATTATCTTTGTCACAATTAAGCAGGTGAAAGTTATTTGTATGGAAAAGTAAAAATTCCTAAACTTAATAAATATATACATATACTATACATATACATTGATAATTTTGATATTATGATTTAAAAAAAAAATTCTTGTGGGGTACTTCATTTTCTGTGTGTATATACTTCATTTTGATATATTAATGATTTTGTGTGTGTATATATAACGAAGAGATAATCACTTGTATGGTCTCTCTGGTTTTCGTTTTGTGTCACTTTGGTCCCTTTACTAATAATTATGGCATGTTAGTCCCCATACTATAAAATATGTTCCATCTAGGTCCCTGAACACAATTTTTGGCCTATTTCCTCCAGCCAATTCAGCACGTGAATTACACATGCTTTTCATCAAGGGTTTTTTTGTCCATTCCAACCCAAAAATTTCAGCGGTAAATAAAATAGAAAAAGGGATAAAAAACGATCAAAACCAAACCATTTAGTTACTAAGGGTAAAAAGGAGAAAAAAGATTAGGGATTTGTTAGGTTGAAATCTTCATTAAAATACCTCAAAAACTCCAACAGAAAGGCGACATTGTGTGTGTTGTACAGTATTCGAAGATCTTCATCAATTTTAAAAAATGTAGATTCGTCCAAGAGGGGAATATTGCGCCTCTTTATGGTAAAGTTTCTTAATCCGTATAGATGATAATGCCGTGTATTTAACTATAGTAATAAGGTTTATTTTAGTGTTAAATCATTGTTAATCTCTCTTTGGTTGATAAAATAGTATTTTTTTTGTTCATTTCCCTAGGGTTCATACTAAAATAGTATAATATTAGGGTTGTGTCCACCTTTTTTTAGGACTAAAGTGACACTTTAGTTTTTCTAGATTTTTGGGTTGGGATGGACAAAAAAAGCCCCTGATAAAAAGCGTGTATAATTTATGTGCTGTAGGGGTGTTCATCGGTCGGTTTTTTAACCGAACCGAACCGAAATTCGATTTTCCGAAATTTCGGACCGAAAATCGAACCGAACAGTAAAGGTTCGATTCGGTTAAAAAATCAACCGGTTCGGTCGGTTTTTTTCGGTTCGGTTAAAACCGAAACATAAAAAAAAATTATTTTTTTTTTACTTTTGTTTGGCTATTGTTGTTCACTTTTTCTTTGGAATCCATATATTTATATATTTATAATTATGTTTAGCACGTCCAATTAAAATTGACATAATGAAATTTATAAGTGAACCGGTTCGGTTTAATTTTTCGGTATAAATAAATAAATAAATTAGATATAAATAAATAATTAAAATTTAATTATGACCAACTTTAATTCATTTTCTTATAAGTTGTCACTAGGAAACACATTTTTTTATAATTTTTTATCTATATTATATTATATAAAAAAATTAAAAAAAAAATTCAATTTTTCGGTTAACCGACCGAACCGAACCGAAAAACCGAAATTTGCAACAAAAAAAACCGAAAACCGAACCGAAATTTTCGGTTCGGTTTTCGGTCAGGACCGAAATTTCGGTTCTCGGTCGGTTTGGTTGGTTCGGTTGATTCGTGAACACCCCTAATGTACTGAGTTGGCCGGAGGAAATAGGCCGAAAAGTGTGTTTAGGGACCAATGTGGAACATAGTTTATAGCATGGGGGCTAATGTCCTCAATTATTAGTAAAGGGACCATAGAAGTGATTATCCCAATAATGAGGACTTCGTGTTATTATTATTAGAATGCTAATTTTGTACTTTCAAAATATTTCTTGGTGCGCTTCATTCTTCCTGTATTACGTTGTCAGCTGGGGTGATTTGTAACAAAAATAGTATTTTCTTTTGTATTTTAATTCAAATATACACAGTGTGTGTATATAAAATTTAAAAAATATATAATTAACATGTATTATATACACTTGTTATGTATATGTGAAGTATAATATAAAACAAAATACATTTTACAATTTGAAATACTATGTTGCATGCAAGGGAATGAGTGGCAAACAAGGAAAATTGCACTCCTATCAAATATCACAATGTATTTGTAGTTCACATTATAATGTCAAAACCTTAGAAAAAAAATTCATGTATGGAACAAATTATCCTACATTGAAATAATAATTTGAGAAAATCGTTAAAGACTTTTAAAAATAATATTTTTTACCCAGAGTATATAATTCACCAACTTTCCACTCAACAAAATCCAACAGTTAAAGGGTTAATACATTGTTAACCTTACATTAGCCTATAGATTAGAAATTAATTAATTGCTTAACAAAGTTTCTAATCAGAATTTGTAAGATGATGATTCTTTTCAATACAATTAATATGTTAAACTTTAAAAAGGTTACACTAATTCCAAACATTAAAAAGTAAAATTCTTGTTAACAATTTATCAATTCAAAAATTATAGAAAATAATTTATATAAAAATATCAATTGATTAATTTTTAACCTAAAATATTAGTGGTAATTCAGTTTTATACTAATTAAATTTTTATGATTGGGTCTTTTTGGATGTAAAGTTGGTAGAATGAGTGCTTTGGACTAAAAAATATTATTACAAATTCTTTTAATTTAAATTTATTTGAAGTGTTATTCTAGTTAACTATTTTCCCTAATAATAAATACAAAAAATAAAAAATGAGCCAATAGCACTACTTTTTATTCATCTCACCAGTCAACATGACAATTGATAAAGAACACAGAAAACCTAGTTAATTCTAATGAATGTGATCATTTTTAGAAGCTCCTAAGACTTCAACTCTCGAAATAATCGCAACTTGTGAAGTCTGACGTTTAAAAGCCTATATTATGAACATGTACTCATACGAAAAATACTAAATTTCAATTCCTACGCAATCACATCTTCACTTTAATAAAATTAGCGATTAATGTTTTGACATGCACACACAAACAATGAATTCTTTTCATAGATGGACGTCAAAAATGTGCAATTTATGCAATCTATTATATTATAGGAAATATTGTATATATTTGATAATCAAATATATACAGGACATATTGTATATAGAATGGTGAGAGTTTTCCCCCCAAATTATTACTCTAAATAAAAATAATTCCAAATTATTACTCTTTCAAAAATATTTCTCATACTATTATATTTAATGTCACATGTATTGCCATGTGGGTGCATAACTTATTAGTTGAGATTTTTTATTCTTTTGACAAACTTTATGTATTTATAATGCTTACATTCAATCATTTCATCCACCTTCCAAAACATGAAAGATCCAGAAAATACGAGTATCTATAATTAAATAATTATTTGAAAAATACCAAATATTTCTTTTTTAAAATCAAAATCCACCTATGCCTTGGTGGGTGGGGGCTTTTTCGGCTCTCCTCCCTCATATATATCAAGGAAAGTGCAGTATATCAATTTTCAATAACAACATGCTAGAATTGAAATAAGGAGCACTGCTCCTTTACAACTAATTTTTAAAATTAAACCAAATATTCGCATTACTAATCAGAATTATAAATTGATTATAATATATGTAACTCTAATATATCTCGGTAGGAGGTATTGTTTGAAAAGAAACAAATATAGGACAAAACAAAAATCTAGTTGTCCCAAAAGTATTTTATTTAATTGATTAGGATGTTAAAGCTATAATTTATAATTTTTTAGGAATTTGTTCTCAAAGTTATTTATTTTATTCCAAATGCTTTAATGCGTAACCCTTGTAGTATTATTTTCAAAAATATTATATTAGACTTTATGATAATTTTATTGTCTCAATACATATTTACATTTAACATATCATTTATTCATTAAAACAAATGGTGATTAGTCCAGAAATTGTAATATGAATAAATGGGGATTTCATCTATAAGCTACTATCAAAACTTCCGTAACCAATATTCTAAAGAAAACAAAACATTGAAAACGCCTCCACTTGATTGTCTTTCATGGTCCATTTGCAAAAGATTACGAAATAAATAGAATCTTAACAAAAAAAATTTTCTTTTTATAAGAATGTTAAGAATATCAAAAGTATGAAATGTTTCTAGGAAAAGATATCAGATATCATAAAATAGTTAAAAAAAAAAAAAAAAAAAAGATAAAAATTACCAATAATAAGTTTGTGCTCACATGATAATACATGTGCCACAAATAATAATAATAATAATATGGGAATTACTTTTGTAAGAATGATAGTTTGGAAATTATTTTATTTTGAAGTAATATTTTTGGAAGAAAACTCAGAATATACTAGTTAGAATAAAAGATCAGACCATTTTAAGCCATTTTATCAAAAAGACATAATATAGTACTATTTAAGCCATTTGATCCCTAATAACCATTTTAAGCCAAGTTAATTTAACAGGGCTGTTCACACAGTTAAAACCGAACCAAACCGAAATTCGTTCAGCAAAATTCGGAACCGAAACCGAACCGCAAAGTCCAAGTGCGGTTCGGTTTTAACCGATTTCATTTCGGTTAAATTCGATTAACCGAATGGTTAACCGAATTTTGAAGAAAAAAAACGACAATCAAGTTATAGAGTTCTGTAAAAAATTAAGAAACTGCAAATTTTGTGACAAAAAATATAAAAAGAATTACTCACATAGCAGCAAAAGAAGCAACACAACACTAATTAGTAATTAGTAAATCAATAAAACAAAGAAATTAAATAACCTAATTTAATTTCTTACTAGGGTTTGAAAATTGGAATGAGTGAGGGTAAATGTGTTTGCTAAGAGAGGGGGAGGAGGATTGGAGGCGACGGCGACGGCGACGGCGACGGCGATGATGGCAGCGACAGAGGAGGATTGGAGGAGATTCTTATCTTGAGTTCTTGTTGAAGGATGTTTGAGAGTGAGAGAGAACTCCAGAAGAAGCTGCGGCCGAGAGTGACTGGTAACTGGTAAGTGGGTTGGGCTTTTTTCAATTTTATCATATTTTTTTATTTTGGCCCCTATATTTTATACAAATCTCACAATGACCCCCTATATAAATATAACATTATATATATAATTTATATACATTTCAATTTTCGGTACGATTTGGTTAACCAACCAAGAAAATCGAAACCGAACCAAAAATCAAAATTTTTGAAAATCCAAAATCGAAAATCTCGATTTCAACCAAACTGTGAACAACCCTATTAATTAGTACCTGAGATGTAATTAATCTGGCCAGCATTTTACTATATTAGTCTAGCCCAAAATAAAACCTTTGCACATTTGACTCTTCTGCAATCAGATCATGTAAAATAAAAAGTGATATTATTTTTTCGCACCAGACTCAGATGACCTTCACACGATTAAGTACTTATTTATCTTCTACTAATATACAAAAAGAGAAAAGAAAAGAAATAAAGAGCATTGATAAATATACCCAATAAATAAAGGGCAAAATTAGGTTCACCGGGAATATGAGCTTTTGAAATTATAAAGAGCATATCAAACTTTCTATATTTCGAGAGAAGTAATAAAGTTTATAATTAACTAAAATGTATGATTTTATAGAATTATGAATTTAGTATGAAATAAACACATCATTAATAATATTATATGGAATATAATCTAGGTTTTTTTTTTGGATAAGGTAATATAATCTAGGTTGTTGATATTTGCACTCCCAAATTTGATAATGACACTCCAATTTCCTTTTTGTATTCAATATTGGACCGAAATGTCCTTATAGTTTTAGATCACAATTTACATAAATTGTAATATAAAATATACCATCCATATATTATTCTTCTCTTCTAGCTTTATAATCCCATATTTTATTATTTCACCAATTTCATTCTTTCCTTTTGTTCTCTAGCATTCCTTTGATATTTAACTTAATATTATACAAATGTAGTTAATCACTCATATATAGTAACCAAAGTTCCATTACAATATAAGTTGACAATCGTAACGTAGAGTTTATATCTTGAAGTAAAATTAAGTATATATATATATTGTGTATATATATATATATATAAGAAATTAGAAAGACAGAATAGACAATATAAGATTATTAAGTAATATATACAAATATATAACATAAATTGACAATTAAATTATTTAAAGGGTGGGCATCGAACTGAACCAGCTTGATTGGAGCTCGAGCGTTTTAATGGTCGAGCTCAAGCCCAAATATACCCGCTCACAGACTCGGCCGTTAAAAAATTGAAATTCTAATTGACCCGGCTCTGCACATGTGCCCAACTCTAAAATAATTTCCACTATAAATAAACATTAGCTTTGCTTCAATTTCAATTTTCTTATATATGTTTTACTTTATTTTAAAGTACCACCCCTATGTGTAGAATAATTTATCTATTACCTTTTTTTACCCTTAATTGTTTATTCTATATACTAGTTTTCCTTTCATTTCTTTCTTATTATTATTAAATAGAAAAAAGAAAGAAATACAATCTAAGCTTGTGAAAGTTATTATTTAAAAATAATTTTAATAAATAATTATATTGATTAAAAAGTCATTATAACAAATAATATATTACACTTATTTTAAATGAATTTAAATATTTATTTCCTCAATTACCTTTTTGTGGTTCTTAAATTATATTTTTGATGTTTTAGACAAGTTTCTTATAAATTAGTAATGCTTTATTTTATTTTATATGTTTATAAACAACAACCGTTATTGACTATTGCAATAAATAAATAAATAAAAAATCATTTTACCTTTAACCATAGATGACTTTGGAGTAGATGGTGTCAGTAGAAAATAAAGAGGTTCTACATATTATTTTGATAACTTAGGTATCTCATCTTTATATCCACTGCCATATTAGATATTTTAAATCATAATTTTTTCCGGCTCAATCTTCAAATTCTCTTTATATTTATTCTATTTCTTATTCATCTTCTTCTACTTAGAACAAAAAAAAAAAAGGATAACAAAATGGAAAAGTAGAAAGAGAGTTTGAAATCAAAAGAAAATTATTCTTTCAATTTTCAAATTTCATTTATTTCAAGAAGAAGTAATATAAAGATATAATTTTACATTGTTTATGAAAAAATACTACTAAGTTTATTAAAAACTTATTTGGAACATTAAAAATATAATTCAAGAACCACAATAAAGTAATTGAAAACCAAACATAGAAGTTTATTAAAATAAGTTTAATACATTATTTGTTCTAATTATTTTAATTAATATTACTTATTCATTAGAAGTATATTTTTTTAAAAAAATTACGAGCTTAATTTCTGTTTATTTCTTCTTTATTTAATAAAAAAAAAGAAAGAAATGAAAGGAAAAGTAGAAAAGAGAAAAAGAAAAAACAAATATTAAGGGTAAAAAAGGTATTATATAAAAAAGCGTATACATAGGGGTGATGGATGTCAAAATTTAATACATGAAAGGAGGTCCTTGCCAAAGTATATTATCTTAGGGGAAGTGGATGCAAATAACTCGTACTTATTATCACATAATGCAACTTTTAAGAAAATGAAAAGGTTTCAATTGATAATCAACTATTTCTACACAAATTCATTGATATATATATTTTTTTTCTTTAATTTTATTTAAGAATAGTACGCACTTATATTTATTAGACAAAAAAACAAGAGATATAATTTAATATTTGATATTAAAATGATATACATGTAATTTAATTTAATATATTTGGTGTTTTAGATTCAATCATGATACGTGCAATTTTTGAAAGAAAAAAAATATCAATAATTATTTTTTTTATCTTTAAAAATAAAAGATAATATACATATAAGATTTGGAGAAACTACATAAGGTTTATAATATTAATTATTCTTTCATTTGGTTTGATTTTCCTTTCTCACAACAAAAGAGCAGAAAGTTTAAGGTGTTGAATGAGAACAAATCCGCTGATTTTGGATTTGGATAAGTTTTTCTGGTTTAATAAATTATAAAATTTGGTAGTCCCTTCTCTCAAAATATTATAAAGTAATTATATCTTTAATAATTTTTAAATGTTAACCCTTAAAAGTAGATTTCCCTTAATAAAAAGCCTTTCTCAATATACAAATTAAATCCCACATTAATATTGGACTCTTTCCTTCGGGGTCTCAAAGTCTTAGGCTTTGTTTAAATGTGTTTTCATTTTATTTTCAACCGCCATTTTCTAAAATGTATGGGAGAACGCGTTTTTTGATTTTCGTGTGAGAAAAGTGAAAAAAGTAGATGTGTTTGGTTGCGTTTTTGAAAATGGTTGAAATTTGTAAGTGTGATGTGTGAAATGATTGAAAAGTAATGATTAGATGAATAATATTAGATTTGATGTTGAATATTGATGAGAGAGGAGAGAGAGGATGGTGATGGGTGGATGAGAGAAAAAAATGTGAGATAAGTGATGTGAAATGTATTTTTAAATAAATGATTGAAATTTCTCGGGAACGTAAAAACAAGAATGAAAATGAGAATATTTTCAGTTAAAAATAGTGTAAAGTGTGTATTTTCATTCCCAAATGAAAACGAAAATGGAAAAAGTGTTTTGAAAACACAAACAAACAAAGCCTTAAAGATCAACCCTATTTATCCTCAAGATTGATCTTTTCGATCTTTTACTCATTGATATTAGACTGATAGGTGCATTAGAGAGATGACGCCGTATGAATTTAAATTGAGCAATTCACTCCTAGACCTATATATACTCCTCACTAACCCTTTTCAGGGGTTGCACACTTTATTGATACATACACTTTCATTGTGTGTCGTTCCGACTCTCGTGTAAGGTATACAACTGGTAAATTCAGATAGAATTGGAGAAGAACCAAAACATGAAGTTCAACCCTTATATAGATTGATTATATTATGATTTGGAGTAAAAAATATATTGCGCCCTATAAACTTGGGTTTTTGGCACTTTTCACCTCAAAAATTAAAACACACTCTTTGCACCCTCACTTTCATGGTTTTTGGCAACTTGCATCCCTGAATGATAATCTGGCAAAAATAGTCAACAAAACAAGAGCTTCGGCGAATTTTCCCAATATTTCAAGAGTAAATCAGTAAACACATATTTTTTCCCTCCAATATTATTGTTGAAGCCCACATGTGATTTGCACATGACCATGTGTCCATAATGGTAATTTGCACCCATTCTGCACAAAAGTTCCCAAAATCGATTTCAATCTAAACCATTCTCTTTAGCCATTTTTCAACTATCCATATCTCCCCTTCACCTCTCTCTTTCTCATTTTCAACTTTCCTTTTTTCATTTTCAACTTCCTTTTTTGTTACAGTTTTTCTAATTTCTTAAGTGAGCCCGGTATGATTTTTTTACTCTGTAACACATCTCCGAATCATCCCATTTCAAGATCCACATCCATTTCGCATTGAAATAAACTTCATTTATACCTTGAAATTTATGAAATATAGTAGTTAGAATAGAAAAATAAATAACATCTTACCCCATAATTTGGACATTTGTAAAATCTTCTATCCGGATAATCCTTTTGCCAATAGGTTATCAGTGCCGAAACATGGCCACAATGACAACATACACGTGGAGTTTTTGTCCATAGTGCCAATAAGTTTGCATATTGCTTGAAGTTTGTGAATCCATTTGTGATGTGCACCAATTGTGCTAGGGGCATAATTGTCATTAGCCCACCTATAGGTTAAGACCGGGTTGTCACCCCGGCATAGCTGGTATAAATCATATGGATGAGCCCACTGGGCCCGAAGTCTATAATGAAATGAGCCTATTCTGTGGAAAAGGGCCAACAATAATAATTGGGCTAATAAGTATGGAATACATATTTATTAATTTAATATATATTCCGACGGGCTTAAAATATGGCTTTAGACTATGGCCCATGACCAACCATATAAATACCCCAAGAGGGTAACCAAAAATTATTATCTACTCTACCCACCAAAAAGAGTGCTAGAGAGAAAGCAGTTGGCTATCATAGAACATAATCCTGACACCGAACTACGAAAAGACTTGATCCCATTAAAGTGGGTACGTAGGCAGCTCGCCTATAGCGAGTACAGTCTGTACATTCATTAACCCCCAACCTGGTTTTTCATGAGTTGGATCGGTTCCATCACCCCACGTGGTCAATCACGTGTTATTTAGTGTTGGACGATTTTACCATCATCCAATTAGCGCCGTCTGTGGAAAACAGCGCCCCAGCCATTGCGTATGCAAACTAGGTCACAACCGCGTACTACCGGTGATAGGATGACTAGCCACCATCAGCCAGCAGCTGTCCATGAACTTCTTAACCCAACGCCTAAAGATCGGCCCAATGCTGAGGGTGGTGCTCTAGACCCCCCAACCTGACAAGCTGAAGGCAGGGGTCCAGACATACCACCCCCGATGAACGAGCAGAACGCACCTCTTGTGATGCCATCGGTGATTCCATCCCCTGCCACTAAGGTGTTCGAGATCACTCAGGAGACACTACTTGCTCTTGTTGAGGACGCATCAGTGAGGGCAGCCGCTCGTGCAGTCCAGCAATATACCCTTGCACACCTGTCACGAGCAACACCTGTTCCATCGACTAACAGGGGGGCAAGACCCCCACGAGATGGGCCATCATGAGGTACCCCAACCTCAAGAGATGGAGCCTCAAGACTCGTCCCTTCCATCCTCATGCAGGGGTCAGGAGCCTCTGGAGAAGAGTCACCCTCACCGAGTGGCGCCAAGCCAATCCCCCCGCCGAGGTCAAGAGTCCTTGAACCCCGGCGGGATTGGATCAAGGCGATCCAACTCACCAGTGAATGGGGCAGCACGAGAAAGAGAAGAAAATAGTGTGGTCTCACCCCCTGAGAGGTCACCAAAGGGAAGAGACTGAAGGCTAACACCCCCAAGGTCACTACAAAGAGATTAAGCATCTTTGACCCCCGAAGAGACCTTGCCGAGGCGCGAAGGCCGACCCCCGATGTTATGAAAGTTTAGACAACCATGGAAGATATAAGGATATGCAGCTGGTGCCATTAGCTGTAGCACCTCCTAAGAGAAGTCCTTTCTGCTAGGCGATTTTGGCAGAGTCTTTACCGCAGGGGCTTAAGATATATCATCTGAGCGAGTATGAGAGAGTTGGAGACCTTCAAGAGACAAGTTCAACGCCAAGGCTAACATGTACAATGTCAATGATGTTGCATACTATAAGATTTTTCGAACCACTCTTTCTGGAAGGGCACTTAGCTGATTCAATCGCCTGCCCGACGGTTCCATCGCCGGCCTCGAGCAGCAGACCAAGCGTTTCCTCAATCACTTTTTCGTGAACAAAAAGTGCCCCAAGACATCGTCTTCCTTATTCACTGTTGTTCAAAAAGATGGTGAATCTTTGAGGGAATGCGTACAACATTTCTCCAACGCGGTGGGACGTACTGCATGTCAACTATAAGTTGCTATCAGGAATAATGCAAAGGAACTTACGCAATAGTAGGTTTAAGAAATTTATAACTGGGAATCCCCCATCAATCATGGAGGAGTTGTAGGCCAGAGCTGAAGAATATACAAGAATCGAAGAGACAGAGGGGCAGAGATGGATTCAAAGGCAACCCCCCAACGGCGGACTCAAAGATGGATAACCCCCCAGTGAATGGAATAATAAGGGTAATCTTGGGAGGCCCAGCAGGGGGTGATTCCTTGAACTCAAGGAAAGTTTCAATAAGGGCTTCTACCGGACAACATGCCATCAGCTCCCCCTGGAGAGGGCAAGTGACTCAAGTGGAGCCAAAGACGCAAGCCATAGAGTTTGGACTACAAGACCTAAAAAATAGCATCCCATTAGTGAATGATGCCTTAGTGATCTCGGCGACCATCCCCAACTTTTGGGTAAAGAAGATTCTGGTCGATAGCGGGAGCTGAACAGACATCATCCTCTATAGTGCTTTCACCCAACTAGGGATGGACAACACACAACTTCAAGCGATAAACCCCCTCTCACTGGATTCACGGGTGAGGTAGTGGAAGTATTAGGAGCGATGTCTCTACCCATATCTCTGGGTTCATTTCCAGTCCGCTCCATGAAGGTATTGAAGTTCTTGGTGGTCAATGCCCCCTCTACATACAATGCCATTTTAGGGAGGCCGAGCTTAAACTTATCTTCAAGATATCATATTCACCCTCCATTTGAAGGTAAAATTTCCAACCTCCGTAGGAACGGAGAAAGCTGTTGGTGACGTGAAGATAACAAGAGAGTGCTATGCTAACACATTGAAGAAGCCTAAAAGGAAACATGACATGGAGCACAGCGACAAAGAGGAACAAGTAGTGATAAACTTAATCTCGCTAGAGAAAACTTGCTTGGGGGGCAAGATCAACTCAGTCCATACTTGGTAAAAATTCCAGTAGTCAAAGTTCTATGAAAAAGACACATGCCATGACATGTCACCCCAAGATGACAAGGCCTATTTCAAAGATAAAGCAACAGTTGCTGATGGACAAGAATCCAAAGTGACGGTCGCACCGGCAGTAGATACTACTGTGGGTACCACTAGCAAGATGACCCCTAAGGGAAATATCCCCTAAGCTTAACAAGATGCCAAGTCTTATGAGGCCTTATCAGGTAATAAGTAACAAAAACTATCTTTTTTCCTACATTACTATTGAACAAGACAAGCATTGAGTGGGGACGCCCATAAACGCCAACTACCTTTACTTAAGTTCTAAGGTGCCTAAGTGCATCCCCGAACATTTTTATTAAGTGTTGGATTTTTTAAGTTTTCGTCATATGATTGCTGAGTGCCTTCAGGCACATCAACTTTTATGCAGCTTGATATGCTTGGCTTGTTTAAATAACAGGCTTTTTGCGCCATACGAAAGAGTATGACATTAACAATGGGTGATTTAACAACACCCAAAACAAAAGCCCCTCGGAATCACTGCTTCCGACCGAGGCTATTTTAAAAATACATTACTTAGTTTATTTTGGCTACTATACGTGTTACCATGATAACTGCTGCTAACACTTGGTGCTATTGGCCACTGGCCAAACATATGCTTGAATGCTTATAGCACCCTTATTATGTTGATAGGTTAATAAAGACCTTAAATTCTTAAGTGTTTCACCCACATAGTTGGGAAACAAAAATACCAATACGACCCCCTGGGAGCAAATTAAGTTTCCATTAGAAGGCGTTATAAAACTACCCGCGACCCCACTAGAGGTTAATATGGGTAGCACTGCGAAAATCCCCCGAGCTGTCAAAAACTCGCACGAGGATAGGCCACCCCATAATCCCTCCTGTAACATCGAGAGAGGTTGAGGACCCACGAAAGGTCTCCCCACTCCCATTAAGGTTCTGGAATGAGATTATACAAAAATAAACCAATAAGAGGTGACCAAGCCTCCACTAATAAGTGGCTGCGAGTATAAAAAACCAGCATTACTGAGAGGGTATGAGGTTTTAAAAACAACCTCCCCTCCGACATGGAATCTGGACCGAGATCATAACAATATAACGAAGGTGATAACTAACCTCATACAAGTATAACTAAGGTGAAAACTCACCTCATACAAGTATAACTAAGGTGATAACTCACCCCATACAAGTATAACTAAGGTGATAACTCATCTTATACAAACATAACAAGGGTGATAATTCACCTCATATCAATGTGGCTAGGATGATATTTCATTTCATGTGCCAAATTATGAACACTAGTGGCTATCCAAGCCTCCTAAAATTAAGACAGAGGTCACCCTTGTGAAAAGTTGCGAGCCTAAAAGCCTCAGGGCATGAGTCTGCAATATCACAGGGGTCGGCATTCAACAAACCGAGCCTAGAGCCCTCATCATCATCAAGGAACCATCCCTAACCCCCCCGGTGTCAAAGAAACACCACTTGGTAACTTACTCCTGAACTTGATACACATACGAAGGAGTAGGGGAGAAGTAGGAATGGAGTAAACTAACGACTAGCTAGTGAGAAAATAGCTAGCTAGTAACTAATTAATATGCAAAGGCTAGCTAGCCTAATACGCAAATACCATGGACATTTGATATTTTAAGGTCAAGCAATTTTCAGCATTTAAAAAGCAAATTGCTAACAAGTGAATTGGAATATAGCAAAAATGCCCAAGAGGCATCGCCCCCACTATTCATTGAATCCCCCCAATGGCGTGTTAAAAAGGCTAAGTACCTAAACTAGTGCTCATGAAGCACAAGGTACTATGGCAAAATGAGCAGACAAAAGATAGTTTTGCTTGACACAATCAAATGCCACTTACTCAAAAGGCATAAATAAAGGGTGAGACCAAGCTCTAAGTTAGCCCTACGCTAGTGAAAGATAACATCTACCCCATGCAATCCTTACTCCCTAAGGTGTTAAATATGCAAATACACTAAGGAGTGGGGAGCATGGAACCTTATGAGGTGCTAATTCCACCCGCCAGAATTATCCACCCACCAAATCTAATCATAGGGGTAGGAAATATGAAACGGGTCATGAGCACAATAATGCCACCATAGGCACCTATTAGTATCACACGGCGCTAACAAATAACACCACCGCTAACACCGCGATAAAGCTCATGAAGCAACAGGGTTAGGAAAACAAAATACCTACTCAAAACCTACTAAGGGCCAATGAGTAACTCACGAATGTGTTAAGTCAAAAGCAAGAATGTTGCTAATGTTCGACTAGCTCATAGTAGTACAGACAAAAATCGACCATACAATAAAGTATATGGATACATACGTAAGGCAGATAAAAAAGCCACAGGTCGCCCCCGTTAAAGACGTCGGAGACATTAAGCCCCGAAGCAACACCCTCTTCGGATGGCGACCTCCACTCCGAATGTGGAGCCTAACGCCCACCTCTATTTAACCTCTATGTGTGGATATACATCTATCTAGAGGGATACAATTCTTAATATAAATTACCCCCAAGTTGATGGGTTTAAACAAGCTAGCAAAATACTAGTGCTTTCAAAACGCTAGTGAGTAACTAGCTAACAAAATGCTAGTGTCTTTTAAGTAAAGGTGTTAGTAAGTGATGTTCAAGTGTAGCAAGACGCCAGAGGGGCTAGCACTCTCGGCACTCATGAAATCCTACTAAAGGCGCATAAAAATGACTAAGTACACCACTAGCGCTCACGAAGCCAAGGGGTACAAAACACCCCTGCCAATGCTCATGAGGCCAGGGGGTACACACCGCTAGAGCTCATGAAGCCACAGAGGAGGAAGAGCTCCTAAATCTTATGAGAAATAGGGGGTTCAATTAGAAACAAGTCTTTCATAGATGCTATTAGAAATGATAACGCAGACCAAAAAGTTCAAAAATCATAAGAGGCGCGAAAATAATCTCCGCCCCTAATCTAAAGATACGGGGAGATGCCCGTTAAGAAGCCGATTAGGCACCAAGCCTCGCGGCAACCGCGAGGCCAAAGTACTGGGGTCGCCACACGGTGGCCCCCCTCGGTGCATAGATCCTAATGCCCCTACCCGCTCAGAGTGTGATTTCTTTTCCATTTATGAGATACACAAATAGGGAGGTGCATACTCTCTAAGCATTAGCAACCTCAAATAAGCGCCATGAGGGCGGAGAGGTCATGAAATAAATCAAATGGGTGTTGAGGCAAAATACCTTGCCCACTCATCATAGAAGCCAAGGATTTTGCCCCTTCACCTCGAGCAAAATACCTTGCCTACTCATCATAGAGGCCAAGGACTTTGCCCCTCCACCTCGAGCCAAAATACCTTGCCCACTCATCATAGAGGCCAAGGACTGTTGGTCCCAAGTGGTATACGAAAGGGTCTAGAAAGGGGGGGTTGAATAGACCCTGAAGTCTTTTTCGACTTCTTAAAAATTCGTATCACTTTGAAGTATTTGAACGCTTGACAAGTTTAAGCGCTGGATGTGGCGCTTGAGAAACGTTAACTTAGACTCGGTGATTTCAACGCTTACCAAAGTAGGGCAGAGTTTAGTCACTAAATCAGAGTTAGCACAGCGGAAGTATTTTATAGCTTAGCGTTCGGTTAATTAATCGAAAGTAGTCGCTTAGTTGTTTTAAGACTTTATCAGAATGTATGCAATATGAATAGTAAATCAGTAAACAATTAATGCTTAAAGAGGTAAATGACACAAGATATTTGTAAGGTTCACTGGGTGATGTAATCCCAGCTACGTCCTTCTTCTCCTTTTATCAGGGAGGTTTTTCCACTATGATGATTATCGAAGAGTCACACAGAGACTTCTACAAGATAGAGGGAGATTGGATATGATCTCGGAACTCCTTGGTCACACAGATTTCAGCTCCACTAAAGACCTTCTATCCCCTTGCTTCTTTCACTCAGAAATGGTGCAAGTTACTCTTGATCTCGGAACTCCTTGGTCACACAGATTTCAGCTCCAATAGAGATCAACTTCAACAAGCTTCTTTTACACAAAAATATTGCTTGCAAGTCAACCAGTTTTCTCACTCAGATGAAAGGTGTTGATGGTTTTGGTCACGGGTTTGTTTGTTTTTGGAAAGTTCAAACAACTTGGGGATATCTCAATGGTAGTATAGGTTCTTCTTAAAAAGAGATTTGAGATATGGGTGACTGTATCTGGAATATTTGTGAAAAGCTTATATGGATATTTGGCTATGATTTTCAGTAAGCTTTTCTTTCAACAAAGTAGGTATTTTTTTGTGTGTTTTTTTTACTTGTTTGTTGAAAGAGCTATTTATAAGGTATTGGTGGTTTTTTGTCCGTTTGACACGGTTGGAGTCTCGTTTCCCCAAACATTCCTTGAGTTCAGACATTTCTAACTTTGGGTATACTTAATTAGTTAGGCATGTTCTTGGTTTCATAACTTCTGACAGTTTCGGTCAAAAGAATGGCTTACCCATACGTTATAGTGCTTATATTTTAATAGCACTTATCCGACTTTTAATACATCTTGTCTTATTTCCGTTGGAAATAATTCGTCCGTTTGATTCATGCATTTTTAAGTCTTTGGATGGTTTTTGGGTTTGAGTTTTCAGGTTACGTTCTTTGTAGGTTGTGTTGGTTTAACCTTTTGGACGCTTGCTGAAGAGAATAGTTATTCTCGTGTATTGGACAGACGCTTGGACTGATCCTGAGTTTCTTCTCTTTATTTCAGACGCTTACTCTTCAATCTTGTCCTGATGGTCTTACTGAGAATTCCGTCATTTCACTTGATGTTGAGTATTCGGCCTGAGTTATCCATTCTTAGTTTGAGCACTGGGATAATCCCTAAAGCGTTTGACGGACGCTTCAAGGTATCTTTATCTATTGTAGCTTCAGACGCTTGATCTTCACCTTCATCACTTGGTAGACTCACCCAGAATTTTCCTAAGTGATTTAGTGTCACATACTTAGTGAATTCTACAAAAATAAATACTATAAGCTTAAGATAAATAAGCTTTCAGGTACTTATACATAACATTCTATGAAAGCTTTTACACTTTTCGGGGTCTAACAGGAAGTCCTATTTGTCATCATCAAAACATCTAATATGAAATTCCTAACAATTTCCCCCTTTTTGATGATGGCAATACTTATTTAGTTCAAGCGTTAGATACCTAAAGTGAAGGTTAGCGTAAGTTAGTAAGTTAGTTTGAGCTTTAACGAGATGTTTCAGCTGTAAAATGCATTTTATATATATATTTCATAGTACAGGCATTTTACAACTAAAAAGAGAGAAGCACAAAAAAGAAATCAAGATCGTGATTTGATCTTGTATCTCTTAGTCATTTCAGCACGGATTGCTTCAGTTATCTGATCTTCTAACGTCATCATCGCAGCATGATCTTTACTGATTATGTGCTTGTTTTCTTGAACTTGTCGTGCCTTAAAGGCAATGAAGTGTTTATCCCATTCCTCTGGACTGATGCCTATGTATCGTAGGCAAATTCTGAAGGTTTGGTCGAAGTCAGACATTTTTCTTTCTAAGGCTAATACCGCTGGATCAGATGGTTCTGGAATTGATGCTCTGAGAAGAGGAATGTCAAACTGTTCAAGCAGTGCTCTTGAAGGCAATGGAAGAGTTGGATAGAGCACTCTGGGAGTTTCTTTCTTATTGGACGCTTCAACCGATGTAGTTACCCAAGAGGGATAGGGATACCTTGGTTCTGTACTCAGTGTGAGAGAAGTATCAATATGTTGACGCTTGGATGGTGGAGGAGGAACTTGATCTTTAGATGTTGACGATTTCCTCTTTTCTCCCTTCTTTTCCCCCTTATTGCCATCATCAGTCTGTATGAAATGCTGAGTAAGAAGACTGACTTGAGTAGCAATCTGAGCGACAAAGGCCTCAAGAGTGGTTAGACGCTGGTCGAAATGTTCTTTCATGACCAGGAGTTGAGCGTGATTAGCGTCTGTGAGAGAGGTCTCTAGAGCCGTGAACCGGTCTTGTAGATCATTGGTTAAAGCCACATGACTTGCCTGAGTAGCTGTAGATAGTTGCTGTATTTGAGTGAGGCATTCAGTCATGGACGGTTGAGCGTCGGGAATTGCAGTGCTGACTCGAGACTTAAAACGAGATGTGTGTTTGACAGATTCAATAGGTACTTGATAAGTAGGATCAAATACTGTTCCTCGAAGTTCTGGGGCAGTGTTGGACTCGGTGGATACAGTAGAGTCGGATTCAGTTGGACTGGGGAAATGAGGCGCTTGAGGTAATTCTAATAAGCGCTCAGGAGCAGGTAACGTGTCAGCTGGTGCTGCAGTAAATTCTGATTCTATACGGCTAAAGTCCGTAAACCGAAAGTCCAAGCTGGCAAACGGCTCATCTGCATATGGATACGTAGCAATCTGTAGAAGTTCATTCAAATGTAGAGTGGGGAGATAAGTACCTTGAATGAACGTTCTGATAGGACTATCCAGGGCCCTGATATACATTGGCCCGATGATATCCAGCACATGAGTGGGAAAGATTTTGGAGGGCGCTTGGCAGATGGAGAATAAGGCATCTGGGCAATAGTGTTGTGAGAAGCCAATTAGCCGATCTGTTGGGAGAGTCTTCGGTTTTCGAGAGTCAGGAACGTGGAGCCGGTAATACTCTTCCAAGTATGGGTAGATGGCTGAAGCAAGCGCTTGAGATCTTTCTAGCAGCGATAAAACAAAATCATAGTGACTGAAGACTTCTTGTCGAATAGACGGAAGAAGTGGATATCCTCTGAAAGGATTGATCCGAGAGCCATTCCATTGTCGCAGATTTTCTGTGAAGATTTTGTCGAATAGGGAGACTGGAGGCATAATTGCCATCATGAAAGAAAAGTTGTCTTCACAGTGGCTAGGGGTGCAGTTCAGACAGGACAGGGGAGAAGAACCGCTGGTGGACGCTTGATCAGCAAAGCGTAGAGAAGAGTTGGCCAGTTTGTGCAATGCTTGTCTTAAGCGGTGTTCAGGTTGATGGCGGATCAGAGGCAGCTTCAGAACGGGTCCAAGTCTATGTTGGCGCTGCGTTAGCATGTAGCGTGCAAATTTGGTCTTTTTATCATGAATCCCTATTCTGAACAGATGGGGAGCACTAACCAAGTCTTCAAATTTATACGTGTCACCCATGTAAGCTTCAGCCCATCTTATTTCAGTCATACAATACTCAGTTCCTGCATTAAGTATAGCACGAAACCCTTGGTGATGAATATCACAGATGGATTCAAAACGATACCTGTCTGGTTGGTAGTTAGCGTTCCAGACGTAGTCAAAATATGCATCGGTTTCAAGTTGAATCATCTCGGTCAGGGAAGCTGGACGCTCACCGGCATGTACTCCTTTATTCTTCCACAGGAGGAGAGGATTAGCTGAGCGCTTGTTTTCCCTGCTTTTGACCAGTGTTGGAGAGTGAGAATAGCCTTCTCTGTTTAGTAGCCCTTCCGTTGGGTTCAGAAGCTTATCCTGACGCTCATAGACTCTGATGTTGTAGTCTCTGAGAGCGAAGCCGGTGGGTTTGCTTGTCCCACAGTCCAGATAATAAGCTAAATCAACATCAGCTCTAGGAGTCTTGCCTCCTTGCCGCTGTGCTTGGAGAGTTACGGAAGCCGGGATGTGTTTGGGAGTCTTCCCGAGTTCAAGAGCTGTGTAGTAAGCTTCATCAGCTGGGGTTGAGGCTGTGTTAAAGAGAGTGTTGCGTACAGCCAGATCAAACTTTATGAGCTTGGCGATATCATTTTCGGCATTGATAAGACTTTCTTCATTGTATCCTGCAGGTATGAAGGTCTCTGCGGGCGCTGGAGGCAAATAATCGACTGAGTGATCGATAGTCTTTAAGGGATCCAGCTTGAAGAAATGTCGATGAATCACAACGTCGTTAGCATCGCTCTGACCTTCTGAGCGTGCCTCTGTTGTACTAGGTAATGCAAGCAATGGTTGAGCCCTTGGGATTTCAGGTTCATCAGGCTCGAGATTTGTAGATTCGATGGCAGCTTCATGTGCGATGGCCACAATGTGGGCCATATCAACATCCAGATGGACATCAACTGGTGTTTCAAAGGATGATATCGGGACAGCAGCTATGGCTTGATCACTTTGTGTAGCCTCAGAAGAAATGGCAGCAGTTGGACGCTTACGTCTCTTGAAGATACGCTTCACATTTATACCTTCGGCGGGGAACGCTTGAGTCTGTGGAACTGCAGGTTCTTCAAAGTCAATATTTTTGAGAACCTTTTCCAGATCTTTCCGACTAATGAGGGGTATAGAATCCTCGTCATCTTCATCGCTTTTGATAGGTTGAGCCTTGGGCTTTCGAGGAGCCCGTTTCTTTGTGACAGTGGGACGCTTCACATTACGTTTGGCTTTCTCCTGATCTGGACGCTCAGCCTCCTCATCTGACGCTGCTCGGATAACTTGGCGCTCAGAGAGAGGCTTAGCAGCACCTCCAACTTTGGGTGGATTGAAGAGATTATTGATGATTCTTGGCCCATAGAACTTATGCTTGGCCACGGTGACTCCTGCTGAAGAGGTGCACTCTGCTCGAAAATTAGATCACTTAAAACTAGACCATAAGGTCTGTTTGAAGTGCGTAGACTGTCTCTGAACCTGCTGAATATATAGGCGCTCCAGTTGATTTTTATCTTGAGCAGGATGGCAGTCATCATCTGGAACTGGGTTGGGTTGATTTTGTCGAAGGTTCCCACTCTGCATTCAATGTTTTTACTGCAGAAATCAGCCAAGACTCGATACCTGTTCACTATATCTTTCTTCTCAAAGTACGGTTTGTATGGAACATCATCGTAAGCGCTAATCTGAGTCCAGACTTCTTGAATTTGTTCTTCAGTGATAGTGTCTAAAGTGGCTCCAGCATTAGGTAGAGAGAAATTCTGGGCAATAGAGGCCGCAGAGAGAGTGAACGTCTTTGATTCCTTCTTGGAGACAGGAAACAAACAAGTGATGGAAGTCTCATCGTCAGACAGTCGAGCATTTCTCCAGAAGAATTCTAGTTCTTCAGGAAACATATACGAGTATTTTGTGAGAAATTTCTGAAGCCCAGCCTCTGCTACAGAATCCATCATTTCCGTTAAATCAATTTGGGGGTTTTCATAGAGAAACTTCCAATCAACTATAAGGCCTTCAGTGACCTTAACAACAACTTCAGTGGTTCCAGCAGTAGCTTTCTTGGGTGCCATTAGTGAGAAGTAGACAGAGATTACAAATGAAAATTTTTGTTTTTGAGAAAGAGAGAATTTTTCTTGCACGAATGTAATAGAGTATAAGAGTGTTTGTGTTCTGCAGAAAGTGTGTTTTTTTGAGATACTTCAATTTGAATGTTCTTTGTGTTTGAAGTTTGAGATGTTGACACGTGGAGGAATATAAATCTCAGCCATTAAATATAACTGTGGACGTGAATTTAGATTAAATAGGCACGGTTTCTTTTAGTAACTTCCACATATACTATTTTGAAGTCCGATTAAAAAAATTTGAAACAGAGACTTTTGATATACTGAGAGTGATACGTGTGCCATGAAAAGCGGATACGTTCTTTATGAAAACTGTTCGGGAACCATAATTTTGAACAACTATTCAAATACCCGCCAAAAATTTGTTAAAGCGTCCGGACCTATTCAGAATGACGCTTGAAACAATTCAGTGTTATGTGGACGCTTGAGAATCTTGAGGTTCTCTTTCAAGTAACATTTTGTGCTTTAGCGGTCATTGTAACATATAGAATTATTCCTGTGTATGAGGACACAGTTTCCCAGTACTTATCATTATGTCTTGGTAGTAGTGTTTTACTTTTGGTTTAAAATATTCAGCGCTGGTTGTATTCGTCTAAGATACATGGTAATTGTACTGACGCGTGTACATGTGCTGAACCATCTTTGAAAAACGTGATGAGTACCCATGGGTTTTCTTGAGCGAAGGGTGAGGAATGTCAAGTCAGCATTAATTGCATTGATTGACTAATCCACTTTCTCGTTTTAGCGTAGGGTAATGTACGCTTGCTTTTAAAGGGTCTTTTTACTAAGTGCTTTAGCCGGGAATAAAGCTAAGCGTTTAGTTTATTTTGAAAGAAGTGCAGACGCTAAGACAGATTTGTGTAATAAGCGTCAAAAGGATTTAAGTGTATGGTGCTAAGTGCGTATGACCGATGCAAGGGAAAACATTTTTGGTCATATTCACTTAAGTATAGTTAGCTCTTTTAAGGTTCCCCCTATGTAGGTTCCCCATAAATTTCATAACATACAGTGAATTCCCCCTAAATTTCATGCCTAACAAAAGTATGATGTTTCGAATGATTAAGCATTTAGATCAATCATACCTAGTTCACTTCTTAAAGTGAGAAAACGTTGTTCGTTAAGCGCTTTGGTGAAGATATCTGCCAGTTGCTTTTCTGTACCAATGAAGTGCATGGAGATATCTTTCTTTTGAACGTGGTCACGTAGAAAGTGATAGCGAATGTCAATGTGTTTGGTTCTAGAGTGAAGAACTGGATTTTGAGTCATTGCTAAGGCGCTTTGATTGTCACAATGGATAGGAGTTGGATCTAGGATTATTCCATAATCTCTAAGTTGTTGCCTCATCCAAAGGATCTGTGCACAACAGCTTCCAGCGGCTACATACTCAGCTTCAGCGGTGGAAGTAGCGATGGACTGTTGCTTCTTACTATGCCATGAAATTAGTCTATCACCTAGAAATTGACATGTTCCACTAGTACTTTTTCTATCTATTTTGCATCCTGCAAAATCTGCATCTGAATAACCAATTAGTTCAAAAGGAGAATCCCTAGGATACCATAAGCCCACATTTTGTGTGCCTTTTAGGTACTTAAGGATCCTTTTAGCAGCAATTAAGTGTGATTCTCTAGGATCAGCTTGAAATCGTGCACACATGCATACTGAGAACATAATATCAGGTCTACTAGCTGTAAGATAAAGAAGTGATCCAATAATACCTCTATAGTTAGTGATATCAATTTTCTTTCCATTATCATCTCTATCTAGCTTAAGCGTTTGGCTCATTGGAATTTTTGAAGGTGATGCATTTTCCATACCAAATTTCTTGATCATATCTCTAGTATATTTAGTTTGATTTATGAATATGCCATTAGGGAGTTGTTTAACTTGTAATCCTAGGAAGAAAGTTAATTCACCCATCATGCTCATTTCAAATTGATCTTGCATCATCTTCGAAAATTTCTCACATAGACGCTTATTGGTAGATCCAAATATAATATCATCAACATAAATTTGAACTAGGAGAATATCTCCATTATGGGTAATTTTGAATAACGTTGTGTCAACGCTGCCTTTTGAAAAGCCTTTACCTATAAGGAAGATAGAAAGAGTGTCATACCATGCTCGTGGTGCTTGTTTAAGACCATAGAGTGCCTTGTCCAATTTATAACCATGCTTTTCCCATGGTTGTTGATGAATCCTGGTGGTTGCTCCACATATACTTCTTCTTGGAGTTTACCATTCAGAAATGCACTCTTTACGTCCATTTGATACACTGTAAATTTGTTAAATGCTGCAAACGCTAGAAACATGCGGATTGCTTCAAGACGGGCAACTGGAGCGTATGTTTCATCAAAGTCGATGCCTCTCTTCTTGACAGTATCCCTGAGCTACGAGTCTGGCTTTGTTTCTAATCACAATCCCATTCTCATCCATTTTGTTTCTATAGACCATCTAGTTCCAATGACCCCTTGGTGGGTTGGTCTTGGTACTAGCGTCCATACCTCATTTCTTTCAAATTGGTTTAGCTCTTCTTGCATGGCTTCTATCCAACTTGGATCGTTAAGCGCTTCATCCACTTTCTTTGGTTCCATTTGAGATAGGAAGCTTGCAAACATGGCCTCATTTATTGTAGCGGCTCTTGTTCTAACGGGTGCTCCAATATCTCCAATAATTAGTTCTGGTGGATGGTCTCTGAGCCATTTTCTGTCTGGTTGGAACGAGTTAAGAGATTGATCTAACGTTTGATTAAACTGTGCAGGCGCTTGACCAATTCCTTGCGTAGGCGCTTCAGTGTTTATAGTTTGAATTTGCTCTTGATGAACATTCCCTTCATGATCATCAGCGTTTCTTGCAATGTCATCGTTGATGTCTTTACGAGTAGTCTTAGGATTAGGTACAATGATTTCATTATCTTCATCAATATCACTATCATCACACAGATTGATTTGTGACGCTTGTTGAGATAAATCTTCAATTCCTGCATCATTAATATTAACCTTACTCGGTTCTTGGTTAGCATCATCAAACACACATGAATGGATTCTTCAACCTTCGATTTGACTTTATTTAAGATGCGAAAGCTCTTTCCATTTTTGGCGTAACCTAGAAAGATTCCTTCATCTGCTTTAGGATCAAATGTCTTTAGGCTTTGGGAACCATTGTTATGAATGAAACATTTTGAACCAAATACATGAAAGTATGAAACATTCGGCTTACGTCCCTTCCATAACTCATATGGAGTCTTTTCATGTTGCTTATTGATCATACACCGGTTCTGAGTGTAGCAAGCAGTGTTGATAGCTTCGGCCCACAACCTTTGAGGCATTTTAGACTCGGCTAACATAGTCCTAGCGGCTTCTTTAAGCGTTCTGTTCCGTCGTTCAGCAACTCCATTTTGTTGAGGTGTTCTAGGTGCTGAATACTCATGAAGTATTCCAAAGTCTTTACAAAATTTCTCAACAATATGGTTAGTAAATTCAGTTCCTCTATCACTTCTAATTCTTGTCACTTTTAGATCTTTTGAGTTTTGTAGTTGACGAATTAGAGAGGTGAGCTTGGCACTAGTTTCATCTTTAGATGCTAGAAATTCTACCCATGTATAGCGTGAAAAACCATCAACTATTACTAGTGAATACTTTTTACCACTAACGCTCATGATTTGAATAGGACCAAACAAATCTAAATGTAGTAATTCAAGTATTCGAGAGGTCGATAGATGAAGCTTCTTCTTAAAAGATGATTTAACTTGTTTACCCATTTGACAAGCATCACATAAGCGATCTTTATTAAAGGAACCTTTAGGTAATCCCTCTACGAGATTTAGAGACATTAATTGAGAGATTGTTTTGAAATTGAGGTGATTCATTTTTCTGTGCCATAACCAACCTAATTCGTTTTGATTCTTAGCTACGAAACATGTAGGGTTGTTATCTAATGTTGAATCCCAATCTACTAAGTATACATTGTTTGTTCTTCTTCCTTTTAATTTAGTAGATCCTGTCTTAACATCGATTATCTCGCACAAGTCACTAGAAAATTAATTTCAAAGCCTTTATCACAGAATTGACTTATGCTTAGGAGATTATGTTTAAGACCCTCAACATAGTATACATCATTGATCATGATGTTCCCCCTATGCATGATACCTATACCTTTAGTTTTACCTTTAGAATTATCGCCGAATATAACTTGAGGACCATTGGTTGCACGATAGTTGATCAAGAGATCCTTTGATCCAGTCATGTGTCTCGATGATCCACTATCTATGTACCATACTGAAGCGTCGGTGTTGGCTCTAGGTACCTCAGATGGTAAGTCGTTAGATGCTTCATTTTCTCTTGCCATGAGACAAAAATATGCTGAGTCCTTTGATGGTTCATCATCGCTGCTTTCATCTGATGATTCCAAGTCCTCTTCAGGCGTATAGAGAGGTTCTGATTCTGCTAGCAAGCTTTGTTGTCTCAGGTTGCTCCTGAATTGGTTTCTATCCGCATGATCTTGCTTTGTAGGTTTAGACACACTTGGATATGGGCAATTAACTTGGAAATGCCCTGGTCTCCTGCAGTTGTAACAAAGATTGGTCTTCATCTTTTGTTCGTTTGTTAACCTTGTGGATCGTTGGTTTAACGCTGCAGGCGCTGAGAGATCTTGCTGAGAAGGAGTTTGATATTGAATTGGCGCTAGGGAGGAGGACGCAGGATAGTGAGGCGCTTGATATTGTGGTTGTATTTGAGGAAGCGCTTGATATGAACTTTGTCCTGGGTGCTTAGGACTGTTTCCCTTCTTTTCATATTTCAGGAATTTCCTGAATCTATTTAGAAGCGCCAGTTCTTCTTCCTCACTTATATCCGAACCTTTTTCTTTGATAGGTTTTCCTTTGATTGATGCCATTAGCGCTCCAGATTCGATCACTGGATTACTTACTGCATCACTGGCCGAATTCAGCTCAAACTCAAATGCTTTGAGTTCTGAAAAAGCATCTTCTGGAGTTAGGCTGTCCAGATTGTTTGATTCTCTCATTGCAGTTGTTTTCATCAGGAATCTGCTTGGAAGACTTCTAAAGATTTTGACCACTGTTTCTCGATTTTGTAGCTCCATACCCAGAGATGTTAGTTCAGTGACAAGGGCTGTAAACCTCATGTCTAATTGCTCTAGCGTCTCATTAGGTAGCATCTTGAAGCCGTTGAATTTTTCTTTGGCAATTGATAATTTGTTTTCCTTTATTTGTGCTGAGCCACCACAAATAGTAGCCAACTTATCCCAAATTTCTTTAGTTGTATTGCATGATTTGACTTTGTTGAATAAGTTGTCATTGTCACCAATGGCTGTGTATATGCATTCCGACCGACATTGTCTAGATTGGCTCGTCGACGCTCATCGGTGGACCATTCTTGTTTGGGCTTCTCCACATAACCGTCAGGTGTTTCTTCTGTGGCTTCGGGCGCTCTGGTGATAACTTTGTATATTTTGATTGGCCCATCTGAAATGATATCACACATTTCATCATCACATGAACACAAATAAGTAAACGCTTTGACCTTCCAAGAGTCATAATTTGACTCGGTCAACTTGGGAACTTTAGAGAATGCCATGAAGAATTTAAAGTAATTTTAAAGCGACAAAATTTTTTTTTTTTTTTTTTAAAAAAATGGATCTGAACAAGCAGTTACGCTTGGAAACGCTTAGGTTTCAACTTCAACCGCTCTGATACCACTTGTTGGTCCCAAGTGGTATACGAAAGGGTCTAGAAGGGGGGGGGTTGAATAGACCCTGAAGTCTTTTTTGACTTCTTAAAAATTCGTATCACTTTGAAGTATTTGAACGCTTGACAAGTTTAAGCGCTGGATGTGGCGCTTGAGAAACGTTAACTTAGACTCGGTGATTTCAACGCTTACCAAAGTAGGGCAGAGTTTAGTCACTAAATCAGAGTTAGCACAGCGGAAGTATTTTATAGCTTAGCGTTCGGTTAATTAATCGAAAGTAGTCGCTTAGTTGTTTTAAGACTTTATCAGAATGTATGCAATATGAATAGTAAATCAGTAAACAATTAATGCTTAAAGAGGTAAATGACACAAGATATTTGTAAGGTTCACTGGGTGATGTAATCCCAGCTACGTCCTTCTTCTCCTTTTATCAGGGAGGTTTTTCCACTATGATGATTATCGAAGAGTCACACAGAGACTTCTACAAGATAGAGGGAGATTGGATATGATCTCGGAACTCCTTGGTCACACAGATTTCAGCTCCACTAAAGACCTTCTATCCCCTTGCTTCTTTCACTCAGAAATGGTGCAAGTTACTCTTGATCTCGGAACTCCTTGGTCACACAGATTTCAGCTCCAATAGAGATCAACTTCAACAAGCTTCTTTTACACAAAATATTGCTTGCAAGTCAACCAGCTTTCTCACTCAGATGAAAGGTGTTGATGGTTTTGGTCACGGGTTTGTTTGTTTTTGGAAAGTTCAAACAACTTGGGGATATCTCAATGGTAGTATAGGTTCTTCTTAAAAAGAGATTTGAGATATGGGTGACTGTGTCTGGAATATTTGTGAAAAGCTTATATGGATATTTGGCTATGATTTTCAGTAAGCTTTTCTTTCAACAAAGTAGGTATTTTTTTGTGTGTTTTTTTTACTTGTTTGTTGAAAGAGCTATTTATAAGGTATTGGTGGTTTTTTGTCCGTTTGACACGGTTGGAGTTTCGTTTCCCCAAACATTCCTTGAGTTCAGACATTTCTAACTTTGGGTATACTTAATTAGTTAGGCATGTTCTTGGTTTCATAACTTCTGACAGTTTCGGTCAAAAGAATGGCTTACCCATACGTTATAGTGCTTATATTTTAATAGCACTTATCTGACTTTTAATGCATCTTGTCTTATTTCCGTTGGAAATAATTCGTCCGTTTGATTCATGCATTTTTAAGTCTTTGGATGGTTTTTGGGTTTGAGTTTTCAGGTTACGTTCTTTGTAGGTTGTGTTGGTTTAACCTTTTGGACGCTTGCTGAAGAGAATAGTTATTCTCGTGTATTGGACAGACGCTTAGACTGATCCTGAGTTTCTTCTCTTTATTTCAGATGCTTACTCTTCAATCTTGTCCTGATGGTCTTACTGAGAATTCTGTCATTTCACTTGATGTTGAGTATTCGGCCTGAGTTATCCATTCTTAGTTTGAGCACTGGGATAATCCCTAAAGCGTTTGACGGACGCTTCAAGGTATCTTTATCTATTGTAGCTTCAGACGCTTGATCTTCACCTTCATCACTTGGTAGACTCACCCAGAATTTTCCTAAGTGATTTAGTGTTACATACTTAGTGAATTCTACAAAGATAAATACTTAAGCCTAAGATAAATAAGCTTTCAGGTACTTATACATAACATTCTATGAAAGCTTTTACACTTTTCGGGGTCTAACAGGAAGTCTTATTTGTCATCATCAAAACATCTAATATGAAATTCCTAACAAGGACCTTGCCCCTCACTTCGAGGTAAAAGACCTTGCCCATTCCCCGTAGAGGCCAAGGACTTTGCCCCCTCACCTAGAGGCAAAATACCATGCCCGCTTGCCATAGAGCCTAGAACTTTGTCCCCTCTCGAGGCAAAAGACCTTGCACTCTCACCTAGTAGCAAAAGCTCTTACTCCCGCACAGTGAGTCAATGATCCTTGCCCCTTCACCTCGGGGCAAAGGTCAAACTAATAAATTCTAAGTCCCCTCTGAAGTACAAATACCCATATTGAGGTCTCATAATATTAAGTCCCCTACGGAACTTTGAGTTTTCGGATGGAGGTCTTACAATTTTTAGTTTTGGAGGAGGCTAGGTTCTACTTCCCAAAAAAAAGATATTCTAAGTAAATCATGACATGCCCCTTGGCGGTATTGAAGAGCTGAAAGCTTCGTTCGGAATTGAAAGAATTTCTAAGTTCGCCCCGAAGATAGAAATTACTTCCAATGAGAATTTGGCCAAAAACATCAATTCCTTCGAAGCCCCGAGAATAAAGGCAAATAAATTGTCTCAAGTCAATTTGCCCCAAGGCAATTTTCCTCCAAGCAAACTAATTGCCTCGCGGAAATTAACATGTAATTGCTGCAAGGCATTGCCTCGCGGCAATGTCAGCCCATTTTACTGGATGGGCCGACAAAAAAAAAAATATATATATATATATATATATATGAAAAAAGGGTAAATTTTGCACTACATCGACTTCCTATTCCCGAATATTTCACCTGTTGGAGTAAACATTCGGGAGTAGGGGGCTTATGATGTGCACAATTGTGCTAGGGGCATAATTGTCATTAGCCCACCTATAGGTTAGGACCGAGTTGTCACCCCGACATAGCTGGTATAAATCATATGGACGAGCCCACTGGGCCCGAAGTCTATAATGAAATGAGCCTATTAGGTCGAAAAGGGCCAACAATAATAATTGGGCTAATAAATAAGAAATACATATTTATTAGTTTAATATATATCCTGACGGGCTTAAAATAAGGCTTTAGCCTATGGCCCATGACCAACCATATAAATACCCCAAGAGGGTAACCAAAAATTATTATCTGCTCTCCCCACCAAAAAGAGTGCTAGAGAGAAAGCAGCTGACTATCATAGAACATAATCCCGACATCGAATTACGTAAAGACTTGATCCCATTAAAGTGGCTACATAGGCAGCTCGCCTATAGCGAGTGCAGTCTATACATTCATTAACCCCCAACCTGGTTTTTTGTGATCGGTTCCTTCACCCCACGTGGTCAATCACGTATTATTTAGTGTCTGATGATTTTTAACATCATCAATTTGTTTAACTTTTTCAGATAAGAAAGCTTTGTTTACTCTATTTCTTTAATAGATAAGGCTATGTCAGGTTTTAGGTAGAAAATGACACTGTTACAGCGTAATTTTATTTGTTTTTGGCAACAACTTCATTGCGGAAAAGAAGGTGTGAAGACATTTTTGCCCTCAGTCAAAGAGAGCCGATGAGTTCTTTTGCCGGAATTTAAATTAGAGGTGTAAGTTGCCAAACACCATGAAAGTGAGGGTGCAAAGTGTGAATTTTTAATATTTGAGGGTGAAAAGTGAAAAAAACTCAATTCAAAATGCGTTTTACTCTAGGATTTGACATCTTCACCTTTTGAATTATAATAATAGGATTATTGTACCTATATCAAAATTCAAATCCTATAGGACTATAATAAGATCAAGCTTTGCAGACATTCAAATTAGAAATTCGACCTTTTCTCTTTTTGTAGCTCAATTAGAAAGTACAACGAACTACGCTGCTCCTCTTTTGTTCGCATGGATTTATTTACCAGCAGTATCACTTTTGATCCCTCAACTTCCACGTTACAATCACTTGAATTTCTTGTATTCAAATCACATTGATTGAGTCCCTCAACCTAAAACCAAACTTCAATATAATCCCTCCTATCAATTCCCGATCAATGTTGACTAGAAAATAGGTCAATGTGAGCAACACGTGACCTGTTTTAAAGGTAAAAATATCATTTCAAATATCTTAATTCCAATTTAGTCCCTTACTTTTTCACATCTGTTGATTTGGTCTCTTAACATTTAATTAATTTCCAATTTGGTCCCACGGGTTTACATTTGGGGTCGCATTTGCGACGAGAACAACATTCTTTTTCAACAACTTGGTCCATTTGTCTCTTTGCGTCCGTCGCCTCTCACTCTCCTTCATCAACTCACAAGTCGTTATTCTCTGTTTTAAAGTCGACGAAATCTCTCCTAACTATCAACACCTCCAATTTCTCCCCGATATTAATGCTTGAGTCTTCATATATTCATATAGTCAATTAACGGAGTAGTGTACATGTATATATATCACAAATTGTTTTCCGTTTAAAATTGATCGGAAATTGATTAGAGGGACTATATTGAAACTTAGTTTTAAGTCGAGAGACTCAATCAACGCAATTCGGAGATGAAGAACTACAGTGATTCTAAGTTAGAAATTGAGGGACCAAAAGTGCTATTACCCCATATTTTACTTGGTCTATTAGTATTGTCTAGGAAGAATCAAATTGGTCCATTATATTTTCTTCCATTAGCATATGGAAAATAAAATAATCAAATTGGGCAGAAAAAGTCCTTGTGAGGCTACAAGTCTATACGCCGTTCAACCCCCGAAATTAGAAAAGAAAACCATGAATTAGACAATTATAATTTTATAAGAGCCTAGAATGATGATTATAGTGCAATTGATAGTGAGTATATCATATACTATGGTAAACATGTATTATGAAAATTCAATAAGATGAATTTATTGCATTAATTTCTTACCAAAGTTTAAAAAGAAAATTGATTAAAAAGTAATAACTACGATTTTATATTAATCATTACTCTATAAATTAAGTGATAAAAGAACTTTTTTGTTAATAATCTTCCAATTTAATATATAGCGATAAAAATTGTACTTCACTTGCCCCAAAAAAATGTCTTTCTTCGAATTATTTTTTTTAAATATTGTATTCTCCCCTAAAACTACCCTTTACTTATCGAAAACTGCAGAAAAGTTTGATTATCCTAAGCTGCTGTAACACGTATATCATTTATGAAATTCCATTCAAAAACAAACAAAATTCGTTATAGTTACGTAATTAACTTCTTAAAGAAATCAATTTGAAAATGTTATATTATGTTTCAAATAAAAGAAAATTGTGTAGAAGAGTGTGACGCACGATTAAACTAAAACATTTGGTTTGTTATACATTTATTTTCCTAGTTAAGACACGATTAAACTAAAAAATTTGGTTTGTTATACATTATTTTCCTATAGGCTATAGCCCATGGATGAATCATCAATGTATAAGAAAGAAAGAAAGGGGACCCCATCCATTCCTACCACCACTCAATTCAAAATTATCCAAGATATATTTCGAGTTCACTTGTTAGGTACTTTCTATGTGAAAATCAGAAACCAGGCTTCAATGACTTAAGAGATATGAAAACAAGAAATTGTCAATCAATCATGAATTATGATTTCTTTCTATCAATTTGTGGTGTATATCTTTACATATGGTTGGATCTAAAAGTAGATAAAAGAACATAAAAAATTCTATATTGTCTTTGTGTCTTGACATATTTTTATGCCCTACCGCACCAAATGTTTCTCACAATTATTTACTCAAGAACTGGATCAATCACTAATGTGATCAAGGTCAAACTTCTTATTTTGTATAATCTCTTAAGAATTATTTTCTCTAATTCTTTCTGAAAATTCTAACCGCTTTCTCCTACTTCCTCCCTCATCCTTGGTAACAACTTGCTAAATCAGTCAGTCCCTCGACACTATTGACTTCATCGCGCATTAGTCTAGTTAGAGCATCCTTCTTCAAATGTTATATCCCCATATAGATCAGACAAGACCAGGACAACAATACATTCATACGTTGGGTTCCTATCCACCCACACTGCCACCCTTCGCCACCACCATTAGTTCAATATCCCCATTTGCGCAGTTACCAAAATCGCCATCCGGCCCTCTTACCTAGCTGCACCAAGGACTTGTAAATCGTTGTGTGATATTTGATGATCTTACCATTTCACTTATGATGTCACATTCATACTCACACACTAACTTGAGTTCTAACACACTTGCTTGAATTCTATCAAAGTGATAATAGAACTGAAACCTGTACTTATCACATCTTTGCTCTCCGTCTCCTAAATGGCAGCATGCGGGTCACTTTTGGTTTAACTAGTAACATATATATAGTCGAGTGATATTAGAAATCAATGGAGGTTTCAAAAAGTTTAGAACTTTAAATCTCGATATAATTATAATCAACCGCATATGAGAGAATACATAAAATTAAGCTTTGAAGTTTCGGGACCTCCCAAGAATGACTCATGTAATTCCAAATAAACTTCCTTTCATAATTCAAAGTAGGATTATTTAAAGGTTCTAAAGCTCTGGCTGTATTGTCTATGTAGTGAAAAACACAACATACACGAACAGCAGTATATGCCTAGACTTTTTTCTGATAATTATAGGCCTAGACTCATAGTCCTCATAACCTAATAAGAATCCCTCATGATTCTAATATTTTATATACACACCACACACACACATATATATATATGTATATATATATATATATATATTCTCTGAATTAATTAGTTGTTATGATCCTGTCAAAAGTGTCAAAACACCCTTAATCAGGAAAAATTTATGATGGACATTGCTCTCGGTCCTATCCACCACAAATTTACAGTGTGAGGTGATTTTCATCCCACCCACCTTGTAAAAACCACTCCACCACTTGTAAATATTTGTGGATAGTGACCGGGAACAATGCTCTCGGTCCCCATAGAATTATCCCTTGATCATCAATCTTTTTTGATTACCCCCTTTATAGTCAAAATTCTACTTCTATAACTCACCCCCCCACCTCATCATGTAATTTCCGAAACTGGTACACTTTTGTTGTCCTCCAGGAATACTAAACATAATAAAAAATGCATCTCATGCAGACATGTACCAAAACCATTTACCCATTTCAACGGTGGGAATGAATTAATTTCAATAATTTTACAACTGGTTAAGGAAATTCACCATTTCAAACACTTCAAAACATGAGAAATTTACTCGAATCCATATATAAGCAAGATCATAACTAGAGATGGAGATACATCATACAAGGTTGCAGCAGAACAAACCTCATCATTGCAACTTCAGGATTCGACATTAATAAATCGTCGCACAGATGTCATGAACAAGAAAGATAAACACTCAACAGCTGCACAGATGAGAAATGATCAAAATGGTTTTCCCATAGTTCTGCGTGGCTGCTCCCAGGGCCCCAGAAGGCCTACAACAAACCAATATTAAAGAAGATTTAGTTATATTAATTGCTCATCATGGACACACAACGATGGAAGCTCAAATACAAGAAAACCAGGCGACAAGCACAGAAATAACAATACTTCATGTTTCATGCATCAACATAGTTAACATGAAATAATATCTAAGCTATGTGCAAATCTATTGGGCGAACAAGAATTACATACCAAGAGCTATCGAGAACAACTATTATATCATAAATTGCATTATTACTCGCCCATGTAAATCAAAACATTCCCACTTCTCACAATGGTCATATTCAAAGTAGCGATATTATTCTTTCTTTCTCCGTTTCAGACGAAAACCAGCTTTCAAGTAGCAATAGGCAAATATTAACAAGGATGCAAAACAATAGTAGGAATATTTAGTTCTAATGTTCAGGAACGGAATTGAAAAGAAAGAAATCTGGATAGGCAGTCTACTCCTTGACTGACACTAGCCATATGCTGATCAGGGAGAATCTATGTTGGAGGTAAACAAAATTCTTTTGTGGGAGAATGTCTCTTCAAGTAACTTCTGTTAAAATCTTACCCACAGCGAAAAATCAATCTTTGAATTAATAGACGACCCTAAATAAAAGTGTTACACATAATCGCATGGTAATCATCAATAAAGAAATGCAACATAGAAGACAAAAGAAATTACAAACAAATCGTTGCAACTAAAGCATAGGGACATACTTATTGGTATTTCTCCCAGGGCCATATAATTGAGTCGTCATCACCAAGAATTTCCTGCAACAAATACAGAATAATTAACAATCATCTGCAGTAATTATAATCGAAAAATAATGTTCGTTAGTCCAACTGAACGAGAGAACAAAGAAAGGCAATGACTAATTCTAGGTAGCAATTGTCCAAATATTTGTGATAATTAAAAGACATGACTATTATTAACGCATCAAGTGTTCTTCCTTCAGAGATAACTGAGATAATAAAGAGATTATGTAGAAAGAGTCGTCATCAGTTTAGTTACCTCTTCATTAGGAAACCCATATGATTGTGCAAAGAATTTAAGTTTGTAGACAGAATAACAGTTTGGGCTGTCATTTCCAAGAAGTTCTGATATCAAAGTCCATAACCATCCTGAACGTCGGGAATCTCATTAGCATTATGTACATTATTAGGAAAGCCATCCAGGTCAGTAATACATTATCCCCTGTATAGCCGAGATACATATATTTAGAAGATACGTAAACGATACACGCATATAAAATGTGATGCAGATACAACAAGAAAAATAAATCAGAACAAAAAACAGTCAAAAACATAATCATGGAAGTTTTGCAACTGTATGCACAAGTACGTATAAGTATCAAAATAAATTAACCTTCTCTCAGTATTACTGAAGGTCTTGTCCTCTTGAGCATCGTCTTCCAAATCGATAATCTCAATATTGTTATTATTAACCCCATCTTACCATTTTTATTAGGCAGATTGTTACTAATGGACAAATCAACATCTATAGGTGTTGTTACTTTCCCAGTTTGAGTAACAGATGGGTAAATGTGCATTGGATCACCATCATGATTCTCGCTGACAAGATTCAGGTCCCAACTCTTAAAGGAACCCGGAAACAGCTGCTTCTCTTCCATGAACCCACACGAGTCAGCATTACCTTTGGCAAATAGTGAAATATTCAAACTCCTCTGATCAGAAGATAGATTCTCATGAGCAATTTGTGAAGTTCTTGGCTCCTGTGACATTGGCGGATTTTCTATTAAGCTAGAAAGAGGCGGGCTGCCATCCGATTGCGGGACCCATTCTCTAAGCTTTTAAAATCCTCTCTGCCATCAATGTCATGATCAAGCGTTCGTTTTCCACTTCTCTCCATAAACATGGAGTTGGAACGTCCAATTCCTGAAAGGCCCTCATCGTGTTCTTGCTCTTTATATCCAAATCTTTCAGGAAAAGACCGAGACCTCAAGCACTGTCCTGGCCTGCTTTGTTCGAAATAAGTTCTTCTCCAGGAAGGAGAATCCAGATCTTAAGATGGAAGACTTTTAAGTCATGAACTTGAGAGGTGAAGCAGGACCAGCTCGAATTTCATAGCAGCAGTCTATAAACTGAACTCCAGAACCTTCAAAAAATTATATCTCGGGAATTATTATTATCTGCGTTCATGGGAAATCCTGTACCTTTGACCATTATTTGTCAACATGAACGAGCTTTAGTGGGCACATTTACAAATTTGCAGTGATTAATACATCAAAATGGGCCTCGCCACCCAAAGGACCGCCCTTGGAGAAGCTGTCACCTCCTTATGTCACAAGGCTTTGTTCCAAATCATTTTCAATTTTTGCTTCTTTAACTACCACAGCTCATCATAAGTTATAAACATCATAGATTTTTGGGAGGGTCCGATCTGCAGCACCACTAAAAGTCGGATTAGATCTGCACTCCATAATTAGATTTGCTCCATTCCAGACTTCTAATGAGCTTCACCAGAAACTGTTGATTATTTCACCACGAGCTGATTCTGTATCTCGCCGTTTCACTTTCTGAGCCGGTTTAGTCCTAAACTATCTACAATCTATGAGGACACCTGGCACTATCATTAATGTTGGACACTGTCTTTTACAAGTCTGAATTAGAAACCTCCATCGTAAGACTCTCTTCCGATGAGTTTTTCACCTCCGTGTTCCATACTGATCTTTGTCTTCCCACTAAGAAATGTACCTTTGCCTCTTATCTTTCCATTGGTATAAGAAGTGTGTAATTTGGCATGGGTAGAAATCTATTCCATAAACTCTAGCACTGCGCAGACAGTTTGTATCTTTATGCATGATTTACCTTCAATCCTTGTTCTTTTCCTCAATCATATGTTTATCTAGAAATATGAGAAACATGGATCAAAGCATCAAATGTGATCAAATTATCAAGGAAACATCAAAACCAAGTCGATAAACGGAAACTAGTGTAAAAATAACAATATCAACTACCCCAACTTAGCTTTGATCGTCCTCGATCAAATACAATCAAGCACACACCTGAAAATTGAAATTTTCATTGCCAATTCATACACACAACAGCAAGCATTATATCTTCAAAATTGATTATGAAAAACTACACGATGCTTTTGAACATTCAACATTTGAAAACCTCACAAAATCTATTTCCATCCCTGAATCATGAACTCCCACGCCCATGTTCATGTCAAGAGCACACTTTAGACAAGATTATGCAAATCAATTGGAAAGTAAAGACATTGAAACAATTCAACATTCATTAACCCATCGATGTGTATAAAGTGCAAAAGTCACAATCAAAAGGTCTTTCCGTTTTTAACGTAAGGCTAGGTGATGGCTAGGACCGGAAGATAGGATAAAGTGACTAAGTCAGAGAGCCTACAACTCAAAATCATCAATCTAAAATCGCAAATAGACTACAAAAACTTTCACAACTTATCACTTATCCCTTTTTTCACTCTCTTTGGCATTTCAACTTACAACCCCCAAACTTGTTTCTTTTCATATCGGGTTGTACACAGAATTCCAAGCCAAATGATCCAATTGAGTGCTAAGATTCAAGCTTAGTCGAGAGCACATTATTTTTTTCCATATATATCTCTCTCTCGACTATTTAGCCCATTGCTTAAGTTTTCATTTCATCCCCTTTTTACATAATACTCAAACCTCAATATCCCAACATAGCCAAAACATCACTATCTACTCATGTACATCAAATCAAAACAAGGTGACTACCCATATTCAAGTTAAATGATATGAAGTTCTAAACTCTCTTGATTGGGTGCAAGACATTGTTTTTCTTTTAGGCTAGAAGGTAGTTGTCTTGGCATATGAAATACAAGACGAATGGTGGTTTCTAGTGTGCTTAGCACACTCCATTCTTATCAATACGGCTCAAATCAGGTCTAGAGATTATGCAATATAGAGAAGGCCAAAATGTAAGGCTAACAACAATGAAAGATGGCCTAATCATTTTATGACTTTACACATTAATACACATTTCTAGTCAACAAAATTGAAAGTCCAACGTTTTAAATCCTCAAAAAAAAATTGCATAAGCATGACTAAAAAGGCTTTCAAGTCACAACATATACATGTTGACCATAGATAAGGAACTTTGACTTTGAGAGAGTAGAGATATTCAAACGCATTATGCTCTCATGCAAGGGTGCACCAATTCATGAATTCTATATTCAACAAGGTTTTTATCCCCAAACTTAAATTAACATTGTCCGCAATGTTCATGAAATAAATGCAAGGTAAGAGGGATAATGATACAACCTGAAATGGAGAGAAATGGAGGGAGCACGGTGGTGGGCTCATATCCCAGGATCAAACCGTGAGCAAAACCTGAAAGAAATAGTTCTCTAGGAAATCACATCAACAATAAGACAGAAGAGAAAGCAAGCTAAACAAAAGGAAAAGAAAATAAAATAAAATAAAATAAAAATAACGAAGCTTGGGTTGCCTCCCAAGAAGCGCTTGTTTAAGTCATTAGCTTGACGCTTTTTTTATTTTTCTTCTTCACCCATACCAGTGGTACCCTTAGTAAACATTGATCGAGGCCTTGTTTAAACTTCACAGTCTTCTTATCTTTTGTAGCCATTTCTCTCAAGGACTCGCCTACAGGTACGACTTGGTAAACATGATGAATGGTAGAAAAGTGTTTTGTTTCATTAGACAAGTCAAATTTCACCTCTTCTTCTCCAACTTTGAAAGTTAATTTACCATGCTTAACATCAATAATTGCTCCAGCTGTGGCTAAGAAGGTCGTCCCAAAATAATGGGACCTCAGCATCGTTGGCTATGTCCAGTATTATGAAATCGACTGGAATGATAAGATTTTTCACCTTGACCAAAATGTTCTCTAAGATGTCTACAGGGTGCTTGACCGAGCGATCCGCCAATTGCAAGGAGATTGTAGTTGGTTTTAAGTTCGTGAATCCGAGCTCCCTACACACAGATAAGGGCATGAGTGAAACACTAGCACCTAAATCACATAAAGATTTTGAAAATTCAATGACCAATAGTGCAAGGTATAGAGAAACTCCCTAGATCTCTTAGTTTTGGCGGAAGCATGTTTTGTAGAATTGTTGCACATTCCACCGTAGTAGGCATCGTATCATGCTCTTCCACCTTTCTTTCTTGGAGATGATTTCTTTAAGAATTTAGCATAGTTGGGCATTTGTGATAAACATCTACAAGAGGAATATCAATACGCAATTGTTTAAAAATATCAAGAAACTTAGCAAATTGCTTATCTAACTTCCCTTTTGTAATGCAAGTGGAAAAGGGGCCTTGGTTTGGGTACGGAGGGTTCGGGTGAAGAATTTCCTGAAATAGGGGAGAACGTCGCGGTGTTGAGAGGGTGAACGCCACGGTGTTTCACTCTAGTAGGTGCAATGGCACGGTGTTCCTTGGGAAACGCTGAGGCATTTGTTCCGGAGTCGGATGCTGCCTCGTTTTTGTCCGAACGGTGTGGTGTATCATCCTTTTTACCTCACAAGTCTGAATCAATGAAGTTCTTTCCATTTTGAAGAGTTATCGCATGAACTTGTTCCCTTGGATTTTTCTCGGTGTCACTTGGTAAAGTTCCTTGAGTTCGTCCTGAAAGCATGTTGGCAATTTGCCCAATTTGAGTTTCTAAGTTCTTTAGTGCGACTTCTTGATTTTTTAAGCTCACTTCTTGTCTCTTGGACATCATTTCTTGAAATTGAAACTTTTGTGTCGCCTCCGTCATGAACGTTTGCCACACATCTTCCATATTATTCTTTTTCTCAGTTTGTTGTGGTTGTTGGAACCCCCCTTGCCTTTGAAATGGAGGTTGCTGAAAAACGGGTGGTGGTGGTTTCGCCATATTCATATTTTGATTCCACGAGAAATTTGGATGATTCCTCCATCCCGGATTGAAAGAGTTCGAGTAGGGATTGTTTTGTTGATGACTTGAATTTTCCATGAAGTTAACACTTTCAACTGAGTTCGGTGCCACACATAAATTTCTTTGTAGGCATTCAAAGTTCGTGTGGTCACCTCCACAATTTTCACAATCGGCCCGGACATGATTCACCGCACCTCGCATGAGTCCTAAAGCATCTAACCTTTTGTTTAGGGGCTCCAATTGAACGGCTACTGTGGAGCTATTCCCAATTTCATACAATCCGGCGGGCTTCTTGGGCAACGTGATTTCTTCGGTTGGCCATTGATAGTTGTTCTCGGCCATGAGCTCAATTAATACCCAAGCTTCCTCAGGTGATTTGTTCATGATAGTAACTCCCGCGGCGGCATCTAGATTCGTACGGAGACTCGATCCCAAACCCAAATAGAAAGTTTGAACAAGTGTGGGCACGGCTAACCCATGGTGTGGGCATTTCCTCAAAAGTTCCTTAAAACGCTCCCATGCCTCATAAAGTGATTCTCCCTCATATTGACGAAAGCTGGTGATTTCATTTTTCATTGCGGCCGTCTTACCCTGGAAAATACTTAGACAAAATTTATCCACCATTTGTTCCCAAGTACGGATAGAGGCGGTTGGCAAGAGTTTGAACCATTGTTTAGCTTTATCTTTGAGAGAGAATGGGAATACCGTAAACGTATGGCATCGTTGGTGACCCCGTTGTTCTTGAAAGTGTGGATAATCTCCATGAATGTTGCTATATGAGCGTGTGGATCATCATGGAGTAAACCGGAGAATTGAACCTGGTTTCCTATCATTTGGATATACCCCGGAAGGATTTGAAAAGTGTTAGCCTCTACCGGTGGTAGACATTAGCCCCGGCAGCTCCTTGAATGTTTGGCATCATATAATCCCTCAACGGGCGTTCTGGAGGCGCCTCTGGTTGGTTTTGATGGACTCGAAGATTTGCAAGTTCCCGACGAACTGCTTCTTCTAAGATAGCAGGATCTATGTGAATAGGAGGAGGATTCAGATTTGGATCCATTGTGGTTTGATGTTGTTGAGTCTCTCTTTGTAGTCTTACCCCTCGAGTAAATGTTCATTCAATTTCAGGGTCAAACTCCGCTAGTTCCACTCGAGTACGGGTCATGCACTAACCGAGATAAAATCTTGCACAAAGAAAGACACACAAATTAAAAATAAAAGAAGTGATTGAAGCTCAGAAAGAATAAGGGAATCTCAATATTAGATAAAAATAGTTATCCCCGGCAACGGCGCCAAAAACTTGACACGACAAAATCTTAGCAAGAGAACTAGGTCGCGTAAGTAGTAAAGTGGATTTCTAAGTCCGGGGTTATCGTATCCGCAGGGACAACTATAATCTAAGTACCGAGACTACTATATTACTCAATTCTAAGTTAAATCGGTCGACAAAAGGTTTGATTTAAACTAATTTAACTAAGTTAAGCACTAAAATGAGATATAACCAAATAAGTGGAAGAAACGATAGAAGAGAAGCGAGGAAGGCCATGGTTCAACCATTTATGTATTTCGATTGTGATTAAGGTTCTATTGGATTATTAGATGGATTTAGCCAAGGCGAAATTCCCTAACATACGTACTACCCAATCTCTTGGCATAGCACCCCTACCTTAGTTAACGATTTCCTATATATCTCTATATGAAAACCCGTCTTAACAAAGATGCATTTAAGGTCTAGGAATTCCCCACGTGAATGGAAAGCCACCTAAAGAAACCGAGTCTATCTCTAGTCGGTTTAACTATAGGGTATTCAATGTTTATATCTTCCCTAGGTTATTATCTCTCGATCTCTAACCTAGGCATTTCATCAACACGTGGTGATCAAGCAAATGTAGCATTGAGATCAATATTGAATACATAGCTAAAACCAAAATTAATCCAATAAAAACCAACAAATCAACAATCAAAATAACATAAATGGCCTATCCATGGCCTCAATCAAACAAGTTTAGCTCATATTCATGTCAAAAGTACAAATATAAATCATACAAGTCATAAGAGGTTTGAACAAATTCAAGAAATAAATATGTAAAAACTCCCTAATTCTTGTAGAGATGTGGATTCCTTGTTGAATTCTCCATGTTTTGAACTTTAATCTTCTCTTCTAACACTACAAGAAAACAGGGCTTCAGCCACGGAAAATCTGAGACAGAACAAAATCCGTGGCAAATCAGAGACGGATTCAGCCACGGAAATAGATTCCGTCACAAATCAGAGACGGATTACCGACGGATTTTCAAATCCGTCTCAATTTCTTAAATAAATTCTTGATGAGGGAAGTTAGTGCTAATCAGAGACGGCTTCAGCGACGGATTTAGAGATGGAAATAAATCCATCTCTAAATCCGTCGCTAATTTGATTACGTAATTTTTCCTATTTTAGAGACGGATTTTTTCCGTCTTAGTTTTCAAATTTAAGACGGATTTAGAGACGGAAATAAAAATTTGATTTCCGTGGCAATCAAAGACGGAATCAGCAACGGATCTGAGATGGAAAAAATAGAATTGAAAAAAAAATGGAATGATAAAATATTTATGTGTTTAAGAGCTTGAACCTACGACCATCCAGTTGAATTAATATTGTTATTTAATACCATTGGGCTACAAGGTAATTTGTTTGCAAATGCTTGTTTGTAATACATAAGTCTTATTTGTTTAATTGAAAAAATTACTTATTTGCTTAATTTAAAAACTAAATGGATTGATCCAAACTCCAAGAATCGAACATGTGACCTCCAATTTCATATAAGGAACTGAGTACCACTAGAGCACATGATAACATATATCCTAATGTAAATGTAGAATTAAATACTTCTTATTTTATTTTATTGAAAAACTAACAAAAATACTTTACAACACTATGAATCGAACTTATGACCTCCACTTATCCATAAGGCACCACTTACCACTAGACTACAAGGTAGTTTCTTCACTAATGCTTGTGTGTGATACATAACCATATTTGTTTAATTAAAAAATTACTTATTTGCTTAATTAAAAAACTAAAAAAAATAATTCAAACTCCAAGGATCGAACCTGTGACCTCCAATTATGTATAAGAAACCGAGTACCATTGAAGCAAATAATAACATATGCACTAATGTAGGTGTAATATTAAGTATTTGTTATTTTATTTCATTAAAAAAAATAAAAAAAGTCCATTTCAAGAAGGTGATTCGAACCTATGATCTAGGCCTAAGTATAAGGCTGCTACACCACTGGACCACCTGTTAATGTACTTACCAAAGTTGGTGTAAGTTTACATACAACTTGTTTTTTCATTAAAAAACTAAAAAGTTCCATTGTAACAACTCCAAGAGTCGAACCCTGGACCTCTTTTATCACTTTCGATCTAATAACCATTGCACCACTGGTGCCTTAGATGACTATATTTTGGAAATTAATATATATATACAAATATTAACAAATTCTATATATAAAACAAATCAGCCCTAAATTTCATTTCTGCTTCTCGCCTCAATTGCTGCTTGCGTCAATTGCTGCGCCTGCCCTCAATTTTTTATGTACTGTCCCCTCCCAGATTGTATTAATTCGTGGGCCTTCAAATACTAAACAAGGTCATAGAAGTAATTGATGTGTGCTTTGAGCAAAACTTTGTCCAATAAATAATATTCGTAGTTTGGGTTAACAAGTTTAGTACATGTATTTTACGTATCCCAGTATTAAACTTGACGAATAATACTCTAATTTTGGCAACCAAAAAAAAAATTAATTTAAAACCTGAAAATTATAATTAATTTTTATAAGTACTAATTGAGTATTACAATTAAAAACCTAGGAATGTGGATAATTTATCAAAATATTAATTATAGTCAATTAGAGACTCAAATAAACTATTATTTTATTAAATAAAAGCGAGTACAAGCAATAAATCTATCATTAAATAATGTCTAATATATATCTATATATATATGGAAGACAAGACATTTCTGGTTTTACTCAGCAGACATTTTTTACTCAGCCGTCGTGTCCTTTAATGTCAAGAGTCGTGTGACTGTGCTCACTTTAATGTCAAGAGACTTCGTTTCCTTTAATGTCAAGAGTCCTGTGTTTTTTTAACTTTAAAAAGATATATCTATCATTAAATAATGTCTAATAATTAAAGTTAGTATAACTAAAGTTAGTGAGGATCAGAGTATAGTTAAGGTTAATTAAAGTTAGTGAGGATCAAAAGACATGTGACTGTGCTCGCTTTAATGTCAAGAGACATTATTTACTCAGCCGTCGTGTCCTTTAATGTGCTTATGTTTAATAATAATTCTTTGTACCCTAAAGTTGTTTTCTTATCTCGATGAAAGATCTTGGGCAGATCTTGAAATTTCATATCCTCGATAAAGGTTAATTAAAGTTGTCAATTGGGTTCATCGTTTCATTGCATTGTTTTTCTCTTTTTTCACTATTTTTTTACCTAATAAGTTAAGGTTAATTAAAGTTAAAGGTAAAGGTTAATTAAAGTTAACCTTTACCTTTAACTACAAAAGCTCAAAATATATTTATATCTTTTATCAAAGAGTCAAGATAAAAAAGGGATATATTATTTGGGACTTGGCAAATTTCACAAAAAATCTTCAAACCAACTCTGCCAAGCACCGACCAGATCCGCCTCTGCTGCTCAAGCTCCGCCATGGAACGAGGTAGAATTTCTAATAATGGACTTAGTTTCCTTTGTGAGGATATAATATTTCATGTTTATGGGAAGGTTATCAAGGGATGTATGCATTGTGGAGGCAGCCCGGTTGGGTCTTTTATCAAAATATTTTCAACATTGTTGGTATTCCATCCCTACTCTTTTATTCGATATTAACCGTTTCAAACAAAGGGGTTATCATAGTTTAGATTTTATTCATTTTGTTAATCGCACTATACTTGAACATAATGAAAGTGTGGTTGAAACCTTGAGCTTTGAGTTACCAATGGAGGCCGAGGCATTGCATTGGATAAGGCAAGAATGGGTGGCGTTTGGAATAGACCATTCTGTGCGTATACTGAAATTAGTCGGCCGGTTGTCCACTTCACTCCCTAACGGCCTGTTTTTGTCACATACTCTTGTTCAGTTAAAATTATATCTACCGAACTACATTGTTATGTGGGAAGATGGATATAATTTACGAAATTTAAAAAGACTCATATTGAAGCACATCGTGCTGTATGATAACACATTTTCTTCCCGCCTTGGAAAATGGTGTCCCGAGTTGAATGATTTGCAGTTATTCAACTGTGATTTTAGAGGACTAACAGAATTTGAGGCATATTTGCCTTCTGTAAAAATATTCAAGATGGCATTCAATCGGGCCCAAGGAAATGTGAATATAAAAGTACACTTCCCCAATGCAGATGTCCTTATTATTTTATTGAAACAAGACGAACAGGGTCCGGGGCATTTACAAGTATTGGGGTCGTTACCTCATTCTTTACAGTGGATAGTACACCGTCATCGAAACTACATCGGATCAACTTGCTCGACATACCGACTACTTCGAGAGGTTGTAAAAATGACGAAAGAATTGCTGTCCAGCGAACGAGCACGTGTCCCGGTTGATTTTGTTAGGGTATATCTATCTATCATTGTTTGAATAAGTGCAAATGCTTTTAAGAAGTTGTTTTGATTTTTTTTTTGAATTGTTTGTTTAGAGGTTGGCGCATGTGGAGTCTCTACATCACATTATGGCGAGGTACTTTTTTGTTAATATGCACCGCCTAGAGATCAGGTGTTCGAAGCTGCTTGACAATCTTGCAGTCACATTGGTGCTCATCAGTAGATGTACAAGCTTGAATGAGCTTAAAGTCGATTTGGTGGTAATATTTTAAGTTTTATGGTTTGTCGCTTATTAGTTATTACATGGTTTATTAAGCACGTTCTTTGTTTGGGTTTCTAAAATAAAATTGTAATTGACTTAACATGTGTAGGGTGCACCATGGAAAAACGCGGGCATTAGTGTATCCAACTACGTAAAGGACTGGAAGTTGCAAGCAATGGGATTGGAGGCATTGAATGAGGTCACGATCTTCAACTTCTCGGGTTCAGATTGCGAGCTAAGCTACATTCTGTACGTGTTGTCGCAAGCAACTGAGTTGGGTACACTAAATATCTACTGTGTTAGTCAATTTTTTGATGATCCAATTGGTGTGTATAAGAGGGCATCAATTAGAGCGTATGAAGCTACCGCGTCAAACAATGTGCAAATTCGTTTCATAAAAGGGGCTTACCCTAGAATAAGAGGAGAATGAAAATTGAACTTTAGACAAATTAAAATGGGTAACTAACAATGTTATGGAGTTGATTTTTGAATCTTGTGGTTTGGATGATATGTTCTAAATATTACTATTTAATGCTTAGATTTAATATTAGCCCTAGAATATAAGTTGATGTAAACAATACTTGATTTTCTTAAAGTTATATGATATATATATATATATATATATATATATATATATATATATATAAAGTCTCTACTATATAGGTGATTATGAAATCTACGAAGTAGAGATATCAATATACATGTTTATGTGTGACAATGGTCTCTATGCATTATGATGAGGCCATAGAATTGTTTGAAGTGGTTTATATGAATGAAGAAGTTTATTCTTGATATTCCATTATTAATTATGATCTTATCTAATGAGTTGTGATGTAAACTAAAAAACAAGCATAGTATATATATATATATATATATATATATATATATATATATAAATCTACGAAGTAGAGATATCAATATACATGTTTATGTGTGACAATGGTCTCTATGCATTATGATGAGGCCATAGAATTGTTTGAAGTGGTTTATATGAATGAAGAAGTTTGTTCTTGATATTCCATTATTAATTATGATCTTAACTAATGAGTTGTGATGTAAACTAAAAAACAAGCATAGAGCAGACATTAGATATTGATTTGTTTTAGAAGAATAATTAGTGACCCAAATATATATATTTATATATATATATATATATAAATGGTTTTAATAATATAATTTGTGTGTTAGAAGATAAATTATACTAAAAAAACAAAATCATTCATTGAGACTCGATCCTGAGTCTCCCCAAGTAATAGGCTGTGCTGCTGCCACTACACTACAATTAAGTTTATGTCAAAGTTGACCTTGTATTTATTATATACAGTGTCTAAGAGTAGGCGGGAACATTGAATAAAAATGAAAATTTTAGCTCCATTAAAACTTGTCAAAACCAAAATCTCAGACTTTCAGACGAGAAGTAAAACTTGCATCTCCATTGAAAGAGAAAATCACCGCCGCCACACCCATTGCCGCCGTCGCATCTGTCGTCGCTATCGCACCGCCGGGAGAAATTTAAGGTTGTATTTATTAAGGTTGTATTCATTTTTAATGTCCCAAACCCCTTTCTTCTTAATCCAAATCCCTAAATTAACCCAAATCCCTTTTTATGGTTTTTGGTAACAACCACCGGCGACCATCCCGCAGCAGGTACATATCTTGAGCTTGATAAACTCATCATTTGAAACTTGCAATGGGGCTAACTCAACTATTAGCTCATCCTTGGTTTGACTGTAGCACTTCCTGGAGCATAAGATCCCTATTGCTTGAGCATTCTTCTTTTTGTCATACTTTTTTTAATTTTCAGTTATTAACAAGTTTTGCAGGCACCTATCCACGATCTTGTTTCTTCTGATAAGTGATGTATTCCACTTTGATTATAGAAACTGAAAAAAAACTCAAGAGTTGGGAATGTGGGTTTTTTCAATTATTAATAATGGACAATCATATATATTAATCATAATTCCTAACATTACAGTAACATATATATATATAACAGTAAAACTGCATTGTTCTAGAGTTCTCCTGATTATGTGGGATATACGCGTGGATAGTCCTATGTATCTAGTTTCATGGGAATAAAACGGTTCATGAATCCAAACTTTCTACAATGAGTTATGAATTTTCTCGTGAAGACGCGCACAGCTGTCTGCACAGCCGACTGATTTTTAGCTAATTTTGAATACAAACCTGCTTTGTTCTAGAGTTTTCCTGATTATGTGAGATATACGCGTGGATAGACCTATGTATCTAGTTTCATGGAAATAAAACGATTCATGAATCCAAGCTTTCCACAATGAGTTATGATTTTTCTCGTGAAGACGCGCACAGCTGTCTGCACAGCCGATAGATTTTTAGCTAATTTTGAATACAAACCTGCTTTGTTATAGAGTTCTCATGACTATGTGGGATATACGAGTGGATAGGCCTATGTGTCTAGTTTCATAGGAATAAAACGGTTCATGAATCCGATCTTTCGACAATGAGTTATGAATTTTCTCGTGAAGACGCGCACAGCTGTCTGCACAGCCAACAGATTTTTAGCTAATTTTGAATACAAACCTGCTTTGTTCTAGAGTTCTCCTAATTATGTGGGATATATGCGTGGATAAACCTATGTGTCTAGTTTGATGAAAATAAAACGATTCATGAATCTGAGCTTTCTACAATAAGTTATGAATTTTCTCGTGAAGACGCGCACAGCTGCCTATACAGCCGATAGATTTTTACCTAATTTTGAATACAAACCTGCTTTGTTCTAAACTTCTCCTGATTATGTGGGATATACGTGTGGATTGACCTATGTGTCTAGTTTCATGGGAATAAATAAAACGGTTCATGAATCCGAGCTTTCTCCAATGAGTTATGAATTTTCTCATGAAAACGCGCACAACTAAGTTATAAAGTGACACAATTTGAGAGGTATTAAATTTAATTCATCGTCTCTTCTATTATGAGTACTAGTTATCTTTAGCTAGTCATTTTAAAATCTAACGAATTTGTAGGTTTCTATATCACTTGAAGAAAAAAGTTGGAAATCGTGCTCGCGTAGAGGCTTCTATAGTTGAAGCTTATATGATTGAGGAAATTTCGACGTTTTGCTCATCCTATTTTGAACCTCATGTACCATCGCGGTTGAATCAAGTTCCTCGAAATGACGATGGAGGGATGGATACGTATGGGAGTACATCGATCTGTGCACATCCAGACCGAGCACTTGGTCATCGAGTCACAGTTAGATATCTTGGTGATGATGAGATGAAAGCTGCACATAGATATGTCTTGATGAATTATGACAATATCGATCAATTTTTGAAGTGAGTCATTTAACTTGTTTATTATTATCATATTTTAATATGCCTGTAATAATTATATGTGATTATCTCAACTTTGTAGGAAATTTGATCAAGAAAAGATGCGCCAATTTCCAAGAATAACTGAGATGGAACTTGGTATATTACGTGATAGACACTTTTTCGAGTGGCTACTTGCTCATGTAAGTAGTGCATTAGTTACAATCACTAAGATATTAGTCAATTCAATTGGTATATATTTTAATTAATATCTAATCTCATTTTTAAATAGGTTCAGGATACTAATAATAAAGTGGATGATGCAATAAGGAGTTTAGCTCATGGTCCTAGTCGACGAATTTCATGCTATAAAGGCTACTTTGTGAATGGATTCAAATTTCACACTTTGGAGTATGGACGTTTTAAAGAAACTTCCAACTATGGTGTATGCGTGTTAGGAAGTTCATATAATGAACATGAAGTAGACTACTATGGATTGTTGGAAGAGATTCTAGAGTTGGAGTATTATGGATTGAGGGGTAGAATTGTATTGTTTAAGTGTCATTGGTATGATACTTCTGATAAAGGACTTAGAGTTCATAGATCAGGTCTTGTGGAAATTAATCATAAATTAAAATTGAACACAAATGACCCTTTTATACTAGCTTCCCAAGCTCAACAAGTGTACTTTACTGCATTTCCGGGCATGAAACGAGAGAGGCGTGACTGGTGGGGAGTATGTAAAGTAAACGCTACAGGTAAATTTGATATCCCATTAGTTGAAGAACAAGATGGGAGTACTATGCCAAACATGGAGATTGCTTTTCAAGAAGGAGAGACATCTGCTCCGCCACCTATTTTGGTAGAGATTGATGAGATAGCATTGTGCCAGATGCTATGACAGAAGAACTGGATTCTGATGAGATCAATGGTCTTCGACATGCCATGAACATTAATGAAGCAAATATGAGAAATGAAGAGTACCCCGAATGAGAAGAAGACGAGCAAGATCAAGAGGAATATGATTCTGATGATAGTGATGATGACATGGAGAGTGATGATTGAACTTTTCTAATATTGAAGTAAGTAACTCTTATTAGTAATCTTAATCATATAATTAGACACTTATATTCTATATTTAGCTATGTGCATAAATATGATTTTTTTAATTTGATAGAGGAAAAATGATTATTTCATCTTTTATTCTAGATGCATTGTGATAGAATTTTAGTTACCTTGAGTATTTTCATGAAACTTACTTTTTAGGGCATAATTAGAAGTAATATTTTCTTCTTCCTTTATCTTTTCAAAGTAAAACTAGCTTGCAACACTTTAACTTTGTATATTATATATTTATGTGGGTTGCAGGCACCAATATTTGTGCGAGGAAGTTGTATGCTTGGAGAATTTGTTTAAGGTATTTTACTTTAACATTGCTTATATAACAATTGTAATATTTTACCATGATTTCTAAATTCTTCTTATATAATAATTTAGTTCGTACTTGTCTTGTTTTATTTCTAAAAGACATCTGTTTAACTTTTATTATATAAAATATGTAAAGATGTTTTTTTTACTCACTTTAAATACTAATACTTGTCTCTTGTTTATATTTTAATTTTGAGATTATTTTTCTTTAGGGTGAGGAGTAAGATGCTAGCGAAACATACAACGTGGACGAGAGCGAGATCGTTGCATTTTAAATGAAGAGTTAGTGAGATTTATTAGTTGGATGAATGATTTAGTAGCATACATTTGTTAACACTTTGGTTTTTGATTGAATTATAAGATTTATTTGAGTGAAATAGTGAAAGATTTGCTTGTTTCATAGATTTTCAAATGTATGTTTGATTTTTGATATTCGGTGATGATTACATTATTTACGTTGATTGGAATTAATTTAGAATTTGATGTTAATTTGATTGTGTTGGGATTATTTGTAATGAATCAGGATTAATAAAATTAATAAATGGAACATGAAAAATACTGGGTATTTAGAGACGGATTTTGAGACAGAATTTTGACCAAATCAGAGACGGAATCAGCGACGGTTTTTGACACTGAAAAATTTAACTAAATCAGAGACGGATTGAGAGACGGACATCAGAGACGGAATTAGAGACGGAATCAGAGACGGCTTTAGAGACCATTTTATTGCATAAAAATGAATGAAATTAGAGACGGATTCAGAGACGGATTGAGACACGGACATCAGAGACGGAATTAGAGACGGCTTTAGAGACCATTTTATTGTATACAAATAAATGAAATTAGAGACGGATTCAGAGACAGAAATTAGAGACGGCTTTAGAGGCCATTTTATTGAATAAAAATGAATGAAATTAGAGACGGATTCAGAGACGGATCAGAGACGAATTTTAGAGACGGATTTCTTTTGAAAAGTCCACAAATTAGCCACAGAAAGAGAGACGGAATATCTAATCCGTCGCTAAAATCAACGACGGAAAATTGCCGTCGCAAATTAGCGACGCCACTTTCAGCTACAAGTGTGGCAACGGAAAATTTCCGTCGCTGATAAGTTTCAGAGACGGAAATGTGGGCTTCAGCGACGGATTTTTCCGTGGCTGAAGCCCTGTTTTCTTGTAGTGTAAGCTCTCCCTCTCTCTATTTTCGTGTGGTTGCTTATATCCAAGGTGAGTTAGGGTAAAAAAATGGCTAAAAGGGGTATTTATAGACCAACCCGCTGTCTCGAACGCCGCGGCGTTGGGTGTCGAACGCCGCGGCGTTCAACATTCTGCTCCTGAACGCCGCGGCGTTGGTGATGAACGCCGCGGTGTTCCCCTGCTGCTCCGGCCAGTTTTGGTAAACTTCGCATAAATTTCTCTACCGATGTCGGAATACACTGATTCAAGATGCTGTAGAATCCTAAAACAAATATCTACAACTATCAAGAAGACACTGGGGCCTAAATCAAATGTTAAAGATGACAAAATCGTCTTACAAGTCACTGAATGAGAAACCTCCATCGTAAGACGTCTCTTCCGATGACATTTTCACCTCCTTCCCTACATATCTGATCTTTGTCTTCAACATAAGAAATGTACCTTTGCCTCTTATCTTTCCATTGGTATAAGAAGTGTGTAATTTGGACATGGGTAGAGAAATCTATTCCATAAACTCTAGCACTGCGCAGACAGTTTGTATCTTTATGCATGATTTACCTTCAATCCTTGTTCTTTTCCTCCAAATCATATGTTATTCTAGAAAATATGAGAAAACATGGATCAAAGCATCAAATGTGATCAAATTATCAAGGAAACAATCAAAACCAAGTCGATAAACGGGGGGAAACTAGTGTAAAAATAACATATATCACATTCAATCTTCAATCCTCGCGATTCTTCAATCTTCTCCAATGGTTCAATTGTACCGTCTCTGTATCATCACGCAGGAATGAAATCTAGGAAATCTCCGACTCCATCTCCATAGGCGGCTAGCGAGAGAGAGAAGAAAGAAAGGTTTTTCTCTGTAATGTATTTTCTGGTGGAGGATTTCACGTTATGTGAATTGTTTTTCTTTCAACTGTCAACTATGTTCTCTGGCTTGTGTTGGAGGATTAAATAAATCCTCTAATTAAGCCCTTCAGTACACGCCCATATGGGCTATTGGACAATAATTGGGCTATGTTGACCCAGTAAACTTAGCTTAATTAATTTAATCAATTAACATTTAATCCAATTAAATATATATTGATTAAATCAATATTCTTATTAATTAATTAATTAACTAACTAATATTATAGTTTAAATATTTAATTAACCTAGTCAATTAAATATCCAAACTTATTAATTTAAATTCCATTGTTTAATTCAATTAAATATCGAACCTTGTCATTTACCTATGATTGCATAGGATACTTCTCGTTTACTTTCGAGACAGTGAATTCTTTCTTGACAATCACCTCACATGCTACTTGTCCATTGGAACGCAATTCGAGGTCAACCCCAACGGGTGAATTGGGCCTAACTACTCTAGTGATAGGATCCAACATCACAAGCACACTGTGACCGTAACTCCTCATGTCTAGGGCTCACGCATACCTTCATAATCAGTAATCCAATCATTGATAGTCACTGAGTAAAAACCCATGTGATCGGATTACTACGAGCCGTGTTCGAATACACTAATCCCATCAATGTATCTATAACACAAACTCCCACTATCCCATAGTGTTCGACTGACACTCATTTGTCAGAGCATGTATCATACAAGTTCATACGAATCTCAATGCCCAATTGAAATTCTCCGACTTACGAACCATGTAAGTGATCAAGTATCAAACTCTTCTAGTGTCCATCTCCTTAACTACTATAAGGAGTGCGAAGGTTTGCCTTGACACACATGGACTAGTTGCTCATTTAAGACTTATAGATGCCATCAAGAATTATACGAACAACATACTATTGCCTTTATATTAATTAGAGGTTGCACAATATAAACCCATGCCTTATATTCTAACTCCTCGTTGGCATCGAAAACATATTCCCAACATTCATATCGGAAGCAGATTCTCATAAAGTTTGTAAACTTAATAGATCCATTTATGGACTAAAACAAGCCTCTCATAGCTGGAATCTCCGGTTTGATGAAGAAACAAGGAGATATGGCTTTATCAAAAACGACAAACCGTGTGTCTACAAAATGGTCAGTGGGAGTAAGTTAACATTCCTGGTTCTATATGTAGATTATATACTACTTATAGGGAATGACATAGGCTTATTGACATCGATCAAGACGCTCTCAAGCACGTTCTCCATGAAAGACTTGGGAGAAACTACCTATATTCTGGGAATTCACATATATTGAGATGGAGCGAATGAAATGATACGACTCTCCCAAGCGCTCTACCTAGAGAAAGTCTTTAAGAAGTATGAAATGCATAATTCTAAGGGGGCGCTTTTGCCCATGAGACATGGTATCCATATTTCCAAATCTATAAGTCCTAAGACAGACAAAGATAGAATGGAAATGAAGAATACACCCTATGCATCAGCAGTAGGGAGTCTCATCTACGCGATGTTATGCACGAGACCGGATCTGGTATATGTTGTGAACATAGTTAGTAGGTTTCAAGCAAACTCGGGGGACCAACACTGGACAGCAGTGAAGTGTATCTTGAAGTACATAAGAAGAACTAAAGATATGTTTTTGATATATGGAAATGGAGAATTGAAGGTGTATGGTTACACTAATGGAGATTTTCAATCTGATCCAAATGACCTCAAATCCACCTTTGGGTACATATTCACGCTCAATGGTAGAGCAGTGTCTTGAAAAGATTCCAAGCAAAACACAACTGTCGATTCCACAACCGAAGCAAAATATGTGGCAGCATCTGAGGCAATCAAAAAAGTTGTTTAGATGAAGAAGTTCATAACTGAACTTCAAGTGGTTCCTAGCGTGAAAATGTTGTTGCCACTTTGGTGTGACAATAATGGAGCAATTGCACAAGCTAAAGAACCAAGGTCTTACATCAAACCTAAACACATAATGAGGAAATATCACATTATACGAGAAATCGTTGGAAGAGGCGATATCGCTATGCAGAAAATAACCTCAGCAGACAACGTGGCTGACCCACTCACCAAGCCATTATCACAGACGGTGCTAGATAGACATCTTGAGAAGATGGGCATCAAATACCATAGCGATTGGCATTGAGTGCAAGTGGGAGATTGTTAGGTGTATGCCCTCAATGCCAATGAGGAATTAGATTAAGTAGGGCATTCATAAGTTATTTTGTACAAATGATTATATTTCTATTTATAGAGTAAAGGTACATTGGTTTTGTTCATATAAATTTCACTAGCATTTAATCGTATTGAACAAATAGTTCTTGAGATTTGAAAATAGACTTTCCATCTCTTATGTGGATAAGAGGAGGGACTGGAACAGTCAAGTACTTAATCTCTTAATATTGGTTCGCTAGTTAAGAATTTTAATTGGGCATTAAAATTCAACTCGTATAACACCTGTTTTGACAAGGAGTGTCAGTCGAACACTGATTAGATAGTGGGAGTCTGTGTCATAAATATAGTTGATGGAATTAACATATTTGAACTCGACTCACTTTAATCTGATTTCACATTGGTATTTACTCTTTGACAGTCAATGATTGGGATTAAGATTGCGATAGTTTGTGTGGACTTTTGACGTGAGGAGTTTTTTACAATGAGTTTGCAATATTGGATATATTACCACAATAGTTAAACCGGTATCACGTGATATGTGGGGTCAACCTTGATACGATTCAAATGGTGCATTCGACATTGTAAGATAACTGTCAAAATGAAATTCACTGTCTAGATAGTATACGAGTATGTGACCTGTACGATCATAAATAATTGAAATTATAAGTCTTTGGCCAAAGCATATAATCTAGCTAGTGATAGTCACTTAGGGTAGTTTGATAATTTTACATTATTATGATTACAAAGTACAGTATCAATTTCAATGAGTTTGACGTACCATGACTCTTACTTGATCGGGTCACATCGGTGAAGAGTTTATACGCATATGGCAATCGTAATCAAGGTTCGTGATGACGTATTCATCTCATATTCAATTGGGCTAGGATTTGGTTCTATGGTACTGGCTAGGTGACAACCTTATCCTTTGGTATCCTCCCCTTGCCAATTGAATTGAGCCTAGAGAGTTGCGTTATGTGAAGAAAATGAATTATTTTATGTGCTAAGGGTATTTCGGCAAATGCACATTAGATGTGATTGACTAACAAAATGGATGACATGATTTAATTAAAGATATTTAATTAGATTAAATAAATTAATTAAATCATTAATTCATAAGTTAAACTAATTGGAATTAATTTATAAGTTGAATTAAATTAATTGGAATTAATTTATTTAATTAGATTAAAGTAATTAATTAAAGTCAAATTGGACTTGGACTTAATTAATTACACTTGGGCTAAGATGGAACAAAGCCCGAAAGCCCATCCTCATAAGGCCTAGCAGCCACCTCTCTTGTTAGACTAAGGGGTTTTATTTTAAACCCTAATAGTTGTTAGTCAGTAACAAAGCTCTCCAACTCAGTCAATTTCGAATGTGACTTTGAGAAAGAAACATAGAGCAAAAGAAAAGACAAAAATTCCCTCCCCTCTCTCCTAACTAGCCGCCACCGCCTTACCTGCTGTGGAGAAGATCGGAGCTCTCTTGGAGATATTCTTCCATGTGATTATCTAGAGGCAGGAGTCTGGGGCTGCTGCCGATTTAATCGAATTTTTGTCATCAAGATGTAATTCGATTATCCTCTCGATTTATTTTTCTTGTTGCGAATTTATATCATGAAATCCCGCATTCATTTTCTAGAGTGATTCGAATAAATTTTTATCCGTTAGATCGAATCACAACAAATATATTATTTTTTTCTTCTTATTTTTGATTCTCCTATATTTATTTATAAAGGCACAATAGTATGTTTCTTTTTAAGATCATTCAATGTGTCTCCATTAGGGGTGTAGATAAACATGCATAACACGTTTAAATAAAATATACATACACACACACATTTATATGATGAATTTATAAAATAATTTGATTTATATGATGAATTTATAAAATAATTTGATTTTTATAATATTGTAGATTTTTCACTCATTACAAATCATAAAAATATCATTTTTTACTTAGTGACACCTACTTATTATTATCTCAACCACCTACCCAAATCAATATTATCAATTAAATCTACAATAACAAATATGTTCTTTAATTTCTTATTTATTAGTTATAACTACAAATAAGTTAAGAGCTAATTGAAATTCGATAACCCACCAACCAGCCAACCCACCAATAAATAACTTCATCCAACAAACCTAAACCACACGATTTGAAAAGACAGTCATACGGTTTCACTTTGATATTTTATCAACCCGCACATATTGGTCCGGGTCAAATTTTTTTTGTAAAACCTCGTGAGCTTCGCTGCATACAATTTCCGGTCTTTATTTTGATCAGTGTGTTACAATAGGTTGTCATAGGTGATGCTTCCTCATTTATGTGCTTACTATTGCATGTGTCTTTTTCATTTAAAAGATTAACTTTTACTAATAAAAATATAGAAAAAGTGAAAAATGCATACATTGCACATAAAATCTAGACAAAATAGGTAAAACACAATGAGGAAACTTTTTTTCTTTTCTTAACTTGATTGTTCTCATTGTAATTTGAATTTCAATTGGTAGAATTATATTTCTCCCTAAACAAAGAGCTAGCCATATTACACATAAATATTCTTCTATAAACACTGATGATTTAGCTTCATGAAAATACATGGTAAAATATATAATATTTTTGAAGCATTACTTGTGAAGCTATAATTAGTTGAATGAACATTTAATTAAGGGTAATGGGTAATGAAATGGAAAAACATGACCCATTGAGTATAACCTTGAGTTGGGTATTTGAACCGCAGTCCAAAATAGATACCCATTATTACACTTGAATCAAAGGATTCTCTTTTATATACTAATATAATTTCTCTCATTTTCCGGATGTGGGACATTACAATCACCCTTCCTTCGAGGTGATACGTCCTCGTCGCAGTGTGACTCAGTCCAGGACCCGTCATCAGGTATCGAAACTTTAGTGGTGGCTCCGACAGGCTCAAGAGGTGGCTTCCACGCACTATCATTTCCACCCCAGCCTCAAGAGGTGGCTCCCGCAACATGTAGCACTTTACCCCTTGTAACACTTAGCTCCCGATATTCCGACTGACACGGCGACTCTGATATCATTTGTCATGTCCCGGGCTCACGAGCTCCTTGGAACAGAGAAATCACCATCGAACTCACTAAGCATAATCTTGAGTTATGCATTTAAATCATGACCCAAAAAGGATATCAATTTTTACACTTGAATCCTGAGTTTCTCTTTAAAAGTTATTTCACTTTCTTTCGTTTCCCGATGTGGGACATTATAATAACATTATATATATGTACTTGTATATTATATATTGACCAAACTTAATAATTTTACATATTAAGAATTGATAAGTTATCTTTCTTATGTGTTTTGTAATAATAATCAATTTCTCAACCAATACAATGATCATACAATCAGTCGAAATCAAAATATAAACAATGACGGGAACGTTTAGAATTGTAGATCAAATATTAGATATGATTTAAGTACATAGAGACCCAAATATTAGACTATCCTTTCAAAATACACAAAAATATATATATGTACAAATTTGACATTGCTTATATTATAATTTTTCATAAAATATGTAAAGAAAATTTTGCCAATTTACAATTTAGTATAAAATTTTCATGACCCATGTAATCATATGACGTGGGTGCTACTTAATAATCAGATTCTGATTTTTATAGCAAAATTTTCTAACTTTTATCTTGTATTTTTCTTTTGTTGAATAAATTAGCCGTAGTGTCATTATGAAACTCTAAATCTAATTATTCAATTTATATTTTTATTATTATTATAGAGTTCTAATTTAAATGTACATTTTTATTTTTTTAGATAATTTAAAATTTATTTTTTACTCTTTTACCATTAGAACAATGAATTAGATGGGGATATATTAAATAAATCAAAAACTTTAAGAATCCACTCATACTTTTATAATCGTAGAAGATTTTCTCACACAGGCATATAAATCACATGCTCAAAGAGCATAGCAAATAGTTTAAATGATTGAACACGAACCTCGGTATTCGGTTCATAGAAGGATACAACAATTATCATTTTTTTTTTTGGTTTACACCAGGGTTTCCACCGCCGACCGCAGTGACTAATCCCCTCGCCCCACTGTCAGCACACTAAGCGGTAGGAGGCTGGCCAAGGAGTTTTTTTCATTCACAAGAGTTGGGATTCGAACTCCCAATCACTTGCTTAAGAGACGAAGCGCTGAACCACTACGCCAACCCATTTGGTTACAACAATTATCATTTAGCCAACACATAGTACTGCATATCCTCTACTGTCAATAAAAGGCTAGACAGCTAAAAGAGAATTTTACGTACTATAATAAACTTCCCCCAGATTTTGAAGCAACATAAACAAAAAAAGTAAAATTGAAAATGTAATGCAAGCTAAGAAACCCAATGCATTAGGACCACAATTCTCATTGTATTCAATTATTAAAATAATTGAAATTCTTCCCAAATCTAGCAAGCTTGATCGTTCGAACTACAATCACATTTCCCCAATAATTGGATGTAGCCTCAGTAGTATATAGCAACAAATTAATTAGGTTCATTGATGTTTGTAGGGGATATTCCGTGTGAGAATTTATTGCAGTAAACATAGTTCTCTCTCTATTATTTGCTCGGTATGTTGAGCTCTTAATGCAATTTGCCTATCATTTTTGTTGTGTCATTTTCAAGGCAATTAAACGTAGGATAGTGAATTGGTGTGCAGATGAATGCTGCTGATTTTGTCTGGTGAAGGCGCTCCCAGAATTTAAATAAGCTCCTCATCACAAAGCATTCCAAATTGATGTAATTTGATATATGATTTCAATTTTCTTGAGTTACAGATTTATTTGATAAAGTTCTTGTAATATGCCTTGTAGAGTGTGGATTTCTATATTGTTCTCTTCAGGTAGTAAAGTTAATATGAAATTTCATGCAATTTCCTTATCTTATTTTGCTCAAATTTTGTTATTAATTTTAAATGTAATATTATACAGCCGTATAAAAATAATGGAAACTACATTTGTTCTTCAAGGCAATGCCGAAGCTAGAAAATCATCCTCCTTGCACACACGTTTATGCATGCATGTTCAGTAATTCCGATGTTATTACTGTAGTTCATGCCATTATATTTTATAACTGATAATTTTGACAAAATATAATATGCTTTTTTTGTTAAGATTTGTATATTTTAATTGTATATTATCAATTAAATCAAATATAGTTTTAGGTTCTAAATAAAATTATTATTTATTTTCCGAAATAGAATATCATTCATCAAATAAAAGTACTGTTAGTTATGCTCAAAAAGTGTACAGAAAACATACTTTTTAAAATTTCTATATCTATCAGTGATATATGGGTATAATACGATTTTTCACTATCAGAATATGGGACGACAACTTAAATAATTTATAATAAATCTGCCAACTTATTCAAATAACATCCTTAATTTTTGGCACAACAACTTGAGCAATTTATAATAAAACTCCCAGCCAACTGATATAGCACCAATAGTTTATGACATAACAACCTAAAAAGTTTATAACAAATAGCAGAAAACTACAGAGAGAGTTGAGTCTTTGACACAAGAATACCGTCACCATCTGCATACAACCACTCTCCATCATGAATCACAGTTCCACCAACATGAATAGGTACATGCTCTTCAGTCGTGCCCTTCTTGCCCGGCTTTCTAGGATGCGATGCCAATGCTCGAACGCCGATATCACACCCATCGTTGATCTCGTCTACATCTCGTATACAACCATTTACGACTATACCCGCCCAACCCGACTTTTGGGCCAACGAGCACAATATTTCTCCTACCAATGCAATTCTCATGCTTCCTCCACCATCTATGAACAAAACTCTACCTTTCCCTTTGGTTTCAAGAAGCTCCTTCACACCAACATTGTGTTCAAATGCCTTTAGAGTGAAAATCGGGCCAGAGAAAGCTCGACGTTTCCCATAAACATTGAAGATAGGTTGCAGGATTCGAATGTCACCGCTTTCCACAAGTTCTAAATTTGCGTCACAAACGTCCGCAACCTTTATGGAACCCATCATTCACCTAATTAATACAAACAGTATTGGCAATTCTTTCCTTTGGATATGAATGTGAGCAATCTAAAAGTACAAAGGATAGTTTAGAAAGAACCAAATGAAAGTGGGTGCAAATTCATTGGTTCACCGACACATTTAATGTGGGTGACATGAAATTATCCATGAAAACCACAATTTCTCTTGCAAAATTAAGGAAAAGATCGGCTTAATTATCAGAATTACAATTATTACGTACTGAATAAAAACACATGCATGATGCAAAGAAATAATGAAGGAAAATTAAAGGGAAATAATACTCACAGATTCTTAATCAGTAGTACTTACAGAATATATTATGTTGGCAAGAGAGAAAACGGCTGCAAATGATGAACCCCAAGTATTATTATATTATCTTTACTCTTTTCATGTTTACTCATCTTTATAAAGGGGAGCACCTTAGAAAAATTAATTTGATGTGTTTTTAGATGATCTGCCTAAAATACCCTTCACCCTTTCAAAAAATAAAATAAAAATGAAAGGAATATGCCATATACGTGATTTCCCAAGTTATTAGATGTAGTTTGGTAACTCCCGTACGTGTTCCCTCTCATAGAAGTTAAAACTTCCATGCAGTTAATGACATCCCTTTTATGAAAAACTTAGAGCATCTTCAATTCATAAATGATGCAACTTTTGCACCATTTTAGTGTTATACAGTAAATTTACTCCAATTAACAACTCTATTTTTAACAACAAAAATAATATTATCTAAAATATTCCTTTTTACACTTATTTTTAACACCAAATTTGGTGCAAGTGAACAATTGTACGCCAAATATAGCGAGCTACTATTCATTTGCATCAAATTTGGTGCAAATATTAGCGTGGGTTGGAGAGCTCAACGTGCCCTAAAATGGCCATCTCCAACCCAAAATGGCGTAAGTTGGAGATGGTCTTACACAGAATTTATTCATGCAAATTCTCCCAAAAGTTGATTCCTCTCCTCTGAAGACTCGCTCTTGAGCTGGCTATGACATCCAATTTTCTTTTTGAATGATTTATATATGTTAGAATTTAGAAAGTTAGTTTTTGTATTTTGGAGCGATTGATGTTATGGGATTTGTGTGATAGAATAATTTAAAGATAGAATGCAAATGTCTCTGCATTACTATGCATTATTACATTATAATTTATACAATTTATTTTAAAGACTTATTTTACTCTGTCAGTTGTGGTGAATTTCGATACTCAGGAATATTCATACTTTATGATGGAAAACACTTGGGTGCACCCATGTAGGGTCCAGCCGGTGCACCAATTGATGGATGAATTGCACAAACAACTCAGTTGACGAGGATAAAAGCATAGTTTATTATTGTTGTTGATAATTTTTTTCAACTCTTTTAACCTTTTTATGTGTATGCTAATTTTGTCATAAAATACATCGGTCTTCGTGGACTCAAAATGAATGGAAGCAAAAAAAATTACTCTGAATGTGCACTAAGCAATGGCGTTTACAAATCATAGCCTTTTATGTATAAAGTCGATATTTTTTTATCTGTGTAAACATCGAGTGAGGTCCGATTATTAAATACACATTAAGTGTTTTTTCTTTTTTTGCTCTTTTTTAAGTTGTATGCTATGATGCCTAAATTCTTTATTATTTCTTTTATTTGATTGAAACGTTGGGCTCTACATCCAGTCATAGTTTGTCCTTTTCTTATACATATTTCTAGTTTTCCTTTTACTAATTACATATATTTATATAGATTTTCAAATAGGAGTTGATATTAGCACTCCCAAAAGTAATAAATTCACTCTAAATTCACTTTATTTTTAATCAAATTAGCAAAGTGCTCATTTATTATTTGAACACATAATTTCTCTTAATGTATAAGACAAATATAACTTTCACTATACTATTTATCATTTTTAAGGTTTATGTTCACATTTTAATGTTTGAACATAGTAGACAAAATATAGTGCAATTTTAGTATAATCTTTGTTCATTCGTTCTCCTACTAACTTATTTTACATTTTCGCTTTGTATATTTTAAGAAGCATATAGCTATTAAAAGTTAAGAAATGGTGAGAGAATTTTAAAATAATATATATATATATATATATATATTTTCTTGAATGTCGGATAATTTTTTAAATCGTATTTTCATTCACTAGTTATTAGTAAAATATAATCTACTTTTATAAAGAACTCTCCTACTCATCATAATTAAGTTTAGCATTTAGAATTCAACTACTTATATATATTTCATGTGATTTCTTTTGACATAAACTTAAATACCAAAAAAAAAAAAGTTAATTAGTACACACCACAAATTCAAAATTATTGTTTTATTTTACTTTTTTTTCTGCCTAATAGATACTGAACTTCATATGTGAATTGAAAACTTGACCTAATATAAGAAAGCTAATATTATTATTTTAGACAGATAACTAATATTATGTTTAGCCAATGTTTGACCAGATGTAAAAATATGAAGTAAAAAGTTGACCTGATTTTAACTAATGTATGTAAGAAAGCTAATATTATTATTTAAAAAAATTATTTTTAACAACTAATAATGATGTTCAAAAATTAAAAATGTGAAGATAAACCTTAAAAAAGATGAATAGTATATTTGTCTTACATATTAGGAGAAATTGTGTGTGCTCAAATAACATATGAGCACTTTGGTAATTTAATAAAAATAAAGTAGATTTAGAGTGGGGTTATCACTTCCAAAGAGTGTGTTTATCATTTTGAAAGTGTTAATATCAACTCCCTTTTCAATTTATCTGATAAATTTGTGACAGAAAAAAATTGATGGAGCAGTGAGTATATCATGGAAGACTAATGATGGTGGATTGATTGCGACGAAGACAAAAAGAGAAATGAAGAAATAAATATATTATGAAGCACTGAAAAAATGAAAAGGAAAGAAGAAGATGCATGGAGGATTGCGAAATATGTAAGGATATGGTATCATATGTATATTTCATTTTCCCTTTTACGATTACATAGGCTGGAGCAATTTCAATATCCACTCTAATTGATAGCACATACTTCTTCTTTTTTTTTTGATAACACATATCTTATTTCGCTAATCACATGGTTTTGCTAATGTAGGTAATACATCTTAGTTTCGGAGTTTTATTATCACCTAATCGATTAAAAACTTGCGATATAAATTCCGAAATTATTTTTGTGGTCTTAAAAATGTTGGAGCGTATTTAATATATTTGTTGGTTTGCATAATATGGAATGTACTCCGATCGCTAATATTATATATTGAACAGTATATGACGTTTCACCAAACTCTGCAGTGGGCCCCGCACATGAGCAAGCACTAAATGATATTCAATCTCATTTCTGTTTTCTTCGCTAGCAAACAAACACCAGTTTTGGCACCTGCGCCGTACAATTAAACCACCTTCACTTATTTATTGGCACATGTTTAAGTTCGAAAACCAATAATAGGCGAATCACATGCCTCTGCGATACAAATTTTTTTAAGGTGGGATCGAAAGGGTTACTTCTAATTTATTTTATATAACACAGTTAAAATGAGTGGGGTAATTTTTACACCCACCTATTCTGTATAAATCATTCCTCCCCTAATATTTATATATTGAAAAATAGACCAAAAGCAACACTCCCAATCCAAGATAAAATTATCCATTTTTACTATTATTCGTCCTTTCACTCAGCCAAGGAGCGAGGCTCCATGTATGATGATTGATGCCCCCCCTCCCTCCCATCTCATCTCAAGGACAAAAAAAAAAATTGCCTTACAAATTTTTTATTTTTGATATTTTACTTCCTATAAATTTTTAATTTTTGATATTTCGCTTTTCCCAAAATCTTAAAATAGTAAATTTTGCCTTGAATTTTTTCATTCACCCCCATATTTGAGTCCTGAATACGTCCCTGCTTTCACTACAAAGTGCATGATAAATTGACATAAATGTCCCTTTCAATTGCAGTCTGCAGACATGATTGAGCTTCCACTTTTTTATTCGAGCCTTTTTATATTTTGAAAAACATAGATCTCCCTTCCCTTAAATTGAAACATTTTGCTAAAACAGTGAAGTTTAATTTATTTTGTTAAAAAAAAAGCATTACTAATTAATACCCAAATACTGCATAAACATTTGATACATATCACTGAAAATAAAAAATGATGAAGAATACTCCAATAATTTTTAGGGATAATTGCATAAAACCCCCTTGTGTTATTTCAAAAATAATTAAAAAAAAAATCTTGTGTTAATGAAATAGACTAATCGCCCCCCTTGTTCTTAAAAAGTGTGCAAAAAAGTCAAATTTGTTAAAAAGATAGAAGAAAATATGTATTTTTTGGGTGAATTAACACTATCTACTTTTTATAAAGTATGAAAAGTATATAAATGACAAATGAGCATGTCACTAAAGGTGAAAAATATGAAGAAAAAAAAGCTCATTTTTTAATGAAATATGGCTTTTTTGCATAATTTTTAAGAATACAGGGGGGTGATTAACTTATTTCGTTAACATAGAATTTTTTTTAATATTTTTGAAATAACAGAAGGGGGTTTTATGCAATTATCCCTTATTTTTATAATATAAAAAAACTGAAAGAGTTACCATGACAAAATAATTTCTTCATTTCATTTACTTTTCAATTATAAAATCAAACTTTATTCCTTCTATTTTTTTCTTTTCTTTTATTTTTAGTTTCAACTTTTTCATCTTCCCCGTCTCCAAATCACTTGTGACCAACCGCTGCCTCCCCTCTGCGGACGCTGCCTGCCCCTCCAGAATTCTTCCACCGTCATCCTCATAACCCCCATTGCCATAAGTGCGCTTATGCTTCCATTATTCTACCAAAAAAAAAAAAAATCTTAAAACCTGATTTGGACCACAAAAATTGACTTAAGAAATCTTTTTGCTATGTTTGGACGTGTTTTCATTTCATTTTCAATCGTCATTTTTTAAAATGTATGGGGGAGTAAGTTTTTTATTTTTGTGTGATAAAAATAAAAAAAGTAGGTGTGTTTAGTTGTATTTTTTAAAATGGTTGAAATTAATGATTGTGATGTGTGAAATGATTGAAAAGTAAATGAATAGTATTGGATTTAAAAATTTAAAGGAGATGAGAGAGAAATGTTTTAAAAGTTAAAAGGACATAAGAGAGAAAAGTGACAAAAAGAATTGTGAGATGAGTGATATAAAATGTAATTTTAAAAAAAATGATTGAAATTTATTGAGAACGTAAAAACGATAATGAAAATGAAAATATTTTCAGTAAACAGTATAAAGTGTGTATTTTCATTTTCAGAAGAAAAGTAAATTGAAAACACAACCAAACAGGCCCTTTGATTTTTAATAAGATCCCCCGATTGAAATTTTATTGTTGTAAGATCTTTTAAGTCTTTACAATTAATTAATATCTAAATTTATAGAAGGGTATAATGGGTATTTTGAGGGCAGATTTAATGCTGTTAAATCTAATCTGACTAACAGAAAGGTACCAAAGACTTGTTGGTCTAGTGGTATCCACCTCCCACTTTATGTGAGAGGTCCTGGGTTCGAATTCACGCTACCACACGTTGTGACTCTTCCGTGCTTTATGGAGCTAGTTAGAGTCTTTATGGCTCAGTTGATAACTATCAACCCGAATTTATCGGGCTAGATATGTAGGGTATCTCCTTCCTTTTAAATTAAATTAAAAAAGAAAAAACTAACGGAAAGGTCACGTGAGCAAACTAAAATATAATAGAGGGGAGGGGGTATTTAGCGATTTAACTTTAACTCATGGGTGTTATTTGCAATTTACGCATTAAACTAATTTCTTATTCATGTTTATTTAAAAATTAAATATCAAACTAATTTTATATTAATTGATTTTATTCAGTAATTTTTTGAAATCTTTCTTTTTACACACACTCATAGAGTATGTGATAGTAACTAGTATATATGTATGAGAGCGTTGTTATAACTGAATTCATTCCACTCGCATAATGTATTATTTAGATTTACTTGATTTCTTCTACCGATTTTTTAAATAGTTTGATATTTTTATATATTTTTTGCTATTTTTTAATCGAGTGGAACTCGAGCCGAACATGGTACTTTAATGAACATAAAAATCTGTGAAGCTTGTTTATTAAATTAAATTAAATTAATCGAGTTTAAATAAATCTGTCACTTTTCATGTTTTGCCAATAAATCTATTTATGATTTAGAAAAAGGGCATAAATTTCAAATAGACTAATTCAAAATTAATTTCATAAGGATTTTTTTTTCTTTATTTTGGAAAGAAAACATGAACTACTCTAACAAACAATTTGAAATCTATTCATTGACATAAAGAGTATGCGGGTTATTTATTACACATAATGGTTTTCATAGTTATAAAAACTTACGAGGGCAATAATTTTCAATAAGAAGCAATTAGATCTAAATTCAATTTATTTATTTTTTGGTTCCCACGGATTCCCCATACCACATTGGGTATGGGACTAATCCCGCTTCGCTGTACTGAGCCTGCCGCTGCCCTGAGGGAGATCTAAATTCAATTACAGATACCATTGTTTAGTAATATGACACATAGTATATATATTTTTTAAATGGACCGCCCGGGGTTATTTATATATACTAGTAAATAACATGTGCGTTGCACGTGAATCATATAACCTCGTTAAATTAATTCATGTATATATATATATATGCTGTTCAATTTAAAATAATTATATACTCAAAATTTCAATAATAATTTTATTAAATGAATTGTTATCAATAAACTTTTTTTTAAAAAAAAAAATCGATTTTATATATCATTCAATCGAAAGTTTACAACGCCTGAAACAATACAATTCATATTGACTCAAACGATGTAGTAAGAACATCTGAAACACCAACTATCAAGCTCTTGAAGATAACAAATCTTAAGAACTCACAAACAAACACAAAAAAATTCTTATGCAACTCCTATTCAAGTAGAGATAAAATTCTCATTCGAGAGAAAAGCAAACTCTCATACGAGAGAGAAAATAAAATATCTCAAATGCTATATAAATTTAAAAACTTAAGTATCACTCGTCTTCATCTCGTTAGATTTGTCTCTGTCTCTTTAGATCCATATCCGTCTCGTTAGATTTGGAGATATGTCTTTAGATCCATATCCGTCTCGTCAGATTTGAAGATGTGATGTACAACTTGAAGAAGGGTGCTCCTACCCAATCCGCCGACGATGGTGGTGGTAATAGTAGTGAAATAGAGGACTGTTTCACCAAGCCATTGCCGGAGGAGGAAAAAAGAAGGTCAGGGTTTAGAGAGAGAGAGAGGCATTTTTGTTGATCTAAACTCTATGAATTGTTATCAATAAACTATAATTATTTGAAAAACGAAATATTGGTTGACTTGAAAAATTAGATCAATACACTAAAAAATTAAGTTTGGTGAAAATTGAAACCTAGAGAATAGTGTAAATCAAAAAATTCTTATGTAAATGTGTTTCATTTGTTATTCTCTTGTTTATTTTTAATGGATCTCAATCTCTTCTTCATTCCTCTAGTTGAGTTCTTTGTCTACCTGAAATGGTCTCTTCATTATGGCACCAAAATTGAAGATTTAGGTAACTTCTCGTTTCTTTTTTATCCGCTATTTTTTAAAGCAACCTGTTAGGAAATTTCATGTTAGATGTTTTGATGATAACAAGAGAAGATTTTATGTTAGACCCCAAAATATAATGTAAGTTTGTGTTTCATAGATCAATTGTATAAGCGTTTGAAAGAATGAAATTTTTTTAGGCTTATAATTTTTATCTTTGTAGATTTTAGACTCAGTATTAGATACCGAATCGCTAATAGAATTCTAGGTGAGCCTATTAAAGATGAAGTTGAAAATCAGCTGAAGTCAAAAGAAGATGAAGATTTATCCTTAGCGTCTGTCAAACGCTAAAGGACTATTTCAGGATTCATGGATCAAGCGCTCAAAGCACTCTAGCGATCAGAATCAGATTCACCTGAAATAAATTCTCAAGTCATGAAGGACTTAAATGCAATCATTCAACGGACATTTATTTCCAACGGGAAATAAATTCAAATGCATTAAATGCCTGATAAGAGCATTAAATGTGATAAGCCAATTTGACTTGTGGACAAGCCACCTTTTAACTAGATTGTCAGAAATTCAGAGTTTATAGCTGCTCCCGTCCAATCGAAACCAGCAGGAATTCAGAAATGCCAGAGAAAAAGTATAATCACGCGCCGCGTGAAAGGCACACTCTCACATGTGTCCAACGAACTGATCCCAAGAATTGCCTATAGATACCTCCTTCCAGCAAACCTTAAAATATAGAAACACAGAGAGATATATACGTACATGCACAAGAAAAATTTACTGAAGAAAAAGCTTAGAAAATCCATAGCCAAAATCTTTCAAACTTTTCACATACATTCCATACAGTAAAAAATATCTCAAACATCTTCCAAAGAAGAAACCTAAACTCTTACTGAGATATTTCAAGTTGTTTGATCTTTCCAAAAACAAACAAATCCTTGTGATAAAACCCTCAACCTTTCATCTGAGTGAGAAAGTTGTTGAAACCCCTTACAGGCAGTATTTCTGAGTGAGAGAAGCTTGTAGAAAAAGATCTTCATTGGTGCTGACATCTGTGTGATCAAGGAGCCCGAGATCAGTTTCACCTATTTACTATCTTGTAGAAGATTCTGTGTGATTCTTTGATAATCATCTTAGTAAATTCCCTCCAAATGAAAAAGGAGAAGAAGGATGTAGCTGAGATTACATCACCTAGTGAACCTTATATATCTGGTGTCATTTACTTTTATTATTGTCTTGTTTTATATTATTCTATCCATTCTGAAAAAGACAAGTCAATTTGCTAAGCGATTATTTAACCAAAACGAACGCTAAAGCTTTAAAATCATTTCCGCTGTGCTAACCCTGATTAAGCGATCTAAGCGTTACCCTACTTTGGTAAATTGCTGAAATCACTAAGTCTAAGTTATTTTTTACTGAAGCGTCTGACTCAAGTGCTCAGCTTTCTAAACGTTCTAATCTTTAAAAGTGATACGAATTTTTGAAGTCGAAAAAAATTTCAGGGTCTATTCAACCCCCCCCCCCTTCTAGACCCTTTCGTATGCCACTTGGTACCACCACAACCATACAATTCTTTTCAAGATCATTCAATATTTCTCTATTTCGAAACTCATTTACATTCCAAATAGATTTGTGTAGATGTTACTTTCCTTTTATTTGATTTACTACTATTGAATATATATTTTTCATTTATATAATCAAATTTTATTGATAAAAATTGTAGGAGAAGTAAAAAAATATGTATGTTGCATGTAGGGCTGTAAACGAGCCGAGCCTAATGAAATTTTCATGCTCGAGTTCGAGCTCGATTATATTTTTTTGAGCTCGTGCTCGAACTCGATGAGCTTCATTTTCTAGGGCTCGAGTTCAAGCTCGAAGTAGATGAGCCGAGTTCGAGCCTCCAGCTCGAGCTCGAAGTAAAAATTAATTTAATTATTATTTTTTTATTTAAAAAAATAAAATAAAATATATTTTGATTTTTTGCTTAGTTAATAATGTATAATATACATTATTTAGATAAACAATAAATATTATTAAAATAAATAATGATTAAATATCTTATATTAAATAAGTATTTAGAAAATAGAGGAGGGTGTCGTGAAAACATGATTTCGTTTAATTATTTTATAGAAAAGTATATCATATTAACTAAAATATATAATCTTATAATTGTTGTTGTTTTTCATGATTTAAACAAAATTAAAAAAAAACTTAAGTATTATTAAACTATGTTGTATATAAAATTGTAAATATTTTTTTTTATGAAATTCGAGTATTTTTAGTCATATAATAAAAATTAATAAAAAATAATAATAAAAGCTCATGAGCCGGCTCACGAGCATATGAACAACTATAAGTGAGCTCGAGCTCGACTCACGAAAAAACTCGAGCTGAAAATAGCTCGAGCTCGAGCTGAGCTTCAGTCGAACTGGCTTACCATACTCATGAGCCGGCTTGGCTCACCTTACACCCCTAGTTGCATGTAACATCTTATAATGCACAATAGAAAAAATAATATTAATATAAAGGGGATACTTTTTTCATTTACTAACGTGATTTTTATTATCATCGCTTTTTTGTTTTTCCTAACAAAGTTAGTCACATTCCAAACACGTATTATTCACTAACACTGACGATTTAGTTCCACAATTGTAACCGTCGTACTATAGGGAAAACATCAATTACCTCCCTGTACAATGGAAACCCCCACCCCCCACCCCGAATTTGAGAAAATATCATTCAAACACCCCTGAACATATTGATGAACATAAATGCCCTTGGTCTAAAATGATAAATTCTTTTACACCCATATGCTACAAAGTAATTAAATTTAAATTAACTTAACCTTAATTTTTTTTATTTGTTTTTTTGTATTTGCCACCGGGGATAAACAAAATAATAATTTTATTAAATTAAATAAATATAAAAACATGATTGCTTATAGAAAGAATAAACAATAAATTTTAAATTATTTAACGAAAATTTTCATGACTACTATATCACAATATTTGTCCTTCAAAAAGAATTTCACGAATTTACTCTTGTTTTCTTGATAACTTAATTGCATTAATATATATATATATATATACACACACTAGTGGTAAAATACACCGCGCTTCTGCCCGGATCAGACAAGGCGAGTGTTCATTTTGTTGGCCCAAGTTTAGGGGTATTAATCTAGAGGCCCATACTGAGGCAGAAGTCAAGATTGTAGACATGAGACATATATTTGTGGAGCCCATTTACGGGGATGTTTTTTTTTTTTCTTTTTCAAGCCCAATTAGCTCAATAATATATATGTCAAGCCCATCTTTGTTCCTTTGAGCAGTGAATTTTAAATTTGGTATAAACCACCGAAATTGCAAGCAATATAAAGAGGCCATTAATTAGTCTGGTAAAAATATTTTATTATTTTCCCCTGTATATATGTGTCTATATATATAGATATATATATGATATAAATTATAAACTTGCAATCTTAATTAAAAATCAAATTTTTGTTTTGTAGAGAGGATCCGAGTGAATAGCAGGGTGGGCACATGGGATTGGTGGGCTTTAGACGGTGGGGAACTACACGTGCGACGCGTTCAGTGGGTTGCGTCTTTCCAGCTACTCCTTCAAGCAATCTCCGGTGGTAATGATTATGGAGTAGGGGTAGGGTAAATTTTTGGGCTATGTCTACATCAATAATCAAGTGAACGGGAAAATCGCATTTTTAGTCATGTAACTTTGCCCCGTTTTACTTTTAATCTCATTAGTTACGAGATTTTCACATTACGTCTCATATTTTTCAAAAAATTCTCACTTTTGGTCTCAAACCCCTAATTTTGTCTATTTTTAACGTGAAATGGCACGTGAGTGGCCCGTTCGCCGTTAGCTAGCTAGGTTTGGGGGAAAATTGTTCACTTTGATTGTTTGGGAGACAAAATTGGCGGTAAAATTGAGAAAAAGGAAGGGGAAATAAGATTTTGGGCAAAATTAGATAGGTTTTTCTCAATTTTAGCGTCAATTTTGCCTCCCAAACAGTTAAAGTGAACAATTTTCCCCCAAACCTAGCTGGCTAACGGCGCACGGGCCACTCACGTGCCATTTTACGTTAAAAATAGACGGAATCATGGGTTTGGGACCAAAAGTGAGAAATTTTTGAAAGATATAGGATGTAAAGTGAGAATTCCGTAACTAATGGGACCAAAAGTGAAATGGGGCAAAGTTACGGGACTAAAAATGCAATTTTCCCTCAAGTGAACATTGGTTGCTTATTAGTGCAAATCGATTGTTTCTCCTGTCCAATTACTCGTTTAGTGTGTATTGCAGGCCTATTGAATCGTTGTGATAATTTTAAAAATAAATTAGGTAAAGATAATTGTAATTTGCGAGATATATACATATATATACACAGATGCACGAATAAATAAATACATTTAAATTTGATAGAGGCACTGATGGGCATTTTCCTATTTAAAGGGCCACAAGCTCAACATTTATTACACTTCACAAACATAAACTTTCACAGAGGATTAAATACATTCTGCAATGGCAGGTGGATTCGGTCTCTACTTTTTTATGATGGTTTTTTTTTGTTTGTTTGTGTCCCGTCTTTGCATCGTTAGCATTGAAACCTTTTAAAAAAATAAAATTAACCCTGACTATTCAAACATGAGCACAGCTATATATACACTAACAAGATTAATAATATGAAAATTAATAATTATTTTAGATTTCAAAATTTCATAACTTTGTAAATCGAATAGAGAATTTCATAATCATATGGAAAATTATAAATATTTTAGAAGTCAGAATTTACTATTTCTAATCAAACAAAGTAGTGGTAAGTGGCTGCTGGTTAAATTTAAACCATACACATGAAAAAGGAAATGGTGTATAAGAGTGTGATCTTGTGGGAGCAAAATAAATAATAACAATGATTCTAATAATGAATACTTGTGAAAATAAAAAACAGAATAGAGTGGGGGAAATATCAAGACATCCTTTTCTCATGGAATTGCAAAATAAAGGTTAAAAAAATGAGTCTAACCTTCATCGGGGGAACCAGATACGACGAATAGTATGCGGACAAATAGAACAGTACACCAAAAACAAACACGAAGAATTGTAAATAATCTGCCATTAAGAAGGATTAACACCAATATCATCCCCGCAATGAAAACATTAGCACAAAAACGATTTTCCAACCAAGGCTCAATTCATCTACAACATAATTTGTTGACGATTGTCCTTAGAAGCAGCGAATGAAAAATTTGACTGCTGGCAGACACAATATCCTGACAAGAACAAGAATCGACTACCGAAAATAACCTGATTTCAAATTCAGATTTGCAATAACAACATCACGTGTTCCACCACACAATGAAAATATCACTACAAAAAAAAAATAGGTTTTTCCCTACGGATGCCAAATCGTAGCTAAAAGGTGTAAACCGTAGACAATATACTATTGCCTACGGTTTAGCTAAGCTGTGCACCCCGTCGTAAATGCAGGGGTAGGCAATAATGGCCTACGGTTTGCGTAGCGTAGTCAATGTAAAGCCTACGCTTGACACCAGTAGGTCAAGGACAGATGCCAGGATTGACTTCTTGAGGGGACCTGATTACATTATTGTAAACTTTTTGACAATCTTTATGAGTATATATTTAAACTTATTTTATTTTTAATTGATAAATAAAATAAGAATTATCAATGCGTAACAAGACTAACTTTTAATAAATTTATAGTAGTTTAGTTTCAAAATATAAAACAATTGCTTAAAAAGTTTATCAAAACTGTACACGACGTTCAGAATATTTATCCCTTTTTGTAGTTTTAAAAAAAAAATTTGTTAATTCTAATTCTAACAAGTGTAGAAGAGAAGTTTAAAAGAGAAAATCTTTATTAATTCTAATAAGTATATAAGAGAAGTTCAAAAAAGAATATATAAGTATGTAAGACATGTTAAAAAAAGAATGATAGAATAATTGGCAATCCATTTTTTAAATCAAATCAAAATAAGGACATTAACATGTAATAAATCCTTTGCCCCTTTTAGATTGAGAAGAAATTAATTGAGAAAAGGGGTTTAAAAATAAACAATGCATAAAGAGGGCAGTGGGAGCCCTCTACAAACACGCTTGATTGATGTTCTTAAAGAAATGCATACAACCAACTCTACCAAAGGCCTTATTTACTAAATACAGTACGGAATATGTATATTTATTGGGGGGCCATATTCTAAAACTCTAAGCACACTACAGGAAAAATTTGAAGTCTTGGGGGGCCTGAGGCCCTCCCCTCCCCCCTAAATCCGTCCCTGCAGTAGGTATAATTGGTTTGTCTTTCCCTACGTGTTTTTCAGAGTAGTTAAAGGTGACAAAAATAAATTAAAGATGCCTATGTAAGCATAAGCATAGGTATTGTTTTTTAGGACCTACGTTTTACGTAGTAGGAGGCAATATTTTATAGTAATTGCCTACGGTTTGGTTACAGTAGGAAATAATTTTCCCAAGGCTTAGCCTACGATTTAGAGTCCCGTAGTTGATAGTATTTTGCATTTTAATTTTTTTTTTGGTATTATTTTGATTCCTAATTTTTTTTATCTTGTTCAATTTAATATTCACCCACAAATCTGGAATCAGCAATAAAACAGTGCACAAATGTAAATTTTTCTATAAAAAATAATACATAAACACAAACTTCATCATCCAATCTAAATATCCAACACTTTAACCAAAAACATTACATAAACACAAACTTTATCATCCAATCCAAAAACCCAACATTTTAACGAAAAACACTACACAAATTTCATCATCCAATCAAAATACCCAAATTTTTAACCAAATAATTAAGTCCATACTCAAAGTAACCTTGCATTGTACCAATTCCTACTAAATGAATATTGAAATGAACTAATAAACATAAACTAGAATAATCACCAATAATTCAGAAAACTTGATCCTTTACTTCATCCGTGACTTCTGAATCATTTGTTTTCTCCATCAACTTACACTTGACCTGTTAACAAAAAATCAAACCAACAAACAACACAAATATATAAATTTGAATTAAAAAATTAAAGATGACATGATAAATAACTTATCAATGGCTAATGGCATGGACAAATAATGAGGGTCATTCAACTATATATTTTAAGTAGTTATTATTTCTACTTGGTGCACAACACCCCTTGACAATTCCTTTAAGATGTCAAAATAGAAACTCGAACCCCGATGTTCAAATTAGCAACCTCGTCAATTTCATCGACGTGATCCCTCAGAATTTTCCACAGCAAACACAGAAAGAGATAAACTAAATTGATATTTTGCCTTCACTCATCCTTAGCTAAAAGAAAATATGCACCTTTTGTCTCCTTATCCCAGCCATGTCAATCACCAAGCACTTGTAGAACTTACAGATTGTACACGTTCCATTATAAAGTTCTCCAAGCAAAACATGATAAATGGGGTGTTTGTTAAACATTTACTTCTTTAATGTGTATAGAGGATCAAATGTTGAGGTAAATCTAATATTATACATAATTTCTGTTAAATAATATCCTAGAAAACTCTTTATTAATTAAAACTTTGGCAAGTCATCTGGCCAGCAAATCAATATCAATATCAGGTGGGAAAAAAAAGGATATGATAGTAACTAAAATAAGTTTCCGAACAATAAAACATTGACTATGTAATCAAAGTATAATTATGAGATGCATTGCAATGTGAAATCTGCAAAATAGCACAAAAGACTATACAACAATAGGTATTAGACTTCTCAAGTGATAAGATGCAAAACTCACCTTTTCAAGTTTGTCTAGTAGCACAAGACTCCTTAATCTAGAACTCAACACGCTTTTGAAATTTACCATAGATAATTAATCTGTGGCATATGAAAATATGTACTAAGTTATTGCTTACCATGCCAAAATTGACCGTAGATAATTAATTAGCTCCAAATTTGAATAGTAAGGAAATAGATGACTTGATGTCACATGGCAGTAGCCTTCTTATTTGCCATAGCCCTCATCAAGTTATAGTTAATTTGTGTGAGAAAGAGAAAGCCATATACGAGGGCCCTTCGTTTATTCTGTTAGCATAATTATTATCAAATTATCATTATAATAACTATTCATTTAACTGATTCTTTCAACTAGAATCCTTTGTTTAATTTAACCAAACTTTATAGGATAAATTAAGATGAAGACATACAAAACCCTAGTTCCATCACAACACAAAAACAATGCATTATCAGAGCAAAAAACAACACAAAACAGATATGCCGGAAAAAAATCACACGACCTACAAAGCTACATTGAACAAGAAAAATCACACAAGTTAATAAAAACAACCTAACTATATACATCAAAATAGACAAAGAATAGCATAACTGATAAAAGGCGGAAAGCAATAACTTTAGGCCTTAAGATTTCAACAAAAAGTTTAAAATATAGGTTGAATGATTATATGGCCTTCTTCATCAGTTACCTTAATAAATTCCTGATCAAAAACAACCTCTACTTCGAAGTTTGGAGCTGTATTTCCAACCAGTGAAAGTTCACTCTGTCAAATACCACAAAACGAACAGATGTCCAAAATAATCTATCATCATACGGAGGCACTCACCATGGGAAACTTAATCAATCTGGAAATGCAAATTGATAAGTTGACAAATATCTAATCGCTATCTAATATCTCCAAGACATAAGTTTCTGACAAATGAACCTCACTCTAATTTTTTTTCTAATTCATTATACAGAATTACTGTCAGAGTATCGGTTAAAACAAGTCATTCCATTGAACAGTAAGAACACGGAGAAATAAACTTGAGAACTTGAGAATCTCAATGACAAACTTCCTTAGTCCTTGATTTCACCAAGAACAACACTGTGAGCTTCAAATCTGGTCTTGGGCAGTCTTTAGGTGGGCAAGAAATGGATAAACTAGGATAAACACTAATTGACCAAGACATCAGACTCTTTAAGTTTGTCCATGGCTTCTAACTCTTTTGCTTTCTTTATAATCAACTTCAGAAACCATAGATTGCCTCTTTCCATTGACTGCAAACAAGATAACAATTATAATAATCAAAATCTTGTAAAGAGTAAATTATCTTCAGAAACAAGTCAAAGAAAGTCGTGGTTACGATATACAAATAATATAATATTTTTTATCGAATAGATTCTACTCCAAAGTCAAATGAACCAAAAATGCATTTTCAACAATTTTATTTAAGTTTCTAAAGTGAATATTCATATCAAGACCATATAACTTATGCAAACACCCATTGTATGTGACACAAAAACACAAAAACTTCAAAAACCACTATTTTAAGTAGAGATAAATAAAAATGCAATAAGTAGGGAACGACAACAACTTGTACACTAAAATTATCACATTGAAATACTCAAACACCATAATCACAAATAAAGGCACCACCTAGCACTACACACTTTTCTTATACAACCTAAAATTACAATATACCCTCAAAACTATTTCAAGGAATCAAAGTTCTTAAATAATCTCAAATCAAATTAGCTAACATTTAAAACACTCACATCAAAACTATTAAACCACAAAAATCACCTCAATGGAATTATTGCTCACTAATAAGCAGCATAACATTATATCATAATGCAATTATAAATAAACCTATTTGTGTCTCGTACATACCTAATCATCTTGTAGGTTATGTTTGGGTGTATCATAAATGTTATCCTCGTGCTCCAATTGAACATTAGACCTGGACATGCCCTATATTAAAATTACTTATATATATTTTACATTTTCAAAAACTACAAGAAATTGGTCAATATCTTAATGCCAACCTGGCCATCAGATAGATCAACATGACTCGATTTTCCATGAGCAGAGGATGCTGCATGAAGTGCTTGCAGTGTAGATGGATCCAGCAGACTCAACGAAATTTCGACTTGTGCTTGACTTTGGGATACCTTAGCTTCCATCTCATCCATCTTTTCACAAAACTCCTCACGAACCTCATCACGTACTTGCTCCTTCAAAGTATCTGTTTCCTGAGTATTACGAGTGGAACTCCCTTGATTAAATTGTGTGGGGGTAACTCCTTTTCCCATACTCCTCAATATCTCCACCTATCATAGTCCCACATGGACGTTTTCTTGGCCTACCCATCAAAGCACCTAAATAAAAAGCACTATGCAAACACAACCATAAATATTACAAGATGAAATAAAAATATAAATTACCCATAAAGTTGATCAATTTACGAACACCATACACATTCTGGATCAACAACCTAATCACCAAATCAATAAGAAAAGTCATAATTTTCACCATATATAACTAGATTGCCTCACTAGTTATGCAGATGACATATGATTATTTAGAAAAGTTTCAGAATGTATAGAAAGCCCCCTTGGGGAATACAATAATTCTTTGCGTCATATTCTTTTATAGCAATCTCATTTTATAAATCAATTTTAGGAGTTTTCGGGATTGAAAATCCTAGACAATTGTGTCATAGGATCTAGTTATCATTAGGAAAAATCAACTATTTTAGTGGGATAAGAGCCACTTCATCGAGTCTTGAATAAAATGATTCACCAAATATTTTTAGAGTATTCAATAAAATGATTCAAAACCTTCAACTAAAGTACCATATATCTTATAAATAAAGCAAAAGGTCACGTAAACAGATTTGTTTACAAAAATCCAGATTCTCATAAGTGAAAATGAGAAATCTATAACTTCTATACTTAAAAACGAGAAGTATATTTGCCCTATCAATATCGACCAAAGCCTATCGTAAGTGTAGGATGTCCTCAATTTAACGATAAATTGTTAAGACATTTAACTTCGTGGGGACAGAAGATGCACAAGATAGGTATAGCAGTAAGATTAAAACAACAAACCATAAAGTTTACACTTATCTTGGCGAAAGAACAGATTCTTTGTCATGGTTCCAACTGTTACAATTTGAAGTTTTAAAACATCAAAATCATCTTTATTTTCTTTAAAACTTTGTAACATTCTTTGACCATAACCCCCACATATTGAATTGTGCTTGTTAATTTAGAAGTTACATCTTGCATCCTACACTATAAATAGGTCCTAGGTCTTAGTTAGAATGCACAACAACACAAGCATACATCATCTTGCATTTTTCATATTTTATATATACTATGGGGCAACTATGATAAGGTCTTGTTCACAAAGTTTTCTTGTGAACGTGCTCACAAAGAGAACATCGGCGTGGCTTTATTGGGTTTTATCTTGGGGTGGTGATGAGCCGACAGTACCTGCACGAGGGGAGGCCATCACGATCTTAGGACAACGTCAAGTGGTGTGACTCCTACAGGCCAGCCGTTTCTTACTTTCTTATGCTTTTAAATTATATTATATATGCATCAATTTTATTATATGATAATATGAAAATTGACATTCTCTTAATTGCATAAAAAATTGAAAATATTTACAACAATCTAAGATCATGATTATTAAGAACTGCATACCTGAAATTGTACATTCTGTGTTTATTTTCCTGTCTGCGTATTTAATCTGCTCATTGTAATGGTCAGTAGAAATACGTTCTATATGCTTAATTTTTTGGTTTAATCTGCAAATCTTTGATTGCTCACTGAAATCTCAGTAGAAATGCATTTTTCATCTTTATTTGAAAATCACTAATTAAGTCCGGTCAGTTGTTTCTTCGCAAAAGTCATTTACGTTTCAATGTACTAGACTAATATTCCATTAGCTTTGAATGTTTGGCCATACTATGTTTTACATATCTTCTGCCAAATCATTAGAAAAGTGTAAATATTCCACCTTTATTATATATTCATATAATAGTGTCTTATTTATTTATAGATCAGACACAAAAAAAAAAAAAATATTCTCTATATACTCTACTTACACCGATTGTCATTTTAACATCATAACTGTAAGGTATTGAAGAACAGAGATTTGCAAGAAATTAGTACGTTGATTTCAAAAGAAAAGTTTCTAATTTTGTTTATAGAGAACTAATTTCATTAACAATTAAATAATAATAATAATAAAAATTGATATTAGATTTTCATTAAACTAAAGCTCTCGCTAACTCAAGTTTCTGTTTAATTTGTTTAAACTATTACAACTCTTGTAGAACAAAGAAAGTCACTTTGTTTGATTCTTGAATTTAGAAGGAATATAAGATACTACTAGAGGTGAAGTATGATTATGATTTTCATGGCGTGAAGCCAACATTATTACAAGGAGAAAACTGTTAGACACAAATTATTTATAACTGGATTGGTGAAATGATTTTAGTGCTATATGTTTTGAATAGAAACCGAAGAGTATACTTGTTACTTCTACTTAATAATGCTAATAAATTATTAGAAAATAGTTTCATTTAAATCGTAGTATAATTGCTTGATTTTAATATTACAAAAATTATATTAAATTTAATATTTTGGTGTATATCAGCACTTATGCTTTAATTTTACATAGAGGTAGAACTTTAATATCGCTATTGGGTAACTGAACCGAACCTTCAAATATTGCGTTAAAATTTTCCAAACCATTGATTCCAAAATTGTGATAGAACCAGAAAGTTCTTTCAGTTAGAAACTTAGTTTCAAGTTTCTTTATTTAGTTAAAAAATGGAAATTGCCGCTGCTTGAAAGGATGTTAAGAAAATTGCTTTGTTAAATACAATGAATATGAGCGACCAGCAAAGTTTTTATTGATTGGCTATGAATAATTTGAATGCTCCTTTGGCAAGGTACCAATTTATTATATGAGGGACTACTTATTATTGCAAATTATAGTATAATATTCCAATGGCTAGTTGATTTTGATAATATATAATAAATGAAATTAGCTAGCTATTAATAATAATGAATTCTTTGGAAGTTACATTTCCATAATATAAAGATGTCATTAATTTATTCACTTGTTTCTAATTTTAGAAAATAAGAAGAAGAGGTAGAGACAGAGATATAAAGAGAGGAAATTAAGAAATCATTTGATATTCTCTTTAAATGGTGATATATATTAATTTTTGACAACTTTTAATTCTCTACAAATGTTAGTCACATTCATAACGGTTTCAGAAAGGAATAATATATTTTCTTGTTATCACGTCATAATATCTTATACCTTTAGAACAAGCATGTCGATTAAATAAAAAAAATTGTGTGTTAATTCATCTTTCTTTTTATCATTGAAGCTACTATATCAAATGTAGTATATGCAAGTGAAACTTTTATATCATCTTACTATATTTGAGGTTGTATGATTATTGACACCCGACTGTGACTTAAAAAAAAAAACTCGATGACTAACATATGATTTTCGAGTACAAAATCATTTATATATAACTTTTATGATTAATCTAATTAAGTATATTTGGATTTGTCCAAAGACAATGCCTATGGAAATTGATAACAAGAATAGTATATCATTGGCCCATGTCATTTGCATTCGTAAAACATTTTATTTAGTTGTGAGGAATTTGAAAAGCATCTCATTGGACAATTATGGTGAGTTAAATTTTGACTTTCAAAAGTTCGAAAAATATATTTTAATGAAATTTTGAGGTGTATGTTTCTTCCATCCAAATTATAGTATGATAAGTCTATAATTAATGATTATTTCATGTATGATGAAAGATTTATCTTATAATTACTCTCATAGAAAGAAATTGTTTAACTATTTTGTTATGTGCTATAAATGACATATTTGAAAACTTTGGAAAAGTCATGATTAGTAGAATAGACTCCTAATCATATGGAGGCCCATATCTCAATACTTTTAAACTTCTTGAATTTTATATACATGGTGATATGGCCAATCTAAAGACCTCGCATGATTAGAGTGGTACTTAAAAGTTTATTTTAAGCATAACGTTTATTTTCAAAAATTACATTGTCTTTATACATAACTTTAAATTTTCTCTAAACATCCAATTTTCAAAATACTCAAATTTGTTGTTCCCGCTTTATAGAATATCTCTTTAAAGAAAATTTTAAATATAAAATTGTTGCTATAGTGATTTTATGTGGCAACGGGTGAAGCGACAATGGTGCTTTAGAGTTTATTGTAAAAAAAACAAACAAAATACATGAAAAATTTTAGAATAAAATATATGGTCATGAGACTTATGATCATCATTTTGATTTCCATATTGAACATATTAAATTTCTTTTTAACATATTTTATTCCATGGCATAAAATTTAATGAGTTGACTTGGAAAGCGTGGTAAATTTTATGCTACTCTAAAACTCGAAACTTTGGCAATGTTATGCAACGTAAGACATATTTGAAAATTTGAGGTATGTTCACTTTCTTGTTAAATATTTTGTGAATTTTAATACAAAACTGTGTGATTAAAAATATATATATATATATATATATATATATATATATTTATTTTCTTCGGAAAGATTGTGTTAGAAATAAATGAAAGGCGCAACTATTGAGATTGTGATAAATTGAGAAAATGTAGTATTTTGAAAATTGTACATACATCATATGAGTACAAGTTGTTAGATATTAACTTAATTTGCAAATGGTAAAAAAGAAAAAAAAAATCTGTGATAGTAACTACAAATAATTTTTTCATTAATAATGTCCATATTATGGTTGGATCAAAGCAAGCTCCCAATATTTATACTTTTAAATGTTTTGTGGTTAGACAAAATGATTTAGAAATCTGAATATTTGATTATTAAATTCAATTTAATTTTCAATTAAAAAAAAACAATTATGGTATTAAGATATGTTTTGGTTGGAGTCCTAGAGTACCAATATATACCATACAAACTTATATATTTGTGAATATACTGAAAAATGATTTTATACTAAATCCTACTTTTTTGAGCTATATTTACATGAATTATTGATTTGTTTCATTATGTCATTTTCAAAAGATCGTTGATAAATTTAAATGTGTTTCCAAAACTTGTTCCCAACACATGATATAGTGATTTTGAATTTAGTGTGAACGTCTCTATTTAAATATAAAGCTTGGACTTCCTTATTATATTATGAAATTCCATTATGCGACATAAAGTTATTTCCAAACTTAATAATATAAATTTTATTAAAAAAAAGTTGATATTTTGTTTTAAACAACAACTACAAAGTTGTTATCAAAGAAATATTTAATTATTAGAAGTGTAAACATTACAATTTGGTTAAGTCCTAGAACATGGGATCTATCTGGTGAAATGTGGGGGTTAGCTTGATGGATGAGTATATCAAGTATTTTGTGATTAAATTTGGTCTTATATCATTTAATATATTTTTTACTTAATCCATCTTATTATTGGGGTTTTTAAATTGCTTTGGTCTCTATGATAAGAAATATGAAATTGGACCAAGTGTTACGAGTTAGTAAATGTGTGAATTTTACTGAGAAGACTGACTTATAAAATTCAAGGTAAAGTTTTATAAAAGGTTATTTGGGAAAAATAAATAAAATGATTGTGATGAAAATTTATAATTTTACACTACTAAACATTGCAATTGCTAATTAACCTCTATTGGTTATTTGTGAAAATATATATTATAACACGTGCATGTGCAAAAGATAAAAGATAAAAGGAAAAAAATCATTATATGATTTATATGATGTGAGCATATATGAACTAGAGGCTAGATCCATAATCATCGAGGGGGGTGGGCATAAGCCCACAAGGGAGTCACTGCGGGAGTAACCCAACCTTTGTGATTGGAGACCCCATGAAGAAGGTTCAATGGGTAGGAACAACTTGTAATGCGTGACTCATTTAGCACTAATTTATGAGGAGAGTGTCTCCTTCCCATCCCTATAGTGATAGTGCTTTTGTAGTGTGATGTTAAGGTTAGCTTTGATCCTTAATGAGACCAAGGCGGGAAATAATCCGCGGGGTAGAGTTCACACGTACCCTTGGAGGTTTCACCTAAGTGAGAGTTGTCATACATAAGCCGTGGCTATGGGTTGGGCTAACCCTAGAGACCTCATGAGAATCAAGATTAGAGCGCAGGGCCTTCAATGCGCTAACCCGCGAACTGAGACCAATGTCGATACTGTGTCTGTGATGTATTGAAGTTCGGCCAAGGGACTTAATTCTAGGAGTAGTCCATTATGGCTCCTTCAAATGGAAATCATCAACACTAAGTGTAGGTTCAAGCCCGGAAGGCACCTGCACCCATTGCATGGTATTTAGTTGCCCTTTTATATATCTTATATATCATTTTGAAGTTTTAAACCTTGTGGGGGATTGTTACAATTTGAAGTTTTAAAACATCAAAATCATCTTTATTTTCTTTAAAACTTTGTAACATTCTTTGACCATAACCCCCACATATTGAATTGTGCTTTTAATTTAGAAGTTACATCTTGCATCCTACACTATAAATAGGTCCTAGGTCTTAGTTAGAATGCACAACAACACAAGCATACATCATCTTGCATTTTTCATATTTTATATATACTATGGGGCAACTATGATAAGGTCTTGTTCACAAAGTTTTCTTGTGAACGTGCTCACAAAGAGAACACCGGCGTGGCTTTTTTGGGTTTTATCTTGGGGTGGTGATGTGCCGACAGTACCTGCACGAGGGGAGGCCATCACGATCTTAGGACAGCGTCAAGTGGCGTGACTCCTACAGGCCAGCCGTTTCTTACTTTCTTATGCTTTTAAATTATATTATATATGCATCAATTTTATTATATGATAATATGAAAATTGACATTCTCTTAATTGCATAAAAATTTGAAAATATTTACAACACCAACATAAATCCCCAACACCGTAGATTGTCTTTACATAATAAACCAATACGTTAATACACTTTCATATTTGTACCATTTAACTTTAGAAAGCTGCTTAATCTTACACGTTATGCCATATCAATGATTTTACTCAAAAACTTACAAATTAGTTAATATTTTCTTGACTCAAAATCTTGTTTTTATTATACTTGCTTACCATTCAAATTTTTCAAAATCCATGTCAACATTGACACAATCTGTAACAAAAATGAGAATAAAAAAATTGGGGAGGACCGGTTCAAATTTCAAGGGAGAAAATTAATTTCAATGTTAAGAGACCATAATGTGCAAAACATTACTACTTATAAGATTCACACACCATTTAAACAAAAATAAAGTTTAATTACTGCCATCAAAACCATAACATACACTTTCCTACCCAATATCTTTAGCGTTTCCCTATCCATCCGCGCTTAAAACCAATGCATGTCAGCAGAATACCAAAACTCAGCAACAGGGTTCCATATAAACAACATATTTCCACATTTAATAAAGCTGAAAATAAGAATAATAGAAATTGTACCTTGGTGGAGTGAGATAAAGCCCTAAGGCTATGTTTGGATTGATGGAGTTGGATTTGGCAAGGGATTTGAAATGAATGGATTTCAAACCCCTTGAATTTGAAATCCACACAATTAGAAATATCTTGTTTGGTTATATATGGATTTATAAAAGGATTTCTAAATCCATGGACTTCAAATTCATTGTTTGGCTATAAATCCTAGAGCTGAAATTCTTCAATATTTTATTTGATTTTTACATTACACTACACACAATTACACATATTTTACACACACTGCACACTTTTTACACACACAACACACTGCACACATTTACACACACACTGCACATTTTTTACATGCACAACACACTTTTTACACACACTGCACACCATTAACACATATTTTACACACACTGTAGACAAATAAAATTTGTAGCCAATTAAATGGCGACACGTGTAAATTAATATCAAATAAACTCATTTATTTATATTTAAGGATTTAATAAAATTTTATCCTTAAATTAGATAATTGAATAATTGATATTTAAATACTTCTTGCATTGGCCAATTATGAGGTGCCATGTGGCAATTTAACCATAATTAAATTAAATCAACCACTTAAATATGGTAGTGATTGCTAATTAAATAATGGTGATTTTGGAAAAGTTTTCCACCCCTACAACTATAAATAGGGGTTCAAATTCAAGGATTCAGGGACCAATTTCACCAATTCACAAGTGCATTTGAGCAAGAGAAGACAAGAGAAGTTCCCAAATTCTCTCTGTAAGTTCTTCAAATTCAAGAAGGCGTTCAAGGCAAACTTCAAGGCGTTCTAAGCAAAATTCATCAAATTATAACGTTTGATTCGAGATTAAGGTGCTAAACCCTCGAATAAACGTTATAGAAGTTCAAATCAAGTTAAAGGAAGATCAAAGCGACGAGTCAACCTTGAAGCTTTCAACTTTCCCAAATCATTTACATCGTTTGATCTGAGATTAAGCTATCGAGCCCTCGCATCAACGTTATAAATATTCAAATCCACATTGGAGAAGATCAAAGAAGTGATTTCTGCTCCAATATTCAAATCAAAGTTCTTGAAGTGAAGAATCAGAGGATAAATAATTAGAGATTTGTACTCATTAAATCGTTTGATTCAATTAAATATATTTTGTACAACATTTCTTGTTTGTTAAATTGCAGACTTAAAATTTGTTGTTTACACACACTACACACATTTACACACACTACACACTTCTTATATGCACAACACACTTTTTACACACACTGCATATTTTTTACATATATTTTACACACACTGCACACATTTACATATATTGCACACTTCTTATATGCACAACACACTTTTTACACACTTTTTACACACAATGCACACTTTTTGCACATATTTTACATACAATATACACATTTACACACACTGCACACTTCTTATATGCACAACACACTTTTTACTCTCATTGTATATATTTTACACACACTACACACATTTACACACACTGCACACTTCTTATACACATACTACATATTTTTTACATATATTTTACACACACTACACACATTTACACACACTGCACACTTCTTATACACACACTACACACATTTACATATATCTTACACACACTACACATTGTTTACACTCACTGCACACTTTTTGCACATATTTTACACACACTGCACACTTCTTATATGCACAACACATTTTTACAGACACTGCATATTTTTACATATATTTTACGCACGCTACACATATTTACACACATTCGACACTTCTTACACGCACAACACATTTTCTACACACACCATAGTTCGCAGTCGCGGCCGCGTCGGAATGGGAACGGCCATCCCCGTTCCATCGTTCCAGGCTAACGCGGGGATAGTTGTGGGGCGGATGGGGAGCGGCGATATCGCGGCTGGATCGGTGATATCGCGGTGGTCGCGCCGATGTCGCGGTGGTCGCGCCGATATCTCGGCCGGAGCGGCTGGAACAGGAGTTGCATAAAGCAGGGAACAAAAAATATATTATTGCTAAGACCAAAACTTCAGTTATTGGCTGGTCAAAATCTTGTACCACCTTACACCTAATTCAACGATTTTGGGTGGATTGGTCCTACACCCTAACTAGCTCAATTATTGATTATAATCAAGAATTGTGCATATTATTAAATTGTGATTTTCATAATAATACTTTATATGTGGAAATCTTTTATTAACTTCTTGTTTTAATATATACTTAAATTCAAGTTTCAAAAGTAACATAACATACTATTAAAATTTAAAAATGTTAGCATAATAGATTTTTATGATTATATTCACTAATTTAAATAGTATAATAGTTGTAAAAAAAAAATTCAATTTTTTTACGTAATTTTAGCCAAAAAATTGCGGAACGGCCACGACCGTTCCGCGAAGGTGCAATGGAACTGGAACGGTGACCTCCGCGATAGCCACCGCGACCGCGACTGCGAACCATGACACACACTACACATTTTTTACAGACACTACACATTTTTTACACATATTTTACACATGCTACACACATTTACACACACTGCACACTTCTTATACACACAACACACTGCATATTTTTTACATATACTTTACACACACTACGCACTGCATATTTTTTACATACATTTTACACACACTACGCACATTTACACACTGCACACTTCTTACATGCACAACACATTTTTTACACACACACTACATATTTTTTACACACATTGTACAATTTACACATACTTCACACACACTACACACATTTACACACACTGCACACTTCTTATATGCACAACACACTTTTCACACACATTGTATATTTTTTACTTACATTTTACACACACTGCACACTTCTTTCACGTACAACACACTTTTTGCACACACTACATATTTTTTAAACACACTACATATGTTTCGCACACATTGCACACTTTTTACACATATTTTACACACATTTACACAAACTGCACACTTCTTTACGCACAACACACTTTTTACACACACTGCCTATTTTTTTCATACATTTTACACACATTTACACACAGTGCACACTTCTTACATGCACAACACACTTTTTACACACGCTGCACATATTTTACACATAATGCACACTTTTTACACACACTGCACACTTCTTACATGCACAACAGATTTTTTACACACAGTGCACACTTTTTACGCACACAACATATTTTTATACGCATTACACATACTAAAAATATTAACACACACGCTACATATTTTTTACACACACTACACATATTTATATATACTACATATATTTTACACACACTGCACACTATTTACACAAATTGCACACTTCTTGCACGCAAAACACACTTTTTACACACATACACGTTTTTTACACACATTACACACGTTTTACACATGCTACACATTTTTGACACACACTACACACTGCACACTTCTTACACGAACAACACACTTTTACACATATTGCACATATTTTACACAAACTAACAGATTTACACACGCACTGCACACTTTTTATGCACACAATACTCTTTTTACACATATTACATACTTTTACACACACTAAATACATTAACACACACAATACATATTCTTTACACACACTACACACATTTACAAACAGTACATATATTTTGCACACTTTTTACACAAACTGCACCCTTTTTACACATACAACACACATGTACACACAATGCACACTTTTTACGCACACAACGCACATCTACACAAAATTCACACTTTATATACACACTGCATACATTTTACACACACTGCACACTTTTACACATACAATGTGTTCAGTGTTTGTAAAAAGTGTGTAATATGTGCAAAAAGTATGTAGTGTATATAAAATATGTGCTCTGTATGTGTGAATGTGTGCAGTGTGTATCGTGTATGAAAATATGTGGTGTGTGTAAAATATGTGCTCTATTTGTGTAAGTATGTACAATGTGTATAAAAAATATGCTCTGAATGTGTAAATGTGTGCAGTGTGTGTAAATTATGTGCTCTGTATGTGTAAAAAGTGACATTGCATGTAAAAAGCGTGCATTATGTGTAAAAAGTGTGTAATGTGTATAAAAAATATATTGTGTGTGTAAAATGTGTGTTGTGTGTGTAAAAAGTGTGTTGTGTATGTAAAAAGTGTGCAGTGTGTGTAAAAAAAATGTGCAGTATGTGTAAAAAGTGTACAGTGTGTGTGAAAAGTATGGAGTGTGCAGTGTGTGTGAAAAGCATGGAGTGTGTGTAAAAAATATGTAGTGTGTGCAAAAAGTTTGCAGTGTGTGTAAATAGTGTGCAGTGTGTGTAAAAAGTTTGTAGTGTGTGTGAAAATGTGTGTAGTGTGTGTAAGAAGTATGGAGTGTGTGTGAAAATGTGGGCAGTGTGTGTAAAAAGTGTGTATTGTGTGTAAAATGTGTGCAATGTGTGTAAAAAGTGTATAGTGTGTGTAAAAAATATGCAGTGTGTGTAAAAAGTGTGTAGTGTATTGAAATTGTGTGCAGTGTGTGTAAAAAGTGTGCATTATGTGTAAAATATGTGTAGTGTGTGTAAAAAATGTGCAATGTCTGTAAAAAGCGTGTAGTGTGTGTGAAGATAAGTGCATTGTGTGTAAAAAGTGTGTAATGTGTGCAAAAAATATGTTGTGTAAAACGTGTGTTGTGTGTGTGAAAATATGTGCAGTGTTTGTAAAAAGTGTGTTGTGTGTGTAAAAAATGTGTTGCGTATGTAAAAAGTGTGTAGTGTGTGTAAAAAGTGTGCAGTGTGTGAAAATGTGTGTAGTGTGTGCAAAAAGTATGAAGTGTGTGTGAAAATGTGGGCAGTGTGTGTAAAAAGTGTGCATTGTGTGTAAAATGTGTGCAGTGTGTGTAAAAAGTGTATAGTGTGTGTAAAAAATTTGCAATGTGTGTAAAAAGTGTGTAGTGTGTGTGAAATTGTGTGCAATGTGCGTAAAAAGTGTGCATTATGTGTAAAAAATGTGTAGTGTGTGTAAAAAGTGTGCAGTGTGTGTAAAAAAGTGTGCAGTGTGTAAAAAGTGTGCAGTGTGTAAAAAAATGTGTTGTGTGTGTAAAAAGTGTGTTGTGTGTGTAAAAATGTGCAATATGTATAAAAAGTGTGCATTATGTGTAAAAATTATGTAGTGTGTGTAAAAAGTTTGCGGTATGTGTAAATAGTGTGCAGTGTGTAGTGTGTGTGAAAATGTGTGTCGTGTGTGTAAAAAGTATGGAGTGTGTGTGAAAATGTGGGTAGTGTGTGTAAAAAGTGTGCATTGTGTGTAAAATATGTGCAGAGTATGTAAAAAGTGTGCAGTGTGTGTAAAAAGTGTGTAGTGTATGTGAAAATGTGTGCAGTGTGTGTAAAAAGTGTGCATTGTGTGTAAAATGTGTGCAGTGTGTGTAAAAAATGTGCAGTGTGTGTAAAAAGTGTGTAGTGTGTGTGTGAAAATATGTGCAGTGTGTGTAAAAAGAGTGTAGTGTGTGTGAATATATGTGTGAAACGTGTGTGTAAATGTGTGTAAAAAGTGTGTTGATTTTAGTTGAAGTGAATTTCAAATGACAGGGTATGAGAGTGGATTTGAAATCCATTAGAAAATGGGCTTCAAATCCACTCATCCCTAAAATGGATTTGAAATCCCTTCATTTAGAATTGGAGTCAAATAGCAAAGAATGGATTTGAGCAGGGGATTTGAAATCCCCAAGTTCAAATTCATCAATCCAAACACAGCCTAAGTGATTTCTATTTACCTGCCCAAATGAAATCCAAACACCAAATTTAAATTGATCTGCATTAACAATCCTTCTGTGCATAGAGTAAAAGCTTAAGCCCAATGCATAACCACAATTTCTTCAAGACTGTTCGTGTTTTATTTAGAGGTGGGTTTGGACTTTGGAGAAGGAGAAGGGATGAGAAATCTTACCTTACAATGTTATGTTGCTGTGTGGAGAAGACGGAAAGCTAGGGCTTTTCTCAAAAAAAAAAAAGAAGATAAAATGACGTTTTAGATGAAAGAAATACAAAATGAAGGATTAAGAAGGAAAGTTTTTTTGTGAGCCCGCCCTTTTTTTGGGCTTTTTACCCACGCTTAGGCCAGGGCCGTAAGAAATACTTGATTGTTACCTACGCTTTGGTAAAATTAATACCTACACGGAGCAAAAGCATAAGTAATACTGAAAACCGTGGGGTTTAGACATGGTAATTAACCTACGCCCTACCTACCCCCAGAAAAGCGTAAGAAATGCGTTAATGCCTACTCTTTAGCACGCGTAGGCAAAAACAACGTAGCAAAAGACCTATTTTCTTGTAGTGTATTAGCATGCAAAGAAAATCACTATTAGTGTTAAATCGACCAATAATACCTGTCAAAATATGGAGGACCAAACTAATTGCACTCTAAATTCAACCTTGGAAACACATGATACATTTTATAGATGGATTTTCCCGCATAACCAACTGCGAGGAAAAACGCCAACGATTACAAAAACTAAACATCACATACACCGCATTTTATTCAATTAAGTTTTTTTTTTTTTCAATTGAGTTTATTTTTTAGATATTTTCTAGAAGAAGGAAAAAACATTGTCAAGTGACAAATAGTTAACGAATAGTATAAGGAATTATGAAATTTCATATTCTAATTAAGCATGTGATGTTGCAACACATATTCAGCATGCATGCATTAACAGATACTTCCATTTAAAGATTGAGGCACAATCTGGTCATATAGACGTATATATATTCCACGAATATTTTCTTTAGATTTAAATTATACGATAAAGGAAGCAGCTTCGTTTTTTGGATGTTTTAGTCCAGAAAGTAATAGCAGAGTATGTTTCCTTTTCAGAATATTTATCATACTCATCTTTCATAGAATCCTCATTCACATTTCTGAAATGCTTGATTTAGCTCACAGTCCAATCAAGTGAACCAACACATGAATTTCTGCACAAACAAGACAGGTAGAACACAAAACCCAAGTGTACCAACAAGAAAAAGTAAGCAACTCAACACTGAAGGACAAATGAAGAATATCTATGATAATATATCTGAAACTTCAAAATGTAAGCGTAACAAATAACGACCCATTCGATTGAGACGGCCCACTAGAACACACAAAAGAGCCGAACACACAGACCCCCATCAGGTAATAACAGAGTAGGTAACAAGCGCAAAAATCAAACACAACATTTGCCAAGCAGAATAAAGTGACAATGAAAGACGGGTCACAAATAAACAAAAGATAGCTGGGTATTGTAGACAAACCATGAATTGACTTGAATGGGGGCAGCAATAGAGAATTGATATCGGACTTACAGAGCAGCCCACGCCAGAAATGCATCAACGAATGGATATGTATTCCAGTATATATATATATATATATATATATAGATATATATATAGAGAGAGGCAAACCATCACCGGTTAAAGAACGGAGCGACACCGGCCGGCAACCGGTGAAGAAGCTGAGGTACAACCCACATAGAGGACAAATGTCCTCCGGCAAACGGCTCCGAAGCTCCATCTTTCAACTACACCTGTCAGGGACACCGGCGACGCATGTCGGAAGATACACCGGACCGAACAGGCGCAGCTGGGGCGGGTAAGCAAAACTAAACCCACATCAAGACGGCGTCGTTTTGAGCGATTGGCTGGAAAAAAAAATTATTGAACAACAAAAGTGGAGATTAAAAAAAAAAATTAATTACGACCAAAAGAAATCCTTGAAAGGGATACAACCCTATATAGTTTTATTATATATATATATATAAGAAAAATTCTTATTATGTTTTGCATTCTAATTTTTGTTGCACTTCCATAAAAAACAAATATTAAAATTATTTATATAATTTGTGTTTAACTATATATACATGCCATGTCTCTTTTCACAGAGGAGCATCATCTATACCTTTAAAAAAAAAGAGAATTTTTGTAAAAAAAATTGATCACTAATTAACATAATAAAAAAAGTTGTGCTCATAAGTAAGTGTGTACATGTTATCAATTGATCTTAATAAGTAATATAATACATAAAAAAATTAGTGATTTGCTTTATTTAAAAAATATTATTCTCAGTGAAAAAATGAATTATCAATAATCATTTAATTTAAAAATTAATAAATTAGTAGAAGGTTGAAATGTAACAGAAAATAATGTATTAATAGCAATCATAAAAATTTATATGAGTTTATTTGGTAATCAAGTTTAGTATGTCTTATTTTTTTATAATACTACAATTATATTTTATTGTTTTCCTTTTTTTCCGAAGGTTAACTTATTAAATGAAATTAACATTAAATCAATCTTGAGTTAAAATATACTAAAATGTGATTAAAAATGGGGCAAAATACTATAAATTATAATAAATGGGTGAAAAGTGAATTTATAATTTTATGTAAATCAACGACATTTTTTCCCATCAATATGTTCTGGAAGTGTTTGAAGAGTTTTGCGGCAAATGAAGGGGTATTTGAAAGTTTGTTGTACGCGAGCGTGCGCTTGCATTATATTGTATATTGATCAAACTTAGTAATTTCATCTGTTAAGCACTGATAATTAAGTTATTTTTTGTATGCTTTTTGTAATGATACTTATTTTTTTTTGATTCAATGCAATATTTATATAATCTTGGAAATTAAAATATAAGCAATGACATAAATCGTTTATACTAGTTGATCCTTTCATTAATTTCATATTTTCATCTTCAAATTGCTTCTGTTTTTCTTTCCTGTTTTTTTCTTCGTTTAATAGCAATCCCATAATTCTTTTTCCTTTCAATTTTTAATGCATATCTTGTTAAGACCACAATTAATTAGAGGGTGAAAGATAAATAAATCCCACTGAAATCTATGAATTATAGAAAACAACAATAGTCATTAATAGTAAAATTTACTTATGCATATCTTGTTAAGACCACAATTAATTAGAGGGTGAAAGATAAATAAATCCCACTGAAATCTATGAATTATAGAAAACAACAATAGTCATTAATAGTAAAATTTACTTATGTACGTACAATGATAATCCTATATACCAAATGTAAATATTTTAACTGATTGCCTTTCTTACAAATATTTGTCATGTCCTTTCTCATTGGGCTGATTACGTCTTTTAATGTAACTCAACCTCTAGTATTATCTTATTATTCTATAGTAAAGAGTCATAATGTAATTATACTTGTTATTGTTGTAATCTTGCAGATACTTAAAAATTTATTTTTATTATTTGCTTTTGACTCTTTTGCCCTTAAAAAAATAAATTACATAAGAATATTTTAAGTACGTCAAAAGTTTAAAGAAACCATCTATACTTTTATAATAGTAGAATAGAATAGAGATAGAGATTTATGTTTTTTCATAGGTAATAATTAGATGTATTATGTATATGTTAAACGTCATAATTTAAATTTTGGGCCTCACAATTCTTTTCCCCTTCAAAATAATGCATTTAGAAAGATGACCTCGCTTAAAAAAAAATTCATTTTATTTATATATTTTAGACATATAAAGTTAATTGTATTTTTATTTTTGTAAGATATGCTTACACTTTAATTTGGCTCTCTTGGCTTAAACGTTTATGACTTTCAGTTATTTTGTGTTGTTTCCTCATACTAAAATTGTTAGGAATTAATGCGCATAAAAGAAATTAAAAGTAAAAAATCAAAGCAAGAAACAAGACAACGATTTATGTGGTTCGGCATTTGCCTACATCCACGTACCTATGCTAGAGAAATTTTATTGATGTATGAGAGTGATCTACATTACAAAGAGGAATAACCATCTGCTTTTATAGTAAGACCTTGGAGACAAAGTAATACAAGCCCTAATACACTTAGGAAACCCAAAACTTGCCAAAAACGCATGTATTATAACTGTTGTCCGCGACCGTGGCGCCACTGTGCCAAATGTGGCGCCGCGGCTCCACCCATGCAGATTGTTGTAGCGCCACGGCACCACCCATGCAGAACTCTTTTTTTTTTCATCTTTTTCGCTTTTTCTTTTGCACTTTTATTGTCTCCACTTATAATCCATCAATCTCCCACTTGGAGACTAATTCAAAGTAAAATGAAATCCCATCTTCAAACCCGCAATCCTTACTTCTCCAAGTAAACGCACTGTCTCTCTAATATAAGTCGGCCTCCTCATCACAGAAACTCGAGGCCAACTGAGGCCATGCATAGTCTCAGTTTCTCGATGGTAACTTGACACGAAAAATCCTTACGTGTATTAAACAGCAAGTGGACTGGTCGTGTGTAGTAATAAAGTGGACTTTAAGTCCGAGTTATCGATCCCACAGAGACAAGATTATTTAAAGTTAGGAATTTAAAAGCAATTAAAATTGAATTAAAAGATTGTGATTAATTTACAATAAAAATGTAAAAACGAGACTTAGCAAATAGATTTAGATTCTTATGAGAGAAAACAACTAAGGCACATGCTTCAACCAAATTTACTTGTTAATATAAATATGAACTATTCTTCGTATTATTAGACTACTATTGTTTTGGTGAAAATTCTTTAATTAATTACTACCCGATGTCTCGGCTGTAATAATCCTATGATAAATTGACAGTTCTCTAAATATGTCTATTCGAGAATTTAATCAATAATCATGCATTCAAGTTCTAGAATTTCCCCGAATAAATCCGGCTAACTGCACCCGGGAATCTCTACCTATCTCTAGGGGCAATTCCCTATTTTTTACGGATGATGTGATGATTTCTTTGAACCCTAACTTATATTCTTTCAAACTATTAAGTTAGGCAATATGACAAACATATGGCGATCAAACATATGCAAGTAATTACGCACAAAATCAAAACACAAAGCAATTGTAGAATTAATACGAAGAATAATATCAGATATATATACTCATAACTTTGGCCTTCACATGGCCCTAGTTAAGGGAAAATTAGTTCATAATTGAAATTGGGGAAACAATAAAAACATAGAATTACTCATAGATAAAGATGAATATCAAACTAAGAAACTTCCTATTTTGGATTGATGATCGATTCTTGATTGGAAGCTTGAATCCCTCATTTTCTTCTTCTTAGCTCTTCAAGTATGATGATAAGATGACTCAAAACCAAGAGAATGCTCCCCCAAACTCCTGAATTTTCGTCCTCACACTCTCAAAGGATGATTTTTTGATGTCCTCAAGTGAGCTCCCCACTCCCCTTTAAATACCCAAAAATCCACCTACCAAGAATTTGAGCTACCCTTCTCTTTCTTCCCTCCTACCAAGAATTTCTACCTACCAAGAATTTGCACCTACCATTCTCTTGTTTTCTACCTAACAAGAATTTCCACCTACCAAGAATTTGCACCTACCATTCTCTTGTTTTCCACCTAACAAGAACATGAGTTGCCACTTTCGTGTTTTCCAGCGCAGGGATAGTGTTTTATTCATAAACGTCTCCACAGATCTCCGAATTGGATTATTCAAGTACCCATGTAAAGATAAGACATAGATATAAAACTTTGTAGAAGGAAACTTCATCCAATTCTGTCTCTAAAAATATCAAAATGGCGTTCCAACATGGAGGTTGTTTCTGATTTGGCGCCCAGGTGTGCGGAAATGGTACTAAAACATGATTTTGGCTAACTCCAGGTTATTTCTTGCTTGTTTGGTCGTGGAGGTGTGAAACATCTTGGCGTAAACTTGTTTTATACGTCATTTTTCCACCGTTTCTTCAATTGTATCCACTTAAGGCCTGAAATCACTTAATGCACGAATTAAACGCACAAGTGACAAAATCAAGTGATAAATGAACCTAAAACATAAACGCAAAGGGGCTTAAAAACACGTAAAAATGACTCCTATCAACTCCCCCAAACTTATCATTTGCTCGACCTCGAGCAATAAAAGTTCTAGGCATGAAAAACATCATCAACCAAAAGGAGAAAACAAAAACAACAAACGAACTCACTTTCGTGGAGTAAACGATTGCAGTTAGCATGTGCAACAAGCCTTTAAACCTTTGAGTTACCTCAAAGGACGAGTTATAGTCTCGTGAGGGTTTGCAGAAGATATACCCACAAAATCTAACAAACTTTCAATCCCAACCAAATGAATACATCTCAACATAATTAACAAGAATAAATGGCACAAAATCATCCTTTTATAGCTCACAAATATATATACATATCAACTATTTTTGCTCATGTGACACCAATATTCGAAAAGACTCCATAGGGTATAGTGAAAATAAATCTAAGGTATTATAGTCGAAAGGCATCCTTACCAAATTTTGGACATTAATCCCATATCTATCAACTTTTGATCAAACACAAAGCATAAGAATCATAGAAAATCTCATAGCCATTTAAATTTCATTATCTCAACCATTCAAACTTTCAATTCATATGAAACTTTCCAATTAACTTCATTAAGGCTAGATCATGTGCAATGTTTTATTCCATTAGGCTTTCTATGACACCCATGTAACAAGCTTTAGATCAATGACTCCCAAACTAGATAGTTTTGGGGCATTAAGTGTAAAGACACTCCTAAGGATTTAATCACTCGAGTGTCAAAGGCCACGAAATAAAACTAGATCTTTTAAACAATTCGCTTCTTTTTGGCTTGAGCTTAGCTCAAATTAGCATAATAGTACAGTATATAGGCATGAAACTTTTCACCTCCAGTACATATTAGTCTGACCACTTGTGGTCATACCAAACTTCAACCTTTTTAATTCATTGTTTAGCATAAAAAAATTACAACTCAACTTATAACCTTATGAAAAATCTAATTTAATTTTTCTGGGAAAAACTCCTTAAGTGTCTCAAGATGGTTATCCTCTCAACTCCTCTACCCTCGATTTATTGTGCAATGTGAATCATCTAAGAAATCAATCCTAGTCTAGGGTCTCCATGAGCAATTTCAAAGATATATATGTTCCATTAAATTCAAATTATTTCAAGAAATCATGCCTTTTTTTTTTCAAGTTAATCAATTTTAATGCATCAATTGGAAAGATAAAAAATAAAAAAAAAACAATTTATACTTGATTTTCTCAACAAAGAAGTATTTAAACATGATATCATACAAACTTTTCCCCAAACTTAAGCTAAAAATTAGCATTGCATTTTCAATGTTCAAAATAAGCACTCTTCTACCCCCAAACTCAAATCCAACATTGTCCTCAATGTTGTTACAACAAGTATACGTAACGTTAAAAGAACACTTACAACCAAGGATGTTGAAAAACATCCTTTAACTTCCAATGCATCGTTACAAAGCTTCTTCTCCTCTCGAGTAAAATAAGCATCTCTAAACATGGGGTCCAAATGTCTATCATATCTAACACTTCAACTTTTCAAACCATCAAGCATACGAAAACATACATGTCAAAAGTGCATGTTTGAACATAAACATAAACAAACAAACTAAACAAAAAAAAACAAAAGAAAAAAAAAACTTACAAACTTGGGTTGCCTCCCAAGAAGCACTTGTTTATAGTCAATAGCTCGACTATTCAGGATCGACTTAAGTCGATGGTTCTCGGAGCTTGACAGATAATGTGTCTGCGCTCCAGTCAGTGCCCGAGTAGTGTTTCAGCCTATGTCCATTGGTTAAAAATACTTGTCCATCCTCAGTGATAAGCTCCACAGCTCCGGAAGAATACACTCGGGTGACTCGAAAGGGTCCCGACCAACGCGATTTGAGCTTGCCTGGGAAGAGCTTGAGTCTAGAGTTGTACATAAGAACTTTCTCACCTTCCTCGAATTCCCGGGGTAGAATATGCTTGTCGTGCCACTTCTTGGTCCGTTCTTTGTACAGTTTTGCATTCTCGTATGCTTCATGTCTCCACTCCTCGAGCTCATTCAGTTGAAGCAACCTCTTATTACCTATAACACTTGTATCGAAATTCAGGAATTTGATAGCCCAATAAGCACGATGTTCAAGTTCGACAGGTAAATGACAAGCTTTTCCAAATACAAGACGATATGGGGACATGCCAATAGGGGTTTTAAAAGCAGTACGGTAAGCCCACAATGCATCATCTAATTTTAGAGACCAATCAGTTCGATGGCTATTTACCGTTTTTTCTAAAATCCGTTTAATTTCCCTATTAGACACTTCGACTTGTCCACTAGTTTGAGGGTGGTAAGGGGTCGAGATTTTATGCTTAACACCATATTTGTTCAACAACTTTTCAAATTGCTTGTTACGAAAATGTGTGCCTCCATCACTTATAATTGCTCTCGGGGTTCCAAATCGTGCAAAAATATGTTTTCTCAGAAATCTAAGAACAACCCTAGCATCATTAGTTTGCAAAGCCTCAGCTTCGACCCATTTAGACACATAATCAACAGCGACTAGAATATACCTATTGGAACAAGAACTAGGGAAAGGTCCCATAAAATCTATACCCCACACATCAAATAATTCACATTCAAGCACATTATTCATAGGCATTTCATGTCGTCTAGAGATATTACCTACTCTTTGGCATCTATCACATTTTTGAACATAAGCGTGTGCATCTTTAAATAAAGTAGGCCAGAAAAAACCTGATTGCAGAACCTTGGCAGCAGTCTTGGATGGGCCAAAGTTGGCCACCTATCACCATGTCATGGCAATGAGCCAAGACGGAGGTCATTTCTTCCTCGGGTACACAACGCCTGATAATTCCCTCGACACCAATTTTAAACAAGTAGGGCTCTTCCCATAGATAGTGCCTAACATCTTTCAAAAATTTCTTTCTTTGGTGAAATGTCAAATCAGGGGGTAAAATTCCAGCAACTATATAGTTAGCATAATCAGCATACCAGGGGATTGAAATAGAAGAAAGAGTAAAAAGCTGCTCATCGGGGAATTCATCTCCTATTGGGGTCTCATCCATTTTCTTATCCACTAATTCTAGTCTAGATAGGTGATCAGCTACTACATTTTCAGATCCTTTTTTATCTTTTATTTCTAAGTCAAACTCTTGTAGTAATAAGATCCACCTGAGTAGTCTAGGTTTTGCGTCTTTTTTAGCAAGCAAGTATTTCAAGGCCGAGTGAACAGTGTATACTATTACTTTGTTAAGCACAAGATAGGAGTGAAATTTGTCAAAAGCAAAAATGACAGCTAAAAGCTCTTTTTCAGTCGTAGCATAATTGAGTTGGGCCTCATTTAAGGTACGACTAGCATAGTAAATAGTATGAAAGATTTTACCCTTCCTTTGACCTAGTACGGCTCCAACGGCAATGTCGCTCGCATCGCACATCAGCTCGAATGGTAGGCTCCAATCTGGGGCGGACATCATAGGTGATGAGATTAATTTCTCCTTCAGGGTGAGGAAGGCCTGCATGCATGCATCATTAAAGTCAAACACTGCATTTTTCATGGTCAAGTTAGACAGGGGTTTAGCAATTTTAGAAAAATTTGAAATAAAACGCCTGTAAAACCCGGCATGTCCCAAAAAGCTTCTCACGGCTTTGACCGTGGTGGGTGGTGGAAGATTAGCTATTACTTCAATTTTCGCTCTATCCACCTCAATCCCCTTGTGGGAGATCTTATGACCCAGAACAATTCCTTCTTGTACCATGAAATGACACTTTTCCCAATTTAAGATTAGATCAGTCTCCTCACACCTCTGCAAAACTAAGGTTATATTGTGCAAACATCTATCATATGTAGAGCCAAAAACAGAAAAATCATCCATGAAGATTTCAAGAAATTGCTCGACCATGTCATGAAATATAGCCATCATGCATCTTTGAAAAGTAGCAGGTGAATTACATAAGCCAAAAGGCATACGCCTATAAGTAAAAGTGCCGTAAGGACAAGTGAAAGTAGTTTTATCTTGATCCTCGGGTGTAATAGCAATTTGGTTATAGCCGGAGTACCCATCCAAAAAACAGTAATATTCATACCCGGCTAATGTTTCTAACATTTGATCGATAAAGGGAGGGGGGAAAGTAGTCTTTTCGGGTATATTCATTCAATTTACGATAGTCTATGCAAACCCTAAAACCAGTGACAATTCTAGATTGAATTAACTCATTATTGTCATTATGAACTACTGTCCTACCTCCTTTCTTGGGCACTACCTGCGTTGGACTTACCCATGGACTATCAGAGATAGGGAAGATAATGCCGGCATCGAGTAACTTGATTACCTCTTTCTTCATCACTTCTTGAATTTGAGGATTAGACCTCCTTTGTGGTTGTATAGTGGGCCTTGAGCTTTTTTCCATTAAAATCTTATGCATGTAGATGGCTGGGCTGATCCCCTTGATATTAGCAATCTTCCATCCAAAGGCTTTTTTGTGATCTCTCAACACCTCCAGTAACCTTGCTTCTTGTTGATCTGTAAGAGAAGAAGAAATGATGAGTGGCAAGGTTTCATCGTCATTTAAATAAACATATTAAGATGAGAGGGTAGAGTTTTTAGGTCAAGAGGTGGTGGCTCTTCAATAGATGGTTTGGAGTGGCTAGACAGTGGGCTATCCAACTTCTCAAATTTCTTTGTGGGGTATTGTGCACGCCTCTCTAAGCTATGAACAACTTCCAGTTGTTTATCACTGGCCGACTCAACATCCGTGGAGTTCATTATGCATACCTCAAGTGGATCATCAGAGATGTTTTCCTGAAAGTGCTCAATAATCAAAGGATCAAAAGCATCTATTCTTAAACATGACGCATCATCACCAACATGCTTCATAACCTTGTATACGTCAAAAGTAACTCTCTCCTCACCCACATTCAAAGTTAACTTACCATTGGCTATGTCGATCATAGCTTTACCTGTGGCTAGGAATGGTCTTCCTAGGATGAGAGGAACTTCAACATCTTCTTCCATCTCCAGAACCACGAAGTCCACCGGGAAGTAAAACTTGTCAACTTGCATGATGACATCCTCTATGATTCCCTTCGGGTGTTTGATTGATCGATCTGCAAGTTGGAGGCTCATCGAGGTTGGCTTTGGATTCCCCAAACCCAATTTCTGGAACAACGAGTAAGGAAGAAGATTTATGCTGGCGCCCGAATCACATAGCACTCGGTCGAATTTGAGTTGCCCAATAGTGCAAGGAATTGTGAGGCTCCCATGATCCTTGAGTTTCTGTGGGAACTTGTTCAACACCACTGCTGAGCATGCTTCAGTCAAGCACACCGTTCCATTGCATTCCCACTTCTGCTTATTGGATAGAATATCCTTGAAGAACTTGATGTAATTGGGCATCTGCAAAATCGCATCAATAAAAGGAATATTAATTCGAACTTCTCGAAGAATTTCTAAAATCCTAAGAAAACTCTTATCCATATCTTTCTTATTCTTTTTATGTTCTAGGGGGAAAAGGAGACGTATTTCAATAGGATTAGACAAAGAAGGAGTCAAAGTTTCAGAAGACGCCCTGTCTGCCTGTGAAGTACGGACTTGATCCTGCCCCAAGTACGTACTTGAGCTGTGTGAAGTACTTACTTGGTTCTGGTCAAGTACGTACTTGGGAGACAGATTTGAATTTTCAAGTTTATCAAAAGTTTGAACATTGTCCTCTTCAAGTGCGGACTTGGACTGCTTGGCAGGTGCACTTTTCAATTCTTTGCCACTTCTTAGAGCGATGGCATGGCATTGCTCTTTTGGGTTTTTCTCTGTATCACTCGGCAGTGTCCCGGGTGCTCTTCCACCTGCATCAACCGATAATTGTGCAAATTGGTGTTGCATCTCTTTCATTCCCGTCATAACACCCTGTAACATCAATCGAAGCTCTGCGAATGATTCGTCTGATTTTTGCATGTGAGCCGCCAATCTTTCTTCGACAGTCGAAGGTCTTGGAACTTGACCTTGTGGCTTAAAATTTCCAGGCCTTTGAGTTTGGTTGTTGTAAAACGGAGGCCTCGGTGCTTAGTAGATGCCTTGTTGTGAATTTTGTGCGGGATTTGGCCTTTTCGGAAAATTCTCGGGTATGTGGAAGCTCAATTGAGGCTTGTTTGAATTTCCGACATAGTTCACATCACTAATGGTTGACTCTGCCTCTAGATTAACATTTTGTTCTACCTCTTGAGCAACAGCAACCCTTCGGGATTGTAGAGGAAACTCATCGTCATCTTCAGGGTACAGTTCATCATCCCGTGCCATTTGCTCTAGTTTAGCCCACACTGTTCTGCTATCGAGACCCAAAAGATCACCGCCTACTCCTGCATTAAGTCTGTGACGAATCCGAGACCGGACTCCATTAAAGAAATGTAGCACTCGCTCGTCTCTTGAATAGTTGTGATCGGGGCACTTTCGAAGCAGACTCTTGTATCTTGCCCATGCTGATGCTAACGATTCATCCCGTTTTTGCTTAAAACCCTTGATCTCGCTTCTTAACTCGTTAATCCTTAATGGAGGGAAGAACTTGTTGAGAAACTCTTCGACTAACTGTTCCCACGTTTCAATGGATTGTGGGGGCAACGACTTGTACCCCAAAGTCCCTTTATACTTAAGCGAAAAATGGAATAATCAGAGGCGGATGGCATCAAGATCTCTTGGGTGGAATTGCATGGTAGATAACACATTCTCGAAGTGCTCTAGATGGTCATGAGGTGACTCTTTCGGATCACCATAAAATTGTTCAGCCTGAACCATGCTAAACATGTGAGGTGGAATGTGGAAGTTCGGCGTGGCAAAATTGGGGACCACAACAGGCCCCGGCGTAGTGTGTACACGGCTGGCTGATTACCACGAACAAATGGAGGTGGTGCTGGTAGTGCCGGTTGCATAGCTTGGAACAGATTTTGCAACCATTCTCTATTCTCAGGCAGATTCATATCAGGGAAGTTGCCAGCCATAGCTCGATTTCTCTGGTTTGCACGAAGCGTACGCTCGATCTCAGGGTCAAATTCCTCTAAAGCCTCTCCTGAGGCTCGAGTCATTCACCAAAAGATCAACCTGTTTGAAACAAAGAAGCAAACCAACAGAAATTTAAAGATAGAAAATAACAGTAAGAATAATAGAAAATAATAAAACGATAAAAGAAATTAAAGCTAAAAATTGCAATAAAATCCGAAACTAAAATAAATCAAGTCCCCGGCAACGGTGCCAAAAACTTGACACGAAAAATCCTTACGTGTATTAAACAGCAAGTGGACTGGTCGTGTGTAGTAATAAAGTGGACTTTAAGTCCGAGTTATCGATCCCACAGAGACAAGATTATTTAAAGTTAGGAATTTAAAAGCAATTAAAATTGAATTAAAAGATTGTGATTAATTTACAATAAAAATGTAAAAACGAGACTTAGCAAATAGATTTAGATTCTTATGAGATAAAACAACTAAGGCACATGCTTCAACCAAATTTACTTGTTAATATAAATATGAACTATTCTTCGTATTATTAGACTACTATTGCTTTGGTGAAAATTCTTTAATTAATTACTACCCGATGTCTCGGCTGTAATAATCCTATGATAAATTGACAGTTCTCTAAATATGTCTATCCGAGAATTTAATCAATAATCATGCATTCAAGTTCTAGAATTTCCCCGAATAAATCCGGCTAACTGCACCTGGGAATCTCTACCTATCTCTAGGGGCAATTCCCTATTTTTTACGGATGATGTGATGATTTCTTTGAACCCTAACTTATATTCTTTCAAACTATTAAGTTAGGCAATATGACAAACATATGGCGATCAAACATATGCAAGTAGTTACGCACAAAATCAAAACACAAAGCAATTGTAGAATTAATACGAAGAATAATATCAGATATATATACTCATAACTTTGGCCTTCACATGGCCCTAGTTAAGGGAAAATTAGTTCATAATTGAAATTGGGAAAACAATAAAAACATAGAATTACTCATAGATAAAGATGAATATCAAACTAAGAAACTTCCTATTTTGGATTGATGATCGATTCTTGATTGGAAGCTTGAATCCCTCATTTTCCTCTTCTTAGCTCTTCAAGTATGATGATAGGATGACTCAAAACCAAGAGAATGCTCCCCCAAACCCCTGAATTTTCGTCCTCACACTCTCAAAAGATGATTTTTTGATGTCCTCAAGTGAGCTCCCCACTCCCCTTTAAATACCCAAAAATCCACCTACCAAGAATTTGAGTTACCCTTCTCTTTCTTCCCTCCTACCAAGAATTTCTACCTACCAAGAATTTGCACCTACCATTCTCTTGTTTTCCACCTAACAAGAATTTCCACCTACCAAAAATTTGCACCTACCATTCTCTTGTTTTCCACCTAACAAGAACATGAGCTACCACTTTCGTGTTTTCCAGCGCAGGGATAGTGTTTTATTCATAAACGTCTCCACAGATCTCCGAATTAGATGATTCAAGTACCCATGTAAAGATAAGACATAGATCTAAAACTTTGTAGAAGGACATTTCATCCAATTCTGTCTCTAAAAATATCAAAATGGCGTTCCAACATGGAGGTTGTTTCTGATTTGGCGCCCAAGTGTGCGGAAATGGTACTAAAACATGATTTTGCCTAACTCCAGGTTATTTCTTGCTTGTTTGGTCGTGGAGGTGTGAAACATCTTGGCGTAAACTTGTTTTATACGTCATTTTTCCACCCTTTCTTCAATTGTATCCACTTAAGGCCTGAAATCACTTAATGCACGAATTAAACGCACAAGTGACAAAATCAAGTGATAAATGAACCTAAAAACGCAAAGGGGATTAAAAACACGTAAAAATGACTCCTATCAGTAACTCCCTTAGTTAACATATCCGCCGGATTCTTCACACCAAGCACCTTCTTCAACTCGAAAGTCCCATCATCTATCATCTCTCGGATATGATGATACTTCAATTGAATATGCTTCGTCCTCGAGTGAAACACCTGATTCTTTGTCAAACAAATGGCACTTTGACTATCACTATGAAGTGCACAATCCCGTTGCTCCTTGTCAATCTCCCTCAGAAAATTCTTCAACCAAACCATCTTTTTACCCACTTCTGAAATAGCAATATACTCGGCTTCGGTTGTGGAGAGTGCTTATCACTTTTGTAGCCTAGAAGTCCAACTTATTGTAGTGCCACCCAAAGTGTAAATGTACCCCGATAAACTCTTCTGAACATTTTGATCACCACCTAAATCCACATCCACGAAGCCCTCTAAAGTAACACTACTGCCCAAAAAACATAAGCACTTACTCGATGTACCCCTTAAATACTTCAGTAGCCACTTTACCGCTTCGCAATGCTTTAACCCCGGATTAGCCATATACCGGCTCACAACTCCCACTGCATGAGCTATATTTGGCCTTGTACACACCATTGCGTACATCAAACTCCCAATGGCAGAGGCATAAGGAACCTTTGCCATTTGATCTCGCTCTTCCTTAGTCTTAGGTGATTGTTCCTTACTCAATTTGAAATGACTTCCCAAAGGAGTACTTCCAGACTTTGCATTTGAGATTGCAAATCTAGCAAGTACCTTTTCTATGTACTTCTCTTGAGTCAACTTGAGACTCCCACTCGACCTATCTCGAATAATCCTCATCCCGAGGATTGTATTTGCAGCTCCCAAGTCCTTCATCTCAAATTCAGTAGACATTTGCTTCTTCAGCTTATTGATTTCCCTCATGTTAGACCCAACCACTAACATATCATCCACATAAAGCAATAATGTGATATAACAATCCCTAAACTTCTTAAAATAGCAACAACGATCCATTTGACACCTAGAATATTCATTACTAGCCATGAAAGTGTCAAAATTCTTATACCATTGCCTCGAAGCTTGCTTAAGACCATACAAGCTTTTCTCTAGCTTGCATACAAGGTTTTCTTTTCCATTCTCCAGAAAACCTTCCAGTTGAACCATGTAAATATCCTCCTCCAAATCTCCATGAAAGAATGTCGTTTTTATATCTAACTGCTCAAGATGTAAATCCTCTGCAGCAACAATGCTCAGAACCATCCTAATAGTAGTCAACTTGACAACCGGCGAAAAAAATCTCAGTGTAGTCGATCCCTTCCTTCTGTTGGAACCCTTTAACTACCAACCTCGCTTTGTACCTTTTACTACTATCCGGTTCATCCTTAACCCGGAATACCCATTTGTTCTGCAAAGCCCGTTTCCCCTTCGGTAACTCAGTTAACCTCCAAGTTCTATTTATCTCAAGCGAGCTCATTTCATCCTTCATGGCTAGCTCCCACTTGAGAGAATTTCCTACACTCATTGCCTCCTTGTACGACTCGGGCTCACCCGAATCCGTCAAAAGTAAATAGTGTAAGGAAGGGGAATACCTCATGTTTGGTTTAGGAGTTCTACTCGATCTTCTCAAGGTTGGTGGTGGGGTCTCCGGATCTTCCTCAATCCTATTCTCAGTGTCATTCCCCGCAACCTCGTCTAGAGTAATCTCTTCCAATATCGCCTTTGGTTTCTCATTATCCTCAATCTCTTCCCCAAGTCTATCCTTGTAAAGCACATTCTCGTTGAACGTAACAGCTTTATGCCTTATGACTTTGTTGTTTTGGTAATCCCAGACCCGAAACTCTCTCCTCCATAACCGTTAAAGATGCACTTTTGTGCTTTAGGATCCAACTTATCCCTGTCATCAGAACTTCACAAGACATAAGATAAACAACCGAATTTTTTTTAAATACGATAAAGTTACCTCCTTTCCAGACCAAACCTCCTCCGAAATTTTGAAGTCCAACAGTACTGAAGGTCCTCGATTGATGAGATAAGTCGTCGTGCTCACTACATCAGCCCAAAACGTCTTTGGCAACTCGAAGTAGAGCCTCATGCTCCTAGCTCGCTCATTCAAAGTCCTATTCATCCGCTCTGCAATCCCATGCTGCTGCGGAGTCCCCGGAATGGTCTTGATCATCTTGATCCCATTCTCTGCACAATAGTCTTTCAATTCCTGGCTGTCATACTCCACGCCATTATCCGACCTCAAACTCTTCAGTCTCAAACCTGTCTCATTCTCGACTTCCGGCTTCCACTTATTAAAGCTACTAAACACATCAGACTTATTTTTCAAAAAATAAACCCATACCTTTCGAGTGGAATCATCTATGAAGGTGACATAGTATCTCGACCCTCCAAGCGACTGTACGGGTGCCGATCCCCATACATCGGTATGCACAAGCTCCAATTTCTCTACTTTCGGTTCTCTACCCGTCCTGGAGAAGCTCACCTTTTTTTGCTTCCCAAGTAAATAGTCTTCGCAAAGACCCAAGTCAATCGTCTTTGAGATTGGTAGCTTCTCCTTGGATGCTATGATCCTCATTCCCTTCTCACTCATATGCCTGAGTCGCTTATGCCATAAGTGCATATCCTCTGTGGCCTCGACTGCAGCTAATGAGTCCTTTTTAATCTCCGTAGTGTATAAAGTCCCCGATTTCTTACTACGAGCCACTACCATATTTCCTTCGGTGATTTTCCATACACCACCACCAATACCGTGGTGTAACCATCACTATCAATTTGACCCATCGAGATTAAAATCTTTCTCAACCCCGGAACATGCCTAACATTCTTCAGTTTTAACTGCATCCCCCTTTCCAACTATTTTAACCATCACTGCATTCGTCGTTATTACAACATCACCCTTTCCATCTATTTCCAAGGGTTCATCATCTACAAGAAATACCTTTCCAAATTTTCCAGAAGTGTAATTTGTTAGATAATTCTTACAAGAAGTAGCAAGAAACGACGCACCTGAGTCCAATACCCATTGGTCAACTAGACTATCAATACAACAAACTAGTGCATCTCCGACATCGTCTGCAGCTGCGTTTGCTTGTTGTTGTTCCCGATTTTGATTCTGGCCCGCCTTTTCTGGACAATCCCTCTTGCAATGGCCTTTCCTATCGCAGCCCCAGCAATCAGCATCCTTGTGCGGTTTTGACTTCCCTCGCTTTTTAGACTTGGATCGACCTCTACCTTTCTGACCACCTCATTGAACACTTCTCTCTCTGCTTTCTGCACTCAATGCTACAGACGTGAGTTCTCCTGATTCCCTCTGGCTAATATCCTTGCTCAAAATTAGATCCCGAATCTCCTGAAGTCTCAACTTCCTTTGGCCAGACGAACTACTCACAACAGTTATCGTAGCACTCCAACTCTCCGGCAATGAAGACAATAATATTAAGGCCCTTACCTCATCCTCGAAATTAATATCAACCGAGCTCAACTGAGTGATGATCATGTTGAACTCGTTGACATGCTTGGTCACCGATCCACCTTCAATCATCCTCAAGTTGAATAAACATCTCATCAGGTAGACTTTATTCGATGCGGATGTCTTCTCATACATATTGGATAATGCCTTCATCAAACCCGTCGTAGTAGTTTGATCTAGGATGTTAATACGTTTCTTGATAACATCAATCGAATAACACCTAGGGTTTGCCTATCTAACAATTCCCAATCCTCGTCTGACATTTTTTCAGGCTTCTTCCCCGACAACGGTTGATGGAGTTTCTTCTGGTACAGATAATCCTCCATCTGTGTTCGCCAGAATCCAAAATCTTTTCCATCGAACTTGTCTATTTTCACTTTTCCATCTTCAGACGCCATTGATTCGCACAAATCTGATTAACCCGTGCTCTTGATACCAGTTGTTAGGAATCAATGTGCATATAAGAAATTAAAAGTAAAAAATCAAAGCAAGAAACAAGACAACGATTTACGTGGTTCGGCAATTTGCCTACATCCACAGACCAATGCTAGAGAGATTTTATTGATGTATGAGAGTGATCTACATTACAAAGATGAATAACCATTTATTTATATAGTAAAACCTTGGAGACTAAGTAATACAAGCCCTAATACACTTAGGAAACCCAAAACTTGCCAAAAACGCGGGTATTGGCGCCACAGCGCCACCCATGCAGATTGTTGTGGCGCCACAACGCCAGATGTGCAGAACTCTTCCTTTTTTTTATTCATCTTTTTGGCTTTTTCCTTTGCACTTTGATTGTCTCCACTTATAACCCATCAAAAATATAATATTCTTTTTAGTTATTGAGAAGGTAGAATTAAAATTGGTCATGCTATTTTTTTCTAATAAAAATAATTTTAAAAAAGTAGTTTTCACACGCACAATGAATCAATAATTCAATATTTGAGACCATTTGGGTCCATATTTCGAATAATAAGTTCGGTTAGGATGAATTTTTTCAAGTGGACATTTCAATATGTACTTTTAGAAATGTAAAGCGTATTAAGTGACCTTTTGTAGAAGTAAAAAAAAAAAAAAAAAGATATGGACTTACTAATGAGTAATGAGAAATTGACTTTTGGAGATGTGACATATTTCACAAGTTCATTAATATTTAATTATCAAACAATAACACTCTTACTAATGTACTTCCTTAAACATTTTTAATGCTGAAACCATTGTTAATTGCTTAGAGCCTTAGACAGTTTGAGAGTTGGTCCGGTCTCTCTGTTAACAAAAAGAAACCGTCTATCCATTTTAGTCATAATGTGGCACCTTTTGTGAAATTGTATATTAAGGATATTTTGAATATAAAAAGAATGTGATCATAAAAACAAACACTTAAGCCTCCTTTTTTTGTAAACATACTAGAAGAAGTGAATAGTTTAACGATCTCATTGAAACAATTAAGTGATTGAAAACTAAGCATTTATCTTTTGCTGATCGTCTTGTGGTTCTTAAAACTATTGCTCAAGCCCTTCCCGTTTATCAAATGTCCTCTTTCCTAATTCCTAAATCAACTTGTTCGAAAATTAACTCTATCATGCAAGGATACCAGTCAATTTTCCCCTTTGTGTTGGGACACGTTCACGGATGGCATGGGCCTTAGAAAAATGGACCACCTTAACCAAGACTTTGTCTCAAAACTAGCTTGGAGTATCGCGGGCCTCGCGGCTAATGAATCTAAAATGCTTCTTGAATTTGGCCGGATATTTGCTAAGTTCCTCATATCATCAAACAGATATAAATCTTTAAATTTTTGGCTATTCATTGGCTCTTTATTAATAAGTGGGATTTTTTATCATTTAATTAGAAAGTGAAATAAAAGCGGAGCTACTATAATAATTTGTAGAACTTCAATATCAATTCCCCACGTAATATTGTAATAGCATTTGTATGATTCAATTTCGTTATTCTATGATCAATAAAACTCTCTGCATATATATATATATATATATATATATATACACACACACTCAATCATATCCTACTTATACAATTTTTTTTTTTCTATATGACTAATTAAAGTGTATCCGAACTATAAGTCGGAAATATGCATGTATAGTACAAAATATTTGGGATGGATTTGGGCTCGCATTTTTCAACAACAATCATTATCCGTGACTGTGACAGCAAAAGCAATAAATATAAAATATAATTTAGCCTAAATTTCAATTGTCTATGTATTTTACCTGGGATAAATGCAAAAAAACACCCAGTATTATGATTTTTTCACTAAAATCCCCTCGAGATCGCGAAATAGCCTAAAAAGCTCCCGTGTTAACCAAAAACTCTGCACAAAATTCTCATTCCGTTAGAAGTTAACATAATGGGGATGCACGCGCGGGTCCTGAGACTGAGAGAGTTTTTTGGCCTTTTTTTAAGTTTTTTTTTACATATGCAATTGACAATTATACCCTTATCCTACAATATACAGTATTAATATTGTGCTTGCATTTAACCCATATTAAAAATTACTTTTACAGCTAAATAATTGATATTAAAAAATAAATTAATCAAATACTAAATTAATAATGTTAATTAAATCACAAAAATAGAAAGAAAAACAAAATCGTAAATTCAAATAAGTAAATTTTACCTCTAGTTTTTTTAATCATATATTATAAGAAATCATGATTAATTATTTTAAAATTTTAAATTAATATATTAAACAATCTTATTAAATGTAAAAGTTAGAAAAAAAGTTTTGAAGTTTACTACATTCTTAATAAAAGTTTAAAGAAAAGATTAATACCATTCTAAAATTGATACTAGATGTAATTTCACAGTTCACTACATATTTTAAAAATTAGATAATATTAAAAATTAATTAAAATTACTAAAAAAGAAAAAGCAAATTCAATCATCTTCCTCACATCAGTCGTCACACCCCACCCCCACCCCCACCCCGGCCACCTAGCTTCCATCTCGCCGTCGTTGCTACCAACACACCTCAATTTCAGACTAGTCGCAGCCACCAACGCCCCAAAATGGAAGAATCAACCTCAAGTCCCCAACCAACATCACCCCGTCCGAAAAGACCCACAACCAAGCTCTCAGCTCTTCTCCATGGCGAGACCACCAAAGCTTTTTAGATCTGATGGCATATCAACGATGAGGGACTGATTTGACAGAGGTTGGCATGGCTGGGCGTGCAAGGGGCGAGGGGAGAAGCGGGGAGGAAATAGGGTGGGGTTTGTTTGGGGTTTTCCATTTTCTCTCTCATCCATTGCTAAGAAGTTGTAAAAAGAAAACCCCAGTAATATTTCAAAGGAACCAAGTGGGTTGGCGTAGTGGTTCAGCGCTTCGTCCCTTAAACAAGTGGTTGGGAATTCGAATCCCAACTTTTGTGAATGAAAAAAATTCCTTGGCCAGCCTCCTACCATTTAGTGCATTGACAGTTGGAATACCTTGGAAACAAAAAAAAAACGTAATATTCTAAGAGGGTATAATAGGAAAAACTGAAAAAAACTTAACAGTGTTGGTGTCGTTAACGGCGAGGGCAAGTGAGTATAGCTTTTGGCTAACACGAGGGCTTTTTAGGCTATTTCCTGATATCAGGGATTTTTTAGCAAAACAGTCGGGTTTTGTTTTGCATTTATCTTCATATTACCTTCTAAATTTTGTCAAAAAGTCGCAAAATTAAAGAGATAAATATACTTGCCTTGGCAGCCGAATTAAGCTAAAAGCTCGTTGGAGAGAGATTACAAATGATAATAGTATGAACTTTTAAGGTGGTAGTATAGTTAGTGTGACCTCGACTCTCAAACATAATATTGGTATTTTATTGCACAACAAATTAGAAAGATCATAATAAATAGTGGAAAACTAGATAGAGAGCTCAGTCTTTGATATGAGAATGCCATCACTATCTGCATACAACCACTCTCCATCACGAATCACAGTTCCCGCAATATGAATAGGTATGAACCTTTCGCCTACGCCTTTTTTGTTCGATTTTTGGGGATGTGACGCCAATGCTCTAACTCCAATATCACATCCATTGATCTCATCTACATCTCGTATACACCCATTTACGACTATCCCGGCCCAACCCATATTTTGGGCCAACTGGCCCAAATTCCCACCCACCAAGGCACATCTCATGCTTCCTCCACCATCTATGACCAGAACTCTGCCTTCACCTCGTGTTTCTAGAAGCTCCCTAACCAACACGTTGTCTTCAAATACCTTGAGTGTGGCAATTGGTCCGGAGAAGGCCCAACTTTGCCCATAAATCTTGAAGATTGGTGGAAGGACCCGAATGTCACCGCTTGCTAAGAGAGCTATATTTGTGTCACATGCTTCAGCAGTTGCTATGGAACCCATGCATTCACCTAAAAGCAGTTCTCTGTAAGTATAACATAGAAGAAATTTAAAGCTCTGTTTGGTTCTTGAAATTTGGCTAAAAAAAGGGGGGAAATGGGAATTATCAGAAAATAAAGTGCAAAGTACTGTATCTTGTAGCTTTAGCTTTTCCTTTTCTTTTCCCTCACCAAAATCCAAGAACCAAACATAGCTTAAGAAATAGCAGATAAAGTATATTAATAGGCAAGAATGTTCAGTGAAATCCAGAAAAAAGTCATGACGGCTTAGTATATGACTGCAACAAAAAATGGCAATTACAAGCATGTCTAAAAATGTATCTAATATCATGTCAAAGACAAAGGTATTTAATATCCATCACCAAAATCAGAGTTTGCACAAGTTCGTATTTCAATTTGAAATTATAATAACTGCCTAATCGAAAAAACAATACCTGATTAAAGGTTTCACACTCTGTCACAAATTGAATTTTTTATGGATAAACAAATCTATACAATTGTTTTCCGAACGGATCACCTTAGTATCTCTACAACTTCTGATTTCTTGTTTCACAAATTCAATCAAGTAGTAAGTAGACTTTACGGAGGCCATCTTGATAATATCCATCTCATAGTAGACATTACGAATCTACCGTAAAGCAGAAACATGGATAATGCGGGCCGTAATGTGGTATTTCTTACATCAGGACTGATTATGCTTATACTGCAGGCTTCCAAGACATCAACTAAAAAGTTATAAAACAATTTTACAACATTGTTTCGAGGTTCGAACTTGTTACACCCTCTGCTATCTTGGAAGGCTCTAACATCTAAATCAATATTTTAGAGCTTTACCTCAAAATTCTCTATAGATTTTCTAACACAAGCATATAAATCACATGCTCAAACAACATAGCAAATAGTTGAAATAATAGAACACGAACCTCGGTATTCGGTTCATAGAAGGATACAACAATTACCATTTAGCCAACAAATACTACTGCATATCAATACAAGTCTAGACAGCTAAAAGAGAATTTTACTATAATAAACTTCCCCCAAATTTTGAAGCAACACAAACAAACAAACAAAAAAATTGAAAATGTTATCCAAGCTAAGAAACCAATGCATTAGGACCACAATTTTTCTTGTATGTAATTATTAAAATAATTGAAATTATTCCCAAATCCAGCAAGCTTGATCGTCAAACTACAATCACTCTTCCCCAATTTCGCAATTTTTTAACTTCATAATTCAATAAATGAATTAAATAACATAAAAACTATTCGCGCATAAAACTAATGAAGAAAAATCAACAAAAAGTGCTGAAATTCTAACACTACTCCTTTTTTTTTAATGTAATTATAGAAGAAAATATAGAATTGAAAGTTGAAACCAACAATATATAAAAATTCTAATCTGCGATGTTCAAAAATAGAATTTTACCTGTGAAAAAGGGGAAATTCTATTAACAAAACGCAATCCACAGCATCCACCGAAGATGATGAAATATGATACTTTACTTTGCCAATATGATATAAGTAATAATTGTAGCAGCGACTATGACGGATATGATATAAATAGATCGGGCCCGTTATCTGATGGAAACTCATCTTCTAGTGTTGTGTGCCATTCATTTCTTTTTTTTCTTTAGCAGCTTCTGCGCTCCTCGATTAATTCTCGTTCACAGTGTGTGACTGTCGCTGGTCAAACATTATTTTGACAACGTTGAAAATCGATCCTGGGAGTACACCAGATCGATTTCAAATTGTCCCAACAGCCTTATGCCATGACACTGGAACAAGAGATCTGGTTAAGTCATTCATTTCCATGACGTATGTATGGCAGTCGGCACACTCAGCTTCGATTCTTGTTATTTACTGAAACCCCCCCTTAATGTGCACAAATTACAATCTGGCCTCTAAAATTTTTAAAACTGTTGGGCCAGCCCGAAGCCCAGTTATGTGGCCTGTAACGTTTTTGTGATAAGACTGAAGGAAGTTTGGGTTTATTATGGCCCGCCCCGAATTTGGGCTCAAAATTTTTAATCACAAAAAAAATGTGATTTCGTCTTTTTTTTTTCTAGGGAGTAGAGGTCATTTTATTTTATTTAATAAAAAATTTACAATCCAAGACTTGTTAGTTTAGTGGTATTAATTGTTATTTTCATGTAGTATGTCGTGGGTTCAATTCCATGCTGTCACAACTTGTGACTTTTTTTTCCTTATTTAGAGTCTTATAGGGTATGTGTGAACAATAATTAAAAAACTATTAAATGATGTAATATAGATTGTCTCTAACGATGTAGTAAAAATATAAATTTGTCTTAAATCCCAAATATCTATGTAATATATAATCTAAAGTTTCTTTTGCCCGGAAAGAGATGTTCTTTGTTTTATTGGCCTAATAGAAGGTCATTATTTTTTTTCAAAAAAGAAGAAACTTAAGATTTAAATGTTAAAGTTTTGTGTCAAGGAGAAAACTTCATTGGACATTTACCAAACTCCAAAAATTTAGTAAATTATTGAAATTTTGTTATTGAATCGAAAAATATATTTTTCCAATCGAATATGGTTGTAATGTGGATGTTTCCTTTTTATTTTTTCTTTTGATGGGAAAAAAAATGTAGATGTTTCCTTTGGGCTTTGGAAATGTCATTTTTCTCTTAAAAATGGCGAAAATTTCACTTGTAAATATTTTTTGTATTAAGTTGGAGTTTCTTTTACTAAGTTTCCAATGTAAACTTTAATAACATTTTTAAGACGGTAGAGCCAGAGGCAGAGTCGCGGGCTGATAGGGGCAGTCATCTCCCTCAACTTTTAAAAAATTACTTTTTTAGCCTACATAAAAATTAATCTGGATCCACCCATTTTATTAGTCATGAAAATTGGATGGTAAAAGTGGTTCCTGGCCCTATAGTCGCAAGCGGGAGTGTGTGTACTACACTCAATTTACTGTTAAATTAAATCACCCAAAAAATTAACATCTAAAGCAAATTACACGTAATTATGGCAAATCTATGGGCAATTATGGGAAACCAAGTTAATCATGCTCATATTTATTGAAGTACGAGCTATATTTAATATAAAGTTTCACATCAAGTACTTTCTCTTTTCGTTTTGCACCTACGTACGTATACGGTATACCCAATAATATTATACCATAATAGATGATTGCTTGGTAAGTATGATTGATCAATCTCATACTTAAGAGAGAGAGAGAAAATATATAAAAAACTTAAAAACGTAAAGATTGAAGTGACATTAGAATTATCGCTGTGTCATTTCAAGAACGAAATTAAATATTGGCAAGTCAATATTTAGGAGATTAATCAAGAAATCAATCACTACTGTTTTCTACAGTTCCATATCGTCCAATTATACTCAAGTTTGCTTTTCCGAAATTCTAAGATCAATCAAATTAACTTGACTAAATGACGCATCAAATCAGAGGTAATCATGTTCATTTGTTTTTCTAATAATTCGGTCGGTAACAATTGTCAAAAGCAAAAGGAAGAAAAGAAAGGATACGAGGGTCCCAAAATCACGTTTTCGTTGGTAGGTTCAAAGGAGGAAGATTGGGGCCAATATATTTTGAAAAGAAAACAAAAGAGTTCTCTTCCTCGATACACGTCTATCTCCATTATGTTGGAATACTTCCCCTCTTGTGTATTCAGACTCAAACCAAATACAAAAGAGAGTGGCTTTTAGAATATTTCGAGAGTCAGATTAAAAATAATTACGATTATTCGTATATAATAAATTCTTGTGAATATGTAGTTATGCGATGGATGTAATTTTTTTGCTCTAAGGGACTTCCAAAGAAATTAACGTTGACTTTTAGCAATGTGTCCACTCAACTTAATGGTAGTAATATGATTTTTATTTTTTTTAATCTCATAAGGACGAAAGTATTGTATATTATGACGAAAGTAAATATATCCACGGACCAAAAATAATTTGTGTAGATAATTTTAAAATTAAATGCTGGGTAACTAGAAAATTAAAGTATTAAAAAGGATTGTTAATATAATTAATTCATTTATTTGATAGTTTCCCTATTACTTTTGTCATGACACAATAAAAATTAATTCAAATGAAATATTAATCACAAAAATAATGGCTATAAAGATATAATAAAGTGTTTAACAAACATCTCAAGGGCCATTAATCAATTGGTAAGATAGTAAGAATAACAACACTTCCCGTACTTAATAATAATAATAAATCCAAAGGGCAACTATGCTTAAGAATATTGTTTATTTTCTTTTATTATCACAATAATATCGTCTCTTGATAAATTATTTTAGTATTACCGTGCATGCTAGTTTATTACATAACGATTATTCCTAAACCCTAATGTAAGAGTTTTTATTTTTAAATTACTGTATAAATTGGGGAAAAAAATCTAAGTGGAGATGTAAGGTCAGCAATGTCACAGACGAAAATATTTAAAAAGGATGTTATTGACATGGTTCTAATTTTCTTTTCTTCTTTGCCGAAACGTCTGAAAAGTTTCGATTTTTCAGTTTATGGAAAAGAAACCATGAAATTGTTTCGGAATTACATCGTTTCAAAAGAAACGAGATGTTTCAATAGTTTTCACAGAAAATTTCAATGTTTGCATGGGTTCTGTAGTTCCTTATCGAAAATAGTTACTGCTCTATTGCCCAATATATCATGCTCGAACTAGTCAACCAAATATTTATTTCACGGAGGAGCAAGTTTTTTTATCATGCAATTCATGATAATCGTCAATTAAAATGTTAATGTCACACTTATTTTTTAAGTAATTTGCAAATGTGTTTAAAATCATGGTATCAATGATATTAGTTTTTTTTTTTTTGGGGGCAATAACACATTTAAAATTTACTATTTCACAATTTAAGTTACTAGAACTTTGTCAATTATATGCTCTATAAATGCTAAACTTGAATCCAACATTACCACTTTGTTTGTTAGTAAGATTTGGTCGATTATTGGTCTAAATATATAAATTTTGACACAAACTATCAACTTTTTGCTAATGAAAAAAAGTGCAACTCTCATTTATTTCTTTTTTCACTATTCCTTTCTTGTTTCTAGCATTTTGCAAGTTTTTTTTTTTCTGACATTTCCGAAACATTTTTGATATTGTATTCCACAACTCGAAGCTTATCTTCAAAATAAAATTTTAATTCATGGTTATTGTACACTGAAAAAAAGTGCATACCTTGACTAATATTCAAATTACCACTAATTATATATCAAATGATAAAAGTTTTGTATTGACTAATAGGGAAAATTGCATATCGTACCCCTATGAAGCACGAAATCTCCACACATCCTCCATGTGTTAAAAATATAGCTTTTATATACCCCTATGTTATTTTTAGTTTGCACACTCTACCTTTCTGTTAATGAGCCCTAACACAGTTAAATTTTTACATGGTATGCATGTTATACTCCTGATGTTAATAAACATTATGTTTATTCTTATTTATTCTTAGCGGTTGGATTGAATCATTAACTCTTAGTTGTTGGATAAGAAAAATGGGGAAAAAAAACTGAAAAGGTCATAAGAAGCCACAGAAAAAATCATAACTTAATTTATAAAAAAATATATTAACGATATATATATATATACACACACACACACACACATACATACACATATACAAATAAAGAACATAGGCCAACACCACCAACTTACTCGGCAGCCACCACCTCTGCCCCTCTGACATCACAGTACAACCCCAATCTCCGCTGAAATCATAGCACCACCTCCGCCTGAAATCACAACACCACTTCCGCAAGCAAATCCAAGTAGTAGAAAGCAGGGCAGGCGATGTGTGTGGAATTGAGATGGTAGAACTGAGAACGTTGGTGGTGGCTGATGTGTGCAAAAGGGAGTAAAGGTGGCGCATCTGAGAATGATGGTGGTGGACGGAGGTGGTGTTGGAGGGTATGTACGGCAGTGGTGATGTGTGTTGGTGTCTGGTGGTACGTCGATGGTTTGGAGGCTCTAATACCACTGTTGGAAAACATTAAAGAAAACGCAACGTAAATTAAAGATTACATTTTTTCTAGAATTTCTCAAATCAGGATTAACCGTGGTCCAAAATACGTATATGAAAAGAGGTTTATCGCTATTTTACCCATTGTAGCCGAGTAGTTGGAGATTTTATCTATTTTGAATTTTATCGATCTTTGATCCGGTAGATTTCTTGATCCTTGTTGTGTATTGATCTGAGTGATGAACGACCTCTAAATTGACACGCCGAAAAAATTGCTGAAAATCCTCCATTTTCTCCTCCTTGGATGATGGCTATATAGATTAAGAGAGGGGAGTGTTTTTCTTTCTTGTAGCTCAAGTGTATTATGAAGATGAGATAATGAATTCACATGAGGCTAGGTTTTATAAAGTGATATTTATATATCACACAAATAAAACCAAAGCCTTATAAGCTCCGCATGGGCCGCCCCATGTAGCCATCTAACATGGTAATGGTGCACCCCCGGGATGCACCATTTTGAGTCCTAGTCTCATATTATTTAATCTAATTAAATTATTTTAATCAAATAATTATTTGGGTCTATTAATTAATTTATTTCTCTAAGAAATAAGCAATTAATTAATCTTACAAATGAACTAATAATTTCATCTAATGAATAATTAATCCATTTATTATCTCAATATTTATTTAATAAATGCTTTAAATATCCAATGCTTGCAATTGCCATAAGATAAATTCCATTATTTCCATTGATTTTTCCTTTAAGTGCGACTCTTTAAGTTCGTCTTATTTGGTAATGAGAGGATTACAAAAGATGTGGGTAACAACTAGTCGGTCATGTGGCCCACATCATATCCCAAACAAGAACGAATGATTGGATCATCTTTAAACCTTTTCTGCTGTAAATCTCATGTGAATATAAACCCTTCATTTTTTATCGCTGTCAAGTAAGAGTCGTGGTAAGGTCTAACTCATAAACTTGACTCTATGCCTAATCTATAAGAAGTCAAGATCACTGAGAGTTCTCTCAAGTCTAACCCAAGAACCTCAATTGCTTTGGCCAAAGACTTTGGATCTTACTTACTTATAAATGCATAGGACAATACCTTGTTCACTCACGATAGAACGAATCTCCTCTTGGATATCAGATGAGACTACTACTTGCCCATCAGGTTGATCTTCGAGGTTGTCCCCACCAAAGGGTGAAATGGATCTAACTACTTCAATAACAGGCCTGATGTCACAAGTACATCTCCAACTCAATTTCTCAAGTTGAAGGTTCAGACACACCTATTACAACTAATCAATTCTGTCATTGACTGTCAAATAGTGAAAATCATGTGACAGAATTGATGCGAGTCGTGTGCGAGTGCACTAATCTCCATCAATGCACTTATAACATAAGCTCCCACTACGCCCTAGTGATTGACTGACACCTCCCATGTCAAAGCTTATATTATACAAGTCTTGACGATTCCTAATGCCCAATTGAGAATCTGTGAGTTGTGGACGGGTTTGATTACACAAGTATTTAACTATTCTAGCGATATCTTCCTTATCTCGCAAGGAATAAAGAGTTCACTTTTGTGTACCAAACTTATTGTTGATTACTACTTACGAATGCCTATAAGAATTATGTAAATCAACTAAAGAACCTTTTATTAAATAAAGAAATAGTACAATTACACAATCAGTGCCTACTCTATTCTATCCTCTATGGCATTCGAGGGCACATTCCTAACAATCTCCCACTTGCACTCAATGCCAGTCGCTATGGTATCTAATACTCATCTTCTCAAGATGTCGATCAAGCACCACCTGTGATAAAGGCTTAGTGAGTGGGTCAACAATGTTGTCAACTGAGCCTACTATTTGCACAACTATTTCGCCTCTTACAACTATCTTTATGATGATGTGATGTCTTCTCTCTATGTGCTTGGACTTGTTGTGAGGCTTTGGTTCATTTTCTTGTGCAATAGCCTCGTTGTTGTCACAGCAAAGTGGCAACGACAACTCTACACTAGGGACCACTTGAAGTTCTCCAAGAAACTTCTTTATAAAAACACTCTCCTTAGATGCGTCCGAGTTAGCTATATACACAGCCTCAATGGTGGAATCTGCAGTTGTGTTTTGCTTGGAACTTTTCCAAGTCACTGCCCTACCATCGAATGTGAATACAAACACTGAGGTGAATTTTTGATCATCTACATTAGACTGGAAGTCTGAGTCAGTATAACCGTCCACTCCTAATTCTCCATTTCCTTAGACTCGAATCATATCCTTAGTCCTTCTCAGGTACTTTAGAATATTCTTCACAGCTATTCAGTGTTCTATACATAGGTTTTCATGAAACTGACTCACCACGCTTATAGTATAGGCAATGTCGGGTTGTGTACACATCATGACATACATCAGACTACCCACTACAGATGCATAGGGCGTCGTGCTCACTTCTTTCCTATCTTCCTCACTTTGAGGAGACATGGTCTTAGATAAGTACACCCCGCGTCTTATAGGTAGGTATCCTTTTTTAGAGTCTTTCATCCTAAATCTCTTTAGGACTTGCTCTAAGTAAAGGGTTCAGGAAAGCCCTATCATACTATTCGTTCTATTTCTATAAATACGAATCCCTAGGATATAGGTTGCTTATTCCAAGTCTTTCATGAAAAATGTACTCGAAATCCATGCTTTGACTGAAGTCAACATGCCTACGTCATTTTCTATAAGTTGAATGTCATATACATGTAGTACTAGGAATGTGATCTTGCTCCCACTAAACTTCTTGTAGACACAAGGCTCATCTTCGTTCTTGACGAAGTCAAATCCTATTCACAGTTTCATCAAAACAAAGATTTCAACTCCTAGATGCATGCTTAAGTCCATTAATGGATCTCTTAATCTTACACAACTTATGGATATCCGATTTTGACATGAGTCCCATAGGTTGTTCTATATAGATATCCTTCTCAAGGAATCTATTCAGATTAGCCGTCTTTACTTCTATCTGCCATATCTCATAGTCTAGATGTGCAATTATACCAAATAGAATTCGAATAGACTTGATCATTGGCACAGAATAAAATGTTTCTTGATAGTTAACTACTTCCTTTTGACTATAACCTTTTACCGCAAGCCTATCTTTGTATGTTAACATTCCCATTCGAACCCATCTTCCTCTTGTAAATCCACTTGCACCCAATATGTACTATACCTTCAGGCCGATCTACCCGAGTCCAGGACTGGTTGGAATGCATCGAGTCTATTTTAGCTTGCATAGCTTCTAGCCATCTTGCAAAGTCTATGTCTACCATTTCTTGGTCATAAATAGAGGGGTCATCCCTTTGACTTTCCTTTGCTTTAGTGTGGAGTCCTAGCTCCTCTTGTAACAGATAGTTATATCTCTTAGGTTGATGAAGTACTCTACCCGATCTTCGCAATGATGGTTGTGTCACCGTAGGCTTGTCAAATTGTTTGATCAAATTCAGATGTCTCCTTAGGAGTTTTGATTTGTTCATTTAGAACAATCATCCTACCTGTTCTACCTCCTCGAATAAACTCATTCTTGAGAAAATAGGTCTGCAATGCAACAATGATCCTCCGATCATTGTGCAGATGGAAGAGGTATCATATAGAATCCTCAGGATATCCAATGAAACGTTCTTTGAGGGACCAAACTTTCAATTTCTCTGCCTTTGTCTTTTTTATATAGGCAGGCATTCCCAAACCCTAATGTAGTTAAGGTTTAGTTTCCTATTTATCCACATCTCATATGCAGTCTTAGGAAAGAATTTGGAATAACATTTGTTCATGATCTGTATAGTAGTAAGGAGTGCGTGCGCCCATAGATAAATGGGCAAATTTGTATAGCTGAGCATGGATCGAACCATGTCTAACATAGTTCAGTTCATGTGCTCGGCTACTTCATTTAATTGTGGAGTTGCTAGTGGTGTGAGTTGTAATATTATTCCATGCTCTTAGGAACCCATCAAACTCATCACTCATATATTCACCTCCATAATCTGATCGTAGATCTTTTATATGATGTCCAGTTTGATTTTCCATTAAAGCCTTGAATTCTTTGAATCTCCCAAAAGATTTCGACTTATGTTTCATTAAATATATTAGATCATACCTAGAGTGGTCATCGTTGAATGTAATGAAGTAATAGAAACCACCACGAGTCATTTATCCAAATGGTCTGCACACGTCGGCATGCACCACGCCTATAACTTGAGTGGCTCTTTCAAAAGTCTCGGGGAAGGGAGATCTAGCTATCTTGCCTTTGAGACAAAATTCACAAGTAGGAAAGGAATCCGATCCCAATGAGCTTATAAGCCCATTTTTCTCCATTTTGTGGATCTTTTGCTCTCCGGCATGGCATAGTCTAAGATGTTATACTAAGCTTTGGTTAATGTCTAATCTACCACGTTTTCTACTAATGGCATTCGCAACACATTTATTTTGGACATTTAAATAATAAAGACCATTAACTAGAATAACAGTGCCAACAATCTTATTACCATAATAAATGTTGTAAGTACTGTCAATAAAATTGAAAATATAATTATTACTACTAACATAGGAACAAAAATAATGTTCTTAAGTCCCTTGAGCAAAACCAAAACATCCTCTAAAAATAAAACATGTCCAAATAATAAACATAAAGAAGTTGATCCAATGTGGGTTGTCGTGACACTTTGCCATTGCCTACACTGATCATTACCTCTCCATGCTCCATCCTCCTACTTCATTCCAGATCCTGATTCATTACATAAACATGAATAGTAGCTCCAAAATCAAGAATCCACGAATGCATAAACAGTCATAGAACAATTAGTTTCTTAAATAAATAGTTTCATACCTGAAGCGCCTTGGCCTAAGTTAGGACATTCCCTCCTCTAGTGACCTAGCTCACTGCAGTATAAGCATCTATCCATCTTTTTGGTCCCCTTACTCTTTTGAAGCTTGAGGCATTGCTCTTTTCCTTGTGGACCAGGTGCACCAGTGGGCTTTTTAGCCTTCTTCTTCCTTTTGGACTTGGGACCAAAAGAGATGACTAAAGTCGCCTCCTTGCCCTTAGGCTTGAACTAAGATTTTACTCTTTTATACCTTTGGGGCCTTGCTCTTTTCCTTGTGGACCAGGTGCACCAGTGGGCTTTTTAGCCTTCTTCTTCCTTTTGAACTTGGGCCCAAAAGAGATGACTAAAGTCGCATCCTTGTCCTTAGGCTTGATCTAAGATTGTGCAGTGATGAGTTTGTTCATTAGCCCAGCTAAATTATACTCTATCTCATTGCAGTTGAAGTTCATCACGAAATGGGAAAAAAAGTCAGGAAAAGACTGCAAAATTAGATCATTCTAAAGTAGGGGGTTTATGGTGAAATCAAGAGCCTCAAATCTCTCGATCCTCGAGATCATTTTGAGGTCATGATCTCCTACTTTCTCACCTTCTCGCATGTTTACTCCAAAGAGCTCCTTCAATATCTCATATGGAGCAGTACGACTGTACTGATCATAGAGCTCTACCAAGTGTACCAAGATGGCCCTCGCCGAGGTCATCTTCTCATGGGACCTTTGCACCTCATTAGTTATTGAGCCTGTCATGTACCTACTCACATGGGTGTCATTCTTAACCCATTTTTCATGAGCCAAGACCTTTTCTCATTGGCACGCGTCCTCGGTGGCGCAATTGGGATGTCTGTGTCCAACACATATCTCAGTGACTCCATGTTGAGGACTATCCTCAAGTTATAGAGCTAGTCTACATAGTTAGGACCGGTCAAGGTGTTCTTTTTGATTAAAATTGGCAGGGGGTTGATAGTCTTTTTTTTTTTTTTTTTTTTGCGGCATAGATAAATAAATAACTACAAAAAAATAAACCAAATTATTAGATTTGATTATAATTGTGATTCCAAGTTTAAATGAAGGACTTATAATAAAAACTTGGCTCCCACTACATTTTTCAAAAATCTACACTCCCACTGTAGACTTCGGAAGTCATCGTTGGTAGACTTCATAGTGGTGATTGAATTTTTTAATTAATTTATTAGGTTGCAACCTTTTAACGGTAAATGACCCATTAATCTATTAAAGTGTTGTCTAACACCAACCCATTCAATGGATGTCTCAATTCCTTTGCTCATGATTCATCAAACCTCAACCTTTTAACGACATATTGGTTTATGAATCATTAAGTTTAGCCCACTAACTTCATATTGGTCTAACAATTGAATTTCACCTCGTAACCTTTTAACGGTATATGGTGTGAAATTTGCTTTGACTAACGGCATCCAATGCACTTAGAAAAGTCTAAAACTATATCTTAATATATAACCCCCATTGCTTTGGGATGCCATCATGTATCAGATATAATTTTAACTTTTCTAAGTTTGGTTGAGGGCAAGATACCTAGTACCCCTTTCCAACTTAGTATTTTTATGTGGGAGAATTTTAAGTGCATTTGTTTAATGTTTCACTTTGCACGTTAATCCATATTCATAGCGCACATACATGGATATAAAAAGATAGCAATCCTAAAAATCTAACAATACACGATTCATGGACCACATCCTAGATTGGGCCAAGTCAATGCCCCAATCATAAAAAAAGTAAATAAAAAAAATACTACACTAAAGCTTCCAAAACTCCTTTTTGTAACCTCCGGGCTCGACTTGGATTTCTTCATAGGCCTATTCTATTTCTAACAATTACATTGATGAAAAGACAACCTATACAAGAATCTAATAAAAGAATTAGAAAACGTAGGCTCAAATCAGCCTTTACAACCTATCAAAAAACATACATCACAAAAAGAAACGAGCCTAAGTCCATGAATCGTGTCTCCCATCACATTACATATCAAACATGATATATATATATACACATAAAGCAAGAAAAACACATATATATGTTGACTTATGAATCAAAATCTACTAATAATTCAGAAAATAAATTTTCGAGGTCTTGAATTTATTTATCAAATAATGTCAAACTTTAAATGAAATAATTTAATTTTAAATGAAATCCAATTTAAATAAAATTAAGGTGATGAAAAAAATTAAAATCTAATTTTAATTCAAAACTTTAATTTTTAAATTAAAGTTTAACTTTAACTAAAGTTAAAATACATGGTAACTTAAAATCCAATTTTAATAAAATTTTAATTTTAGACCAAACTCTAATTTTAATCAAAAAATTAAAGATACCATTAAACTAAATACCCGGGTCACCCATGGTCTTGATCCGTGTGCAAAGGGCGCCCAACCCATGCACTCGGGTGGGCCGCATTGCGCAGCCCATTCGCGTACAACAAGCCGAATCCTGTTGTGCGAAAGGACAGCTCATGTGGGAATGGGTTCGCTTGTGCGGCCCATCTGTCTCTGACAGCCCAACTGTCAAGCAGATGGGTTCGCTCAATCGAGCCCATGTGCAGTCTGCACACAAGCAAACCCAGTATGTTGTGCGCAGACGCGTTCACTTGTTGGTGGCGTCGCCGCTAGTTCCCATCGCCACCACAACAACAGGTTTTATCTGACGTCGATGGGGCTTTCAAGCCCCATCTTTTCCTCTTTGTTTTAATACTGCAACAATATTTAAAAAATTCAATTTTTTCTTCAAGAATACTATATTGAATAAAACAATCTCAAAACCTCAAAATTACATAATCTTTTAAATCCACATATTTTTCATGCATCGGAATAACTGTAAATCATGCATATCACGAAACATACATATTCAAATGAAAATTCATATACGCCAACCTCCTCGGTTTGGCTTTGATACCACTGTTGGGAGACTTTTAAAAAAATACAACGGAAATTAAAGATTAAATTTTTCTAGAATTTCCCAAATCAGGATCAATCGGGGTCTGAAAAAACGTATATGAAAAGAGGGTTTATTGCTTCTTTACCTGTTGTAATGAAGTGGTTGGAGATTCAATCTACTTTGAATTTATCAATATCCGAATCCGATAGATTTCACGATCCTTGTTGTATCTTGATCCGAGTGATGAACGTAAACCACATCTAAATTGACAGGCTGAAAAAATCACCGGAAGTCCTCTTCTTTTTCCTCCTTGGTCGACAGCTAGACTAATGAAAGGAGGGAAGTGTTTTTCTTTCTTGTGGCTCAGCTTTATTATGAAGACGAGATAATCAATTCAGATGAGGCTAGGTTTTATAAAGTAATATTTATATATCAAACAAATAAAACCAAAGCCTTGTAAGCCGTACATGTGCCGCCCCATGTAGCCGTCTAACACGACTATGGTGCATCCCCGGGGTGCACCAATTTGAGTCCTAGTCTCATATTATTTAATTTAATTAAATAATTTAATCAAATAATTATTTGGGCATATTAATTAATTTATTTCTCTAAGAAATAAGCAATTAATTAATCTTAGAAATGAATTAATAATTTCATCTAATGAATAATTAATCTATTTATTATCTCAATATTTATCTAATAAATACTTTAAGTATCCAATACTTAAAATTGCCATCTAAAGATAAACTTCATTATTTCCATTGATTTTTCCTTTTTAAGGGCGACTCTTCAGGTTCATCTTATTTGGAAAGTGGAGATTCCAAAGGAAGTAGGTAACACCTAGTCAGTCACGTGGTCCACATTGTTGCCCAAACAAGAACTAATGATTGGATCATTTTTAAACCTTTTTCTCTGTAAATACTGTGTGAATATATACCCTTTGTTCTTTATCCTGGTTAAGTAAGAGTCATGGTAAGCTCAAACTCATAAACTTGACTCTATGCCTAATATATATTAAGCCAAGATCACTAAGCTTTCTCTCGAGTCTAACTCAAGAACCTCAACTGCTTTTGCCAAAGACTTTGGATCTTACTGACTTATGAATGCATATGACAATAACTCGTCCACTTACAATAGAACGAATCCCTCTTAGATATCAGATGAGACTACTACTTGCCTATCCGGTTGAGCTTTGAGTTCAGCCCCACCAAAGGGTGAAATGGACCTAACTACTCTAATGGCTGACCTGATGTTATAAGTACATCTTCAACTCGATTCCTCATGTGGAATGTTCAGACACACCCATTACAACTAATTGATTATTTCATTAACTGTGAAAGAGTGAAAACCATGTGACAAAATTGATGCGAGTCGTGCCCGAGTGCACTGATCTCCATCAGTGCATCTATAACATAAGCTTCCACTAGTCCTTAGTGATTGATTGGCACCTCCAATGTCAAAACTTAAATTATACAAGTCTTGACAATTTTCAATGCCCAATTGAGAATCCATGACTTGCGGACGAATTGAGTACACAAGTATTGAACTACTCTAGTGCCACTTTCCTTATCTCACAAGAATAGAAAGTTCACTCTTATGTATACGAACTTATGGTTGATTACTACTTACGAATGCCTATAAGAATTATTTAAATCAACTTAAGAACCTTTTATTAAATAAAGAGAGAGTACAATTACATAATCAATGTCCTACTCTATTCTATCCTATATGACATTCGAGGCACATCCTTAACAGTGGGGAGGTGGTGGGAGTTAACTGGGGAAGACGAAGAAGGGGGGTGGGGAAGGGGAAAAAGTAAAGGGGAAAAAAAAAAGAAAAAAAAAGATAAAAGAAAAATGAAAGGAAAAATATGAGGATTTTTGGTTTGGGTTACCCAAACCCATATTATCCTACTCAAATACATCATATCTCACTCAAGTTTAATTATTTATCTATATTTAATTAAAATTGGAGGGATAAATTAGTCGATTTACAAGTATATTTGACACAACAAACTAACCTACTCACAGTCCCAATGAGTGTAAAACACTCTCCTTTAATTTTTAACAGAGAGAGGTTTTCAAGCAGGATTTTTAAAATCACAGGGGTTTATAAGATTATATTTTTATTAAAGGAAAATATGTGCATATTTCATGTTTTACAAGGGTACGGAATGTAATTTTCCCTTTCATATAAGAACACGAGAATTGTGTAAAATTTGTCAATATTGATATTTAATGACACATGTATATTGATAATACGAAACAATTATTGAGACAAGAAACAATTTCTTGATGTCTATATTCATAATGCATCACCACCTAAAGTAAGTACCTAAGTGGTTTTTAATATAAAATGACCATTTTAACTTTATTTAAGAGGATAAATCCAAGTTTCAACTTTCAAGATTGTTTGTATCCCTTTCTATCTCTTTTCCATTATTACACTATTTCTCCATTTCTATTTCTTTATCTCATTTCTATGAACACTTCCTTCTCTCTTATATATTTATTTGTTTTATTTTTCTCAAATCATATTGTTTCATTATAAATTCCAATACTTCGAACAAAATCATAAGTTCAAACAATATATTGTAATTGATTGAAAAAAAAATCATATAAAAAAATAATGCATATACACCTGAAAATTTAAGCATAAAGACTGCTAACATCGACATTTTAATGTAAATCATAGTGACAATTGTCTCATTAATAAAAGCCACTAGTATTTCTTTTCCCCCTTTAGTAATATGTTGTGAGGTTTAACCTATAGAAGATATTAAAGTCATCTCGAAGTATAAAAAATTAGGTTAATATATGATCGCTTGTTACATTTAGCCTAGAAAAATCTGAATCTTAATATACATATACTCTTTATTTTTATGGGAAAAAGATAAAGATCGAAGTTAACAGGGTTTCTACCAAAATACAAATTGGATTGAAGCTCCCATAAAATGAATGCAATTGGTTCTTAGTGTAAATAAATGCAACTGTGAACTCATACAAAATCATAACCTAATTTTGCGTTGTGAGTTTGAAGTGGGCTAGAGAACGAGCTTAGCTACTACATTAACGCAAATCCAATACATATTTATTTATAAATTGCATCGATCACAACTAAAGATAACATTAAAAATTGATTTATCGAGTTCTAATTATTAAAAATTGTTTATAGCAATAAACATGTAATAAATAATAAAGTAATGAAACATGCACGCATGCTCCCAAAGTTATTCTCGAACTTAATTAAGACCCTATGTGTGACATAAGAACAATACATGTGAACCTAATTAGAAAATTAGCACATCTAATTAGGTTGCCGTGGTTCCAACTCCTACTTGCAAATTCCATATAATATAATCTCTTAGCTGGCATTATTCTAGGAAATTCAGATGTCTATATCAAATCCCGCCTAAAACCTTAACACCCAAAACCTAACCAATTATATCAATATATATATATATATGTATATATCAAGTTAACACGTCGCACGTCCAAATTGGACCCTTGTGAAAAACGCAACGTGCCTAAGTCAAATAATGGAGACCCCACCCCCACTCGTGCGGTGAATTGTGGGACCATTTCCTGAATTGGTGACGACTCAAATTCAATTGTCAAAGATAAAACTTGCTTGTAGCCAAATCCCGGTAAGCCAAAAGTTTAAAAGAAAATATGAGGGACCTTTTTTTTTTTTGGTAAATATAAGAAAATATGAGTTTTCGTGTTAAAATTATTATTTTTTTGGATTAATGTTATCTGCTATCATTTTTATATTACTATTCATCTATCTTGTTTGTTATGACAATTTACTTATTAAAAGCATAAAGATTAAAGACACAAGCATTTACGAGGTTCGACAATTGCCTATGTCTACGGGAGAGCAGAGAGTATTTTTCTTATTGATGAAAGAGGTACAAATTATAATAACTGTCAAAAGTATTTTCAGAGCTGACCTTTTTTATAATGGGATTTTTATATAATTTTGGACCTAGGACTTTAAAACATATTACAACACTATTAAACAAGAAATTATTGCAAATTATTGATTTTGATGAATTTAATACATTAATATTTTCTAAATTAAGGAGATGAAAAAATAGTGATATGAAAACCATTGTATATAACATTTTCCTATCTTCCGAGAGGTTATGGCTACAATTGCTACAACATGAGAAAGTGATTTTGAGTCTTCGTGTTCGGAATATCTCATAAACAAAAATATTTAATCAATAATAAGATTGTATAAAAGCACCAAAACCCCATCGCTATACGCTCGATAAGAATATGAATTTCGGAGAATTATCTGGCAATTTTTTGTAAATGAATTAATATTACCATTCCATATATGATGTTAGTTATTCACAATTCAATGGAAATTCATTGAAAACCCTGTAATACATGTACACTTCAAAAAAAAAGTATATATATGTGGGGCGTCAAATATATGTGAGTTATAGATGTGACACCAACACAATCTGAAACACTTTAATTGCTCAAGATCTAAAGGAAGAAGAACGAAAATGAATTCAAATACAACTTTGGCCGCAACATAATCTTTTTTTCTTTTTCGTATTTTACAAAACTTATAAATTATAGAAAAGTAATAAAAAAAAAACTTAAAAAGTTCTTCAAATTAACCGAAAAATAGTGTTATGTTATCAAAATCAACTTTCTTTCTACTTGGACATTCGGAGATATAAAGGTTGGTGATATTTTCACAAGTGATTAAAAGCTAAAAACTCATAAAAAAATGTACATGACATTTGAGTTTGGTGAGATAAAATGGAGCATAAATTAGGGAGAATTTATAGTGCAGCAAAAGAGAGTCGGGGACCCAATGGGGTTATATTTCCTTTTTGTGTTGATTGATAATTATGTGGGGGACCTTCAAGAAATACATTAATAGAAAGGACGGTCCAAAAATCAGCAAGTTTTCATTGCGAGGATTCCGCTGTTTTATAGTTATTATTCAAATTTATTTATATATATATATACACACAATATTATATTTCCATTACAATGATAAAGCCATCTTAACAACGTAGAAAATGACATTTTATTTCTTTATAAACTAAAATATTGAATTTTATCTAGGCGATGGCATAATGCGAATCTAAGGAAAGGACTAGCACAGAGAATAGGATTCACTCGTGCGTGTGCTGTGCAATACTGACAAAGTGTGCCCCAACTCATCAACACCTTTTGACACACATGTACATATATTTATATATATACAACATATACATATATACGTTATATTATATATTACTAATGAGAATTAATATTAACATTCCAAAGAGCTATACTATTTAATATAAATTCTTTGATATATAGAACAGTGATAGTGAACTTCCAATAATAATTTTTGGAGATTCAATATCAACTGATTTCAAAATATATATCAACTCTCAAAATAAATAAATTAGGGCTAGCTACCAGAAAATCAAACCACAATAAAATGATCATTTTGTGAAAGCTAATTAAGACATAGCTCAACTACATCACTACAATTTTACCAAATTACTAGGAAATAAATCATAATCTACTAACTTCATACTGAACAAGTATAATAAGTCGAGTACAATAAATAGTTTTATATATATATATATATAAATACAGAGAGAGAGAGAGAGAGAGAGAGAGAGTCCATGGTTGTAAACATCAAACCCTAAGTCCCGCGCCCCGTGCCTAATGTCATGTTTTGAATATATTATAATGTTGATATCCACTTTCCAAGAATTCTACTTAAATAAAAATAACTATTTTTGTCTCACCCACTGCCACTATATATGTGGAGAGACTATAGAATTGCCAAAAAGTTTGATTTAATTATACAATTTTTACAGTGGTGGCAGACTCGAGATTTATTACTCCAACGAGGAGTTTGAATTTTCAGCAGCTCCTATTAATTAATTTGTTGTGTGGGTCACATTAATTTACATCTTCATCTGTTGAAGATATTTTTCTTATTATCTGTATATATTTATATTAAATTATTAACGTAATTGTAAGAACGCAAATCTTGCTTATATTCTTGTTCAAAGATCACGAAGTGACGTGGAAGCCATGCTCATTGACTCTTTTAGTGACTACAATTGGTTTCATTATTCAAATATTTTGAGTAGAATACAAGTTGCATGTGAAGTTTGAAAATGAAACTTTTTTTTTTTAGATAGATCAAATTACAAGCTACATCTTGATTTGAGATATTAGATTATCCCGACAGATGATCTTTCATAAAAAGTAAAAATTAAAGTTTAGTTTGCTTTGAATTATTGCCCTTGAACACAATAATTGGCAATTAGCTGTGCAACACAGATACTGAAGTTTTAAATAAAAGTTTTATTTTAATCAAAATTATAGTTTGCATATTCTAAGTGTTAATAAAAACACAAAAAGATTAAACGACGTATCAATTTACGGTTCACCAATTGTCTATTTCCACGGAAGAGAATGGGAGAATTTTCACTTCAACAAAAGAGGTATAAAGTACAACGAATTTCAAAAGTACTAGCTGAAACCTAGATCCGGAGTTTTCCACATATTTATATCCTACTCTGCAGAACATGCCTTTTAATCATGAGTTTTTTGCTTAATTTAGGATTTAGGACTTTAAGACGTATCACAACAACAAAGCGTCAATAAATTTAGAAAGAGTTATTTGCATAAATTTAACAGGTAGACAATGTCATTATGATGTGTAAATATACATACATATATATAAATATGTATCTATAATTGATTAAGCTATATTTACATCTGAAAAATACTAATTGGTTAATTCTGTGAAGTGTGGAGTGAATTTAATCCAGATGATACTACCATACTAATTGTTACTTAATGAGTCATTGAACTACTAGGAAGGAACTTCCATATCTGATCTGGTTGATTTATGATGAGAGAGAGAAATTAATGTCAAAGATTGAAAGAAATATAGATAGAGAGGGTGAAAGTTGAAGTTGCCTCTCCTTCACTCTAAATACTTGCAAGTTTCAACTACTACAACTAATACAGCAGAAAAAAATATTCGAGACAATTCAACTTGCCAAATTGTCCTTATCTACGTTGAAAATGCCGTCCAATTTTAATTTTATATTTCATATACTATTATAGATGTGAATAAGTGTATATAATATTTTATAAATATAACTTCAATATGTATAATGTATACTCAACTTGGATTGTAAAATCTAATATAAGATGCACTACAAAATTAAAACACATGATTCACAATGGAGAGAGTTACGATTTCTCATCTTTATTCATTATTTCTAAACATCTCAGTCGTCTTCTCATTTCATCCCCTTTCACTAACACCAACATACTGGATTAATTGCTTTTGTCGTGCTGCTGCCGCCACCATTGTTCGCTGATAGGTTAGATTGAAACAACTGCATTTAAGTATTGCATCCTCAACTACAAATTTGACAAAACAGAAACACACGGTAAAACCCTATATCAATTTTTTAATTTTTATTTCAATTACAAATTATTTTATTTCATTGTCTCTCAATTTAGATGTTTGGTCATTCAAAGCATCTTTGAAATAATTGTTTCTATGCTTCAAAATGTATTAATTATTTTATCGGAGTTATTGTCTTGTGCTTTGTATCCCAAACTTTATTGAAATGAAATAAATAAAACAATTAATTCCAAAAATGGGAAAAGACGTAGATGCCCCGTAACCCCGAAAAAAGAAAAGTGAGTGCCACAAAAAAGAAAAAGGAAAGAATCAAATCCCAAGTTTGACTGGACCCCCAAAATACGTGAAAGGAGAGACACCATCTCCATAAAAATCTTGTCACTTGATTATTATTATTATTTTCATCCTTTTTTACCTTTTAATTCTTTCTACACACACAAGTCCAACTACATACAATATATATAACCTATTACGTATGCATGTATATAACATTGAAAAGAGCTTCACAATATAGTTGAGTACTGGGAAACTTATATGTAGTTTTCATGTTGAATATATATATACATATATATATATGTATATGTATGTATTATGTATATATTAATGGAGGTCACAAATTGTCTGTGACAGCCGACAGTTCTGAACATCGTACCCAAAAGCCAACAAATACTCAAAAATCTCAGCTTTTTCCTTTCATTTATGTTCTTCTCTAGTACAAAACTAAAACTGTTTAAACATATCTGCATCTCTGCTGGTTGGTGTTTTCTTGCACCCTCAAATTTGCTATTTTGTCATTTCAATTCTCCATACAAAGTAGTAGTACCCTTTTTCTCCCCTTAACAGACTTCATAGTAATAATACCTTTGTCTTGTTATACATAAACATCAGTTTTTGTTTTTGTCTTCTTTCTTCTCTACCACCCCCCATCTATGGTGTTCTGTTGAGTTATAAAGGTATGATTTTGTTTTTCTCCTTTTGATATTTTCATTTTCCTGGGTTTTTTTTTTTTTTATATATGCAGAGTAAGTATATGTAAAATTTCCTCTTTGTGTCTATTTTTTTCTTTCAGGGAAAATTTCAAGAAAGGTAAAGAAAATGGGAAGATGAGGTGACTAATAGGTCAAAGGTGGTGGGAGAAATAGAATTTAATTTATGCAGAAGGAATTTGATTTTATGCAGTTGGAGAGATTGAAGAAAAATGATGGAGAAAAAGCAAAGGCAAATATTATTATCCTTTCTTCTAATAATGAGTTTTTGCTTCATGGGGTTAAATGCAAGAAATTTATCTCCAAACCCACAAAACAGTAATGAAGGTGAATTGGGCAGTTTATTAGCATTCAAGCAGTCTTCAATTGAATTTGATCCAAAAGGGTTCTTACAAAACTGGGGGCCATCATCATCTTCTTCAACCCCATGTTCATGGAATGGAGTTTCATGCTCTGATGATGGCAGAGTTACTAAACTTGATTTCACAAATGTTGGCTTAAATGGCCATCTTCAAATCTCTCATCTAATGTCCCTTTCTAGTCTCACCACTCTTCTTTTCAGTGGCAATTTCTTCAATGGAGATCTTTCGTCTTCGTCTTCTTTATCTTCCAAGTCTTGCAGCTTCGAGTTTGTCGATTTATCTCTCAATAATTTCTCAGAGCCAATTGCAGAGGACTCTGTGTTAAGCTCTTGCAATAGGCTTGTTTATTTGAATCTCTCTCACAATTCTATCCCTAGTGGGAGTTTCAATTTTGGAGGTTCTTTATTGCAACTTGACCTGTCTAACAACAAGGTTTCAGATTTAGGCCTTTTGAGTTCACTTCTATCCAATTGCCAAAACTTGAATATGCTTAATTTTTCAGGAAATAAGTTGACAGGCAAGCTAGAGAGCTCTCTCTCTGCTTGCAAGAGCTTATCGGTTCTCGATTTGTCGAACAACCACTTTTCGGGGGAAATACCGCCTGCCTTCGTACCAAACTCAATGGCTTCTTTGAAACATCTTGATGTTTCAAGCAATAACTTTAGTGGGAATCTCCTGAGTTTCAATTTCGGTGCTTGTCTAAATCTCACTGTGCTTAATCTGTCTGGCAACGGTTTCTCTGCCACCGGATTTCCAACGAGCTTAACGAACTGCCAGAGCTTAGAAGTTCTTGACATTAGCCACAATGTAATCCAGCTCAAGATTCCAGGGGAGTTTTTGGGGAAAATGAAGAGTTTGAGGAAAATTGTTTTAGCCCACAATGAGTTTTTTGGTGAGATTCCAAAAGAGTTGGGACAAATCTGTGGGAAACTTGAAGAGCTTGATCTTTCTGCGAACATGCTAACCGGTGGGCTTCCTTCGAGTTTTATGTCTTGTTCTTCACTCTTGAGTCTAAACCTTGGAATTAATCAGCTCTCGGGCGAATTTCTGGATACCGTTGTGAGTTCTCTTACAAATCTTAAAAATTTATATGTTCCATTCAATAACTTTACTGGCCCCGTGCCACGTTCGTTGACCAACTGTACTCAGCTTCAGGTTCTAGACCTCAGTTCTAATATTTTCACAGGGAATGTACCTTATGAATTTTGCTCAAAAACATCGATTTCGGTTCTTGAAAAACTCTTGCTGGCTAATAATTATCTCTCGGGATCAGTCCCGTCTGAGCTTGCACTATGCAAGAACTTGAAAACAATCGATCTCAGCTTCAACAGCTTGAATGGTTCGATCCCACGAGAAATTTGGACGTTGCCACAGCTTTCGGACGTAGTCATGTGGGCAAATGAGCTCACGGGCGAAATTCCTGAAGGAATTTGCATCAATGGTGGAAATCTTCAGACTTTGATTCTTAACAACAATTTTATTACAGGAACTCTTCCAAAGTCCATTGTTAACTGTTCTAATCTAATTTGGGTGTCGTTGTCAAGTAACCGTCTTTCAGGTGAAATCCCTTCAGATATTGGTAATCTTGTCAACCTTGCTATACTTCAGCTTGGAAATAACTCTTTAAGTGGAACAATCCCATCTGGATTAGGAAAGTGCAGAAGCCTAATATGGTTAGATTTGAATAGCAACGAGCTGGCAGGACCTGTCCCAGTCGAGCTCGCTGCACAAGCTGGCCTTGTTGTTCCTGGAGTTGTTTCAGGAAAACAGTTTGCCTTTGTGAGAAACGAGGGTGGGACCGAATGTAGAGGGGCCGGTGGACTAGTCGAGTTTGAGGGTATTCGTTCTGACAGGCTGGCAAATTTTCCCATGGTTCATTCTTGTCCATCGACAAGGATTTATTCCGGTGTGACGGTATACACTTTTTTAACCAATGGCAGCATGATATACCTTGATCTCTCGTATAATCACGTCTCGGGGACAATACCGGAAAACTTAGGTTCGATGAGTTTTCTGCAGGTTTTAAATTTGGGACACAATAATATAACCGGAGAAATACCCTCTAGTCTTGGAGGGCTTAAGAGTGTTGGAGTTCTTGATTTGTCACATAACAAGCTTGAAGGATTCATCCCGGGGTCGTTAGGTGGGCTTTCGTTTCTCAGTGATCTTGATGTTTCCAATAATAATCTTTCAGGTGTTATTCCTTCAGGTGGACAGCTCACTACTTTTCCATCTTCAAGATATGAAAACAATTCTGGCCTTTGTGGGGTTCCATTATCTCCTTGTGGCTCGGGAAGAGGCCACCGCGCTTCCATTTCTTCTAATCGAGGGAAGAAGCAAAGTTTGGCTGCAGGGATGGTGATTGGCATTATGGCTTCTGTTGTGTGTATATTATTGCTTCTATACGCGCTTTACCGGGCGAAGGAAAGCCAAAAACAGGAAGAAAAGAGAGAGAAATACATCGAGAGCCTTCCCACCTCGGGGAGTAGTAGCTGGAAGCTTTCTAGTGTTCCCGAGCCTCTAAGCATTAATGTCGCCACGTTTGAGAAGCCATTGAGGAAGTTAACCTTTGCACATTTGCTCGAAGCCACAAACGGGTTCAGTGCCGATAGTTTGATCGGGTCGGGCGGTTTTGGCGACGTTTACAAAGCTATATTAAGGGATGGGACTGTTGTTGCTATAAAGAAGCTAATCCATGTCACTGGCCAAGGAGATAGAGAATTTATGGCAGAAATGGAAACGATAGGGAAAATAAAGCACCGAAACCTCGTACCCTTATTGGGATACTGTAGAGTTGGAGAAGAGAGGCTCCTCGTGTACGAGTACATGAAATGGGGTAGCCTCGAGTCGGTCCTTCACGACCGGGAAAAAGGCGGGCCCACTATGCTCAATTGGACGGCTAGGAAAAAAATAGCCATTGGATCGGCTCGAGGGCTTGCGTTTCTTCACCATAGCTGCATACCTCACATAATTCATCGTGATATGAAATCGAGCAATGTGCTTCTAGATGAATATTTTGAGGCTCGGGTTTCGGATTTTGGAATGGCTAGACTAGTTAACGCCCTCGATACTCATTTGAGTGTTAGTACCCTAGCCGGGACCCCCGGCTATGTCCCGCCCGAGTATTACCAGAGCTTTAGGTGCACGACGAAAGGCGATGTCTATAGTTACGGTGTTGTTTTACTTGAGCTTCTCTCCGGTAAGAAACCAATAGATACTTTGGAGTTTGGTGATGATAATAATCTTGTTGGATGGGCTAAGCAGTTGCATAGGGATAAAAGGAGTCATGAGATATTGGATCCTGATTTGATAACGAGCTTATCGGGCGATGCTGAGCTGTACCATTATTTGAAGATCGCGTTTGAATGCCTCGATGATAAGGCGTATAGGAGGCCTACGATGATTCAAGTGATGGCTAAGTTTAAAGAGCTGCAGACTGATTCAGAGAGTGATATACTTGATGGAATGTCTGTGAAGAACTCAGTGATTGATGAATCACAAGAAAAGGAAAGTTGATGATTTGAATATATTTTTTACCATTGTAAATAATAATATATTATGTGAAGGAGCAGAAGGGATTTTGAGCCATTTTTTTGTTTAATCTTGTTTGAAAGTGTTTGTTAGTTTAGTTCATAGTTTGCTTCTATTTTATTGTCAAAAATTTTGATCACTATGTTTAGCTGCATTTTCTTTGTTAGGATGTTTGAAATTCCAGAGCTGGTATTGTTAATAGAAGTTCTATGACTGTGTAGTGCAATGTTATAGACTTGTATATAACTCTTCCTATAATCAATGATTAAAATTTCGTTTCGATAATAAGTTTCGAGTTCTTAAATATAAAAAACATATCGGAAATGTTTCAGAAATGTCATGGAAAACTTAAAAAATGCCATAAACAAGATAGAAACTGTGAAAAAGAAGTAAAGATTTGCTTCCTTTTGGGAAAATTAAATAAATAATATATAAGTAAAAAATCAGAAAATACCACCAAAAATGGTGGTATTCAGAATTTAGCATGTTACGACATGGGATATGTCGTAACAGCTGTGTTACGACATACCCCATGTCGTAACACATTTTATTTTATTTTTTTATAAATTAATGTGTGTTACGACATATGTTATGTCGTAACACATTTTATTTACTTTTTTTTTTTAAAAAAAAATGGTGTTACGACATGGACTACGTCGTAACACCTATTTTAGTTTTTTTTTTAAATAAATTATGGTGTTACGACATACTCCATGTCGTAACACCATATTTTCGAATATTTTTTTTTGGTGTCAGATGAACAGTGAGACGACATGTGCTATGTCGTCTCACTATTCACATTTTTTTTTCCTTTCTCTTCTCTTTTCTTTCTCTTCTCTTCTTCTTTTCTCCTCTCCTCCTCTTCTTCTGCACGACAAAGTTTGAACTGAAGTTTTCACCACCATTGTCGACAAGCACGAATTTTTCTTCAAAATTTGTTTGTCAACTACAAAATTAAAGTAACTCTATGTATTATACTTTTGAACTTACTTAAATTTTGAGTTAATATATTATTTTTATTTTATTGTAATGTAGATTCAAAACTTGAATTTTTAAGTATAAATTCAATTAGTTTGTTATAATTTTTGGATTATTTGGTATAATTCTCGAATATGTTGGTATTATTATTGAATTAATAGGTTTTATTTAGACTTTTAGGTTAAATTTTGATCCTAAGGTAATATTGTAGATTTTTACTGTTTTTTTTTTATGGTTTAAAATTTGATATAAGTATTAGTTTGTAATTGTGTAGAAATTTAAGTATAATTTTAGAAATATAATTTTGAATTTATTGTTAGGGTTTAAATTTTCATATAAGTTGCAATTGAAATTTCAAATGTTTAGGTTTACATAGTATGTATAATTTCGAATAATTAATTATATTTTTTAGGTTTAATTTATAATATAGAAGTATAGTTTGTATATATAAATTCTAATTTTGTAGGTATATAATTTCGAATTTTATGTATAATTTGTAGGTATTATTTTATTTTTTGACTATAATTTTAAATTTAGTGCTTATTTGTGGTTTGAATTTTGATATTATATAGAAAATGTCGAGGGTGAACACGGTTGACGTTTTGGTATACACGGATATCGAGGGTGAGATATAGCAGTCGTCCAAGCACTAACATGAGAATATCTCGTACGATCACATACGCTGAATTGTTGGAGAAGTTATACGCGAGAACAAGAACTGATCAGAATCATTTTTCATTAAAAGTAATTATAAAGTTTGAATTTGAAAAGAGAAACGTGATGAGGGAGAGCACAATGGAGATCAAAGATGATGAAACTTTAGCGTTTTTCTTGGATCCTAACAATGTTGATAAATTCACCGAGCTTTATATTGAGAAAGAACCAATCCAACATTAAAGTCAAAATAGCTCGTTGTGAACCCAAGTGACGTCGTTAACGCCGCCCCAATGCATGCCGTACTTTACACAGCCCTCAGTGCCCGATTTGAATATACAGTCACAAGCCCCATTCATGTCGTATTTTACACAGTCCACAGTACCGGATTTAGATACGCAGTCGCAGTCACATGTGTTGGAAAATCGTGAGTATCATGATTTTTTTTCAAGTGGTTTGGGGAGTTCTACAATTCACGATTTGCATCAAGGTAGTTTATTCTTTTATTTACATTATGTAGTTTATTTTTAAATTTCTTTTTTGTTTACTTTTCTTTGCAGAATTGTAAAATGAGTTAACATTTTTGTGATTTGCATTTTTAGGTGCTTCTACATCGGGTCATTCGTTTGGTCGTTTTCAAAATGTACAAAATTTCCCTTTAGATTTTGTAATTCCTGATGTGGAAGCAGGTAATTATGAATCTTCTAATAAGTTTCTTCAATTGTTGAGTGCACATTTTATCGTATTGTTGAATATTTTGCTGATCGAGTGCGAATGGTTCATGCAATGAGGACACAGCCTTTCACGACATATGCGTATAAAATTTACAATGAGTGGGACAAAAAATCTACAAATCACTGGGCAGAAGTTTTTTCTTGGCAGCATGAGATGGGTTACGTTAAAACAGGCCGACAGATCGGGTCCGGTAATCATCATTACTCGGTCGACATCAAAGCTAAATATTGCTCTTTTGGAAAATAGACTCTTCATCGAATTCCGTGCTCACATGTAATAAAATTATGTACAAAATTAGGAATTAGGTCTACCGAGCTTGTTGAAAAATATTACCTGCCTTCCGAATATTTGAAAACATACAAAGGGAGGTTCTACCCGTTGTTGGATTCACATTATTGGGATACTCCCAATTTTGAGTTGGTCCATGACCCTGATCTAAGGAAGCCACCTACTATAGGCCGGCAGCGGAGCACTCGCATTCACAATGAGATGGACTGGCCAGAGTTAGACTCAGATTAGACTAAAATAAAATAATCTTATGTTAAAAAAAAACTATTTTTTTGTTGATTTTCGGGCTTGTATTTGGCATATTTCTGTGCTTTTTTGGCTACGACTTGAGCATAAAAGTTGAAGGTGGTTTTATGAACTTTGTATACACGTAAGATTTGGCTCATTTCGATACCCGAGTGAAGAGATATGGCCACGCAAAATAGGCCCGTTTGAGCCAAATGAAAAATAGTCTAATTTTTATTTTATTTTCTGGCTCAGAATAAAAAACTATTTGTCCAAATTAGTCAATAATAAAAAATAATTCATTGAAATTACAATACAATAAAAAAATATTTATTCAAAACAACCCCACTTGACGCTCTTTCTCAATAATAATTACGTAATTTTTTTTTATTTTCTAGCTCAGAATAAAAAATTAAATAATGCAAGTTCTAAAAAACAATTCATTGAAATTACAATACAATAAAAACTTCATTCACTTTATTCATCTTCATCTGACATATAGTAGTCTGATCTGTATGAAGGATGAGTCAAAACATTTCGTATTTCACGACGTGTGAGTCTTTGGCCTCGTGCGAATGCAAGTTCTTCTGCAAGTTCAAGCATGTGATATTTACAACGACGTAAAATTATTATGTTGTTTTCGATTCTTATTCTTGAAACAGCCCTCCGACAATTTTCTTCACCATCTCTGGGCATCATCAAGGATCTACGTCGTGGAATTCGCACGCCAAATCTTCGAAGATCATTAACCAATTCCTCAGATTTGAGCACCCGATGAGCCCATTCCCTTCTGAGCCCACAATAATACTCAATAGGGTCCTCATTGACCAACTCCTCGTAGTCATCGTTTCTTTCTACTAATAACCATGTTTGTCGATGTCTAGAGTTATGATTATCTCCCATTTTCGTGTTGAATCTCAAAATAATGTAACGTGAAGTGATTTCTGTTGTGAAGCCGGTATATATACAAAGGGGGTGAACTACTGTATTCGGAAGTTGTAGTCAAGGGTTTCGCATTTTTGTAGTCACGAGTTTTGCATTTTTATCTGCATTGTTTGTAGTCACGAGTTTTGTATTTTTGTCTGCATTGTTTGTAGTCACGGGTTTTGCATTTCTATATGCATTGTTTGTAGTCACGGGTTTTGCATTTTTGTCTGCATTGTAGTCACGGGTTGTGAAAATCATTGAAAATTTGTATTCGGAATTATGAGTATATATACCAGTGTTAAAAACCAATCTCAACAATAATTATTAAAAATGGAACCGTTTAGAGCCCCAAAGTTATATTACACTCTTGGTGATATTTTTCGTGCCATGGGTCGTAGTTGGCAGTTGGATGATGATTACTATTACTCATTGAATCCAAATCAAAGATATTCATAAAGATATTTGTGAACGATGGAAGATGAATGGCTTTATCGGGTCCAAGAACAAGACGGGCTTGTCGTGGATTGTCGTGAACGTCAAATTTGCTGCCCCCAGACTAAGAGCCATACTCATGCCTCATGTAACGCCACAGGAAAAAACTACAGCACTCAATAGGATACGTGAGGAGAATAACAGGATGGTTATGCGTATGCAACATCTAAATTACCAAGAAATTTCTCGGGAATACGTATTATGTGGTTATGTGTAAGAAGCAAGAGCCCGGTGGGAGCTTAGTATAGGTCCTGAGTATCGATCGGGCATTGAATCTGATGAGGAGAATAACTAGATTCCTGTCAATTAGTTTTATATTAATTCAATGTTCGTATTAATTTTGTAATTGTTTTGTCTTCAATTAAAACAATTGTCAATAAAATTATATTATTAACATGCATTATCCAAAACACCACAAAAAAATATAAATACACAACGACTAAATAAACTATCTATGCAACCGATAACCTCGATGTCCACCCGTTCCACAATTTGGGAACCGCCTCGTCCTCGTAGACCTTCTCATATTTGCTTCTTCCTCACCATCATTGTACTGAACTGGTGATACATTAAATTGTACATGAGGTGGATGTGGAATTCTATGATGTAGAGGTGCATCACTCCACTGCTCCATATCGAGATCAGCCAAATTCCATGTCGGCGTACTGATACCTTGTCCTTGATTGTGAAAATTGACTGGCACATTAGTCACGGGTGATTGGGCCATGGTGGGAATGTAAACGTCGTTAGGGTTGGGACGAGGTTGAGCCGAGCTCGATCCTCCGGTATTAAATTGATCATGATAAATCGAGCTCGATCCTCCGACATGGAATTGACTATGAAAACCTGAGCTCGATCCTCCAGCATTAACGTGACCATGGAAAGCCGAGCTCGATCCTCCGGCATGTTCATCATCTACACGAGCACCGATAGCTACATTGCCACTACATGTGACCATATCCTGGATGTTCTTCATTCTAGATTGCAGTTCCCTAATTGTCATGGGATCACTAGTTTGGGCAATTTGTTCCATTGCATTTTGCACCTCTTCAATTTGGTTGAACAGAAAATATAAAATAACAAATACTATCAACAAAAAAATGTTCCTAAATAAATAACCTTAAATTAAGTATCAATGGAAAATAATACCAAATACTAACCACATTTTGCAATAGAGTGGCTGACCCGGCCTGGTGTCCCGCACCTCTCCTAGTCAATCGGGGTGAAATGTAACGACGAGTGATTCGGTCATACCACTCTTCGTATCCTTCGTCGGTCTGGTCTCCCCCCTTCTCAATATAGTGTCCAGTCACAACGTACGATTGACGATTATTCCACAATGCAATCTCTCGAGCGTGTTTAGCCAACCAATTAGTCGTGGACTTACCCTTTCGGATGACCCTCCCAACACGTCCAGGTGTGCGTGGAATATATTGGCGTATTCCGAACTATCGAAGAACACGCTCAGGACGATGATACTCTACGATGGCAAAGAATATCATCGGAACTGATGCTCGCCATACGTTATCATTCAAACATTGAGGTGGCAACTCGGCAATGTCTGCATCGTTGAGGTTGTACGGTGTCCAAACAAACTGAAATGATTTAGAATATATTAGTAGGAGATAATTATAACTTCATAATAATTTTAAAAAAAAACAAAAAATTCCCGACTCACATGTCCATCCGCCATCTGATCTAGACCATCTCTAATTGCCCGGACGTTGTGAGTGACTGAAGCAGTATTTGTAGTAGGTCGATACCACCTTCAAACAACAATCATTGAAAATAATTAAAAAAAATTGAACGCTTCTTAATTAAACATAATCTTCAAATGGTAAATTACAGTGCAGCATAAGGTGCTCGGGCAATGTCATCCACGTCAGCTCCCGCCATCTGTCTCGGTACCCCATCAGGACATACAATCCAAACCTTACTCCACACCCATATATGTTAAATGAGAAAATATTAATTGAATAACCACGAATTATTATACCAGAAATAATAAAGTCTAAATAATAATTTTTATCACCTGTAATAATGGCATGAAAGCTTCAATATTTTTGCAATCTACTTGGGAACCACTCGACAATTCGCGGTATAAATGAGCCAATACCGCGCTCCACCAACTGTATGTGTGTGCTAAGTTTATATCTTCAAACACAGTCAACCACACTACAGGAATAACATCTCCTGTGGTGTCGGCGCACATCAAACCCCCTAACAACAAAAGTGCCCAACAACGGGCTACCTGATCAACTAAAAATTCTTCAGATTGATCATTATTTGGAATGACGCACTCACGACATGGTTAGCAAGTTTTCGTACTGATATTCTATAATCGTGCTTGAAATCTTCTGGCGTTAAGTACAGTCCTAATTGTTCATATACATATAAGACGTAACTTTCATATCCTTCGAACTGCCTATGTGCAACTACAGCCCTACCATCAACTGGTAGACCATATAAAACATCAACATTTTGGAGAGTTATCGTAGCCTCTCCGGTCCTAAAATGAAATGTATTCGTCTTTGGGCGCCATCTCTCAATTAGGGCCTTCACAAGGCCCAGGTCATTTGTAAAATGAGATAACTGGTATACCCTATAAAATCCAATCTCATCAAGCTTTACCTTGACGCGGTGATGTAGAGGATGTCCAATGGCAATCTCGAAATATGCAGCGTCAGCTCGCCGGACACGTTGAGTGAAGTCTGGAGAATGAGCAACTACCTCAGATACATGATTGTCCTGATCATACAATACGCTCGAATCAACCAGTCCATATACATTACGCTCAGCCATCCTGCATTTACATATCCACAACAATGTTAATTTACATTCTACGATATAAATTACATTTATATATTTAGTAAATTGTATCTAGTAATTCGAAATTAAACCCACTAATTAAAAATTATACATAATCAATAAAGATTATACATACAAATTAAAATTTACAGATTATACCTAATCATTCGAATTATACATAAAAATTGGAGATTACACTTACAAAACAAAAATAAAAAAATATTAATTTCAATTTAAAAAATTGAATTTAAACATACTAATTTGAATTATTGATCGAATCTACACCTAACTGCTCCAAATTAAATCTATCAATTCGAACGTTTAGAAAACGCTTCCATACAATTCGAAATTAAACCAAACTATTCAAAATCAAACCTATAAATTCAAAAAATTGCACCAAACATTTCCAAAAAGATAGCAACTAATTTAAAATTAAAGCTAACTACTCCAAATTTGAAAATTATAGCAACTAATACGAACATTATACCAAACAATTGCAAAATATACCAACCTATTCAAAAATAAATCTAACTACTCGAAATTAAGCCTATTAATTTGAACTTGTAGGTCCCAAACAATTCCAAATTAAACCTTCCAACTAGAAATCAATCCTAAGAATCCAAAATTAAACACTAAAAATACAAATTATACCGAACATTTCAACAATTATACCAACCAATTCCAATATTATACAAACAATTCAAAAATTATACCAAATAATTCCAAAATAACACTAAAAATTGACATTATACCTAAAACTCAAAATTGAGCCTCAAAATGAAAAATCAATCTACTAATTCAACAATTATACCAACCAATTCCATCATTATACAAACAATTCAAAAATTAAACCTACCAACTAGAAATCAAACCTAACAATTCAAAATTAAACACTAAAAATACAAATTATACCGAACATTTCAACAATTATATCAACCAAACCCAACATTATACAAAAAATTCAAAAATTATACCAAATAATGCCAAAATAACACTAAAAATTAACATTATACTTAAAACTCAAAATTGAGCCTCAAAATCAAAAAACAATCTACTAATTCAACAATTATACCAAATAATTCAAAAATTATACCAAAAACCCATAAAAAAAATAACATTAAAAATTGACATTATACCAAAAAGTCAAAATTAAACCTAAAGATCAAAAATCAACTGATTAATTTAATAATTATACCAACATATTCGATAATTATAGCAAAAATGCAAAAATTATAGCTAACAAATCGAATTTATCACTACAAATTCAAATTTTGAACCCTAAATTACAATGTCATTACAATAGAAAAAAATCCATATATAAACTCTACATTTAACAAAATTTAAACAATACCTTACGTTCTTGGTTGACGGAGAAAATTGGAGGCTAAATTTAGACAAAAATTCTAGCTCAAAATAGTGAAAATTGAAGGAAGAAAATGATGGAGAAAAAACGAGAGAGAGAGAGAGAGGAAGTGAGCGTTTTTGTGTGGAGGGGGAGCGTTTTTTGTTTGCTGAAATTTTTTTTAAAAAAAAACCTTAAATTGTGTTACGACATAAGCTATGTCGTAACAAGTTAATTTATTTATTTTTTAAATAAATTAATGTGTTACGACATAGATCATGTCGCAACACTGCTCGTGTCAGTCAGCGGTCAACGCTGACACGAGCAGTCAGCTTTTATTAAAAAAAATATATATATGTGTTACGACATAGAACATGTCGTAATAAAATGTGTTACGACATAGAACATGTCGTAACACAGCTGTTACGACATATTCTATGTCGTAACATGCTAGATCCTAATCTCCACCATTTTTGGTGGTATTTTCTAATTTTTTATTTATTTTTATATAATTTATTTAATTTTCCCGCTTCCTTTTTCACTAACAAAAAATAATAATTGTGTAAAATGTTTATACATTTACATCAATAATCGATCAAATTACACTATAAATAAAGCGGTAATGTTTGATTCAAGTTTAACATTCAGAGAACATATAAACGACAAAATTTTAGTAACTTAAATTGTGAAATAAAAAATTCTAAAAGTGTTGTCTTGACAAAAAATGAAAAGTGGTAAGTTTGATTCAAATTTAGCATTCATAGAGCACATAATCGATAAAATTTTAGTAACTTAAATTGTAAAATAAAATTTTTTAAAAGTGTTGGTGAGAAAAAAATAAAAAGTTAATATGGATTATACCATGATTTCAAATTCATCTGCAAATTATATGAAAAAATTACTTTAATCGATAATACAATACTCTTTATCTTGAGTCGCGTGATAAAAAATCGTTCATCGGTGAAATAAATATTTGTTTGATTATTAGATTTATTACTGTTCATTTCTTCTTCTTCTTCTTCTTCCTATTTTTTTTTTTTTTTTACCTTTTTCCCTAGCATTGAGAGATTTGAAAGCTCTGTTGTATTTGCGATACAACAATTTTTTTGAAAAGGAATCACCAAACTCTCAATGTTTCCATGATTTTCATGAAAATCTTTTTGAATTCTCAATGTGTTGGCGATAGAGCAAATTTTTTTGAAAAAAATTACCAAATTGTCAATATTTCTATGGTTTCCATGAAAGTTTCCATGTTTCATGGAAACCATGGAAGCATTGAGAGTTTTCATGGAAACATTGGAAACATTAATAAGAGTTTTTTAGGAAACAATGTAATTTCGAAACTACATCGTGATTTTTTTTCCGTAAGTTGAAAAATAGAAATTTTTCTAACGTTTTGGTGGAAAAGAAAAGAAACTTTAAACCATGCCTATAATACGTTCTAGTTTTTCTTTTAAGAGTTCCTAGAATAAGTTCAAATCACTTGGGATATTGCTTACTTTGCTTCTTGAATAGTTTAAGATGCTTCTTAAAAAAAGGTTAGGATAGACGGTGATCATAGCAATTCTCTTATCAAACACTTGAATTGAGTCATAACTACTGTTTAAATATCAAACTTCTTCATCAGATAGGTGATTAGTTCACGAAACTACTATCTACTATCTTGAATGAGTTAAAGATCATACTATCAAATAACTGAATTGAGTCATATTTAATGTTTATAGAGCAAACTTCTCCATCAAATAGTTGACTAGTTCAAGAAACTACTATCTAGTTTCTTAAGTGAGTTAAAAATTGCACTTTCTTTTATGTATATGTACTTGTTCTGTAAAGGTAGCTTGAATGTCAACTAAACTTTTTTAACATAAAACAATAACAAGTGTTATTGTTTGTAGCAAACTCGTAAAAGTACTTAAAAAGACGGTGTTACTAAGATTATGGTTATAGAAATTTACCTGGGGAGCCCCACTTTTTCGTTTTTTAAATTTTTTCAAAGTATCTCTAGACACAAAAATTAGATTTAATTAAACCAAGTACTATCACACGCGAAAGTTTCTCCAAAAAAAAAATTACATAAATAAAAGATTGAACCTAAAAACTTTTACTTACCGTGGAGCAAAATATGAAGACTTCAAATCCGATCCGGGTCTCCTATCACATTTTGGTGTGACGTTTTATTATAACACCACCGAATAACATATACGAAGCTATAAAAACTGAAAGTGAAATAAAAGATAATAACTTACAGACAATTGTCTAATCAATTGGGAAGATATTATTATAAGCAAATAACGATTAAACTCCAGGGCTCCAATTAACTTGCAAGTTTTAAAGTTTAAACATTATCTGGCTCAAGTTAATTGGGCCTATATGTCTACTGACCCAATTATCAAGTTTCTTGGCCCAAGCATTAGTTTGTGAATAGCCTATAAGCCCGTAAATGTTTAAGCCAGTTTATATCGACTAAAAGCAGTAGTAATTTTTTTATTGAGTAATTTCAGGTGGAATAAGAAATTTAGGATAATAGGGGGCTGGGAAGGATAATACTGTAGTATACTTGGAGTACTACTTGTTGTGCTATTCCTTTCAAACAACAAAGTGTATTGTATGTAGATTTCACACACAATGTGCAAAAGAGATAGACACATAAGTATACATTAGAATAACACTCCCAATGTGTCATAGAATTTTCCGGGATGAGAATACATGGTAAGTATTAAATAGTAGACTTATCACTTATATACCTGGTGAATTCAGAACTTCAACCCCGGGTGATTTTTAACCCTTTATTTGTGTGTGTATGTATATATATATACAGGGGTCTGAATGTAATTATACATATAAATAAGGGTGTAAATTAACCGGGCATTAAGGTTCAAGATTCACTAAGAATGATCAGTGGATTATTTGGCATCCCATTGATTGAGGAAGATCAGCGGCGATAGTGATGGCTTACTTTGGCTTTATTGTGACCCAAAAAATTGTCAAATAGCATATTGGCATTTTCATCCTCGAATTAGGGTGATGATCAAAAAAAAAAAAAAAAAAATTCCTCGAATTAGGGTGTTTTAGCTTTTAGAAAAAATTACATACACATCCCTTCATTTATTGTGAAATTATAGAAAAAAATATTATTGTTTAAAAATTACATAAAATCTCCTTTTGTTAAGGCATTTCTTGCCATTACACCCCATGTGTATTTAATTTTTTTTTACTATTTTCCCCCCTATAAACTTTATAAATAGACGACTCGAGGGTGTGTTGTTAATTTTCAAAAAGTGAAAGTTTTTGGTAATTACACAAGAAAAAAGGGGTGTGTAATTTTCCCAAACTTTAAACACAATGCATTCTAAAATAGATGGTTTCTCTTAACTTGTCTGGAGTTTAGACTTTAGAGTCGTGTAATCCACATTACGTGATTACCTTCAAAAAATTATTCAATTGTAAAGGATTGCATTGCAAAGCACAAAATATACACGTATTTTAATGCAAATATTCTTCTTTTGTTAGCTAATTGAAAAGGAATTATATGTTCCGTACAGCACTCGAACACGAATTAGAAGTGAAGAAAGCAAAGGATAAAATATTGGGAAAATTACGCACAGACCCTCTCACTTGTTGTGTAATTACCAAAACTTTTCCTTATTTATTGAAAATTACTAACACAGCCCCTCATAGGGTTTCTTTGTAAAGTTTACAGGGAGTAAAGTTAAACGCACATGTTGTGATATATTTTTGTAATGTTATTTTTGACTAGTTGACCTTTCCTTTTATAAGTTGGCTTAGTTAGTAGTTTCCTTAGATAGTTTTTTCCAAGTAGTATAAATAGTGGGTTTCTCTTTATTTGTAACAGAACCCTTCTTTGTTCAATACCAGAGAAATAATTCTTCTTCTCCATTGTTGGTTCTCTGATTTTAACATGGCACCAGAGCCATTGTTTTTCGATTCTTGATCATCCTTGATATTTCTTATCGATCCTAGGGGGTGATACGTTCTTGATTTGGGGGTGATTCATTCAATTGTTAAAATCTGAAATTAGGGATTCAATTCTTGGATCTCTTTCTGTCTGATCCGTTCTCGTATTCTTCCGATTGTTTAAACTCTGAAGTTAGGGATTCAATTCTTGAATCTCTTTCTGTTCGATCTGTTCGCGTTGTATCCGTCGGAGTTAGGGCTTTGCTTTCGGCGTATTTTATCGGTCGTGTGTAATCGATTTGGGGGTTAGGGTTCTTCACTTGTCTTCCGCTGCTGAGAATTGGATTTTGAGCCCTAGTTCATCATGTCTACCACGGATATTACCCAGGCGTCACAAGTTAAAATTGATTTCAATGATCCTCTGTACATCCACCCATCGGATACTCCAAACGTTGATCTCGTTACAGAAACGCTCAAAGGCACCGAAAATTACAAGGTATGGTCTAGGGAGATGCTTGTGGCTCTTGAAGCCAAAAATAAATTAGGTTTTATTAATGGATTGTGTAAAAAACCTGATGAAGAGTCTCCTAGATGTTTTTACTGGAAAAGGTGCAATGCCTTAGTGAAATCCTGGATTACTAGATCGATTTCTAGGGAATTAGTTCATGGTGTTGTGTACTGTGAGTCTGCAGAGTTAATTTGGAAGGATTTAAAGGAGAGGTTTGATAAAATAAATGGGGCAAGGATGTATTCTCTGTATAGACAAATTAATACCATAGCCCAGGGCTCTAACTCTGTTACAGAGTATTATTCCACTTTAAGGCAGTTATGGGATGAGTATGAATCACTCATCCCATCTCCAGCCACTGAAGTTTCAAAAGAATATGTGAACTTTTGTAATCAACTTAAGATGATGACTTTCTTGATGGGCTTGAATGAGTGCTATAGTGGTATAAGATCTCAAATATTGATGATGACTCCTCTTCCCTCTCACAGTCAAGTCTTTTCTATGGTCTGTAATGAAGAAACCCAAAGAGGAATAGGTGTGAAGTCTTCTGATTCCACTGTATTAGTGACTAGTGGTCCTTATAATTCTGTAAATAATCCTGACAAGAAGTTAAAGTGTGATTTCTGCAAATTTACTGGACATACCAGAGAGAATTGTTTTAGGATTATAGGGTATCCACCACCTGGAAGAGGAAGAGGGGGAAGAAGAGGTGGAGGTAGGCAAGGAGGAAGGAATTTCAATAATCAAGGAAGAGGGAATTCCAATTTCAATGCTAACAATGTGTCCACTGATCACTCTATTGCTCCAGCACCCACAGTTCAACAGTATTCTGGTCAATTTCAGTCTGCTCCAGCACTTACAGTTCAACAGTATCAACAACTGATGAAGTTGATTGGCAATCCAGGAGATGATGTGCACAGTTCTCAATCCAATGCTGATGTGAACTTAGCAGGTATCTGTGTTAATTTATCATCTTTAGAAAATCAGTTGTATCGTAATAATTGGATTATTGACACTGGGGCTAATCAACATATTACTCATGTGTTTGA